>OZ024740.1:143954323-143964323 GCA_964016885.1 Eledone cirrhosa | reverse complement strand
TGCCGTGTAGGAGACCCAGTGAAAAGGCTCCCAGTCCACACTGTAAACGTGGTTGGTGTTAGGAAGGGCATCCAGCTGTAAAAAACCTGCCAGACACTTCTGTGCGAGCGAGACACAGTCTCCCGACCATTCCCGCATCAAATGGAACAAAACCGTCTAACCCATGCTAGCGTGGAAGATGGACGGTGAACGATGATGATGATGATTTATATATGTATATATATATATATATATATACACATGCATATATCATCATCATCATCATTTAACGTCCATCTTCCACGCTAGCATGGGTTTAGACGGGAATTGTCCCACTTGAGGCAAGATTGGTCGTCTCGCTCATATAGGACTGTCTGGCAGGTTTTCTATGACTGGATGCCCTTCCTAACACCAACCATGTTTACAGTGTGGACTGGGGGGTTTTTACCGTTTTACACGACCTCATTTATTTAGGACTGGATGTTTGGGGTACCAACATAACTTTACAGAGAAAGGGCTGGTGTTGATGGGGGTGGGGGAGTTGGGGTAGTGGGAGGGGGGTGTATATTTGATTAAGAGGTGCCTACTGACTGTAGGTTTCGCTTTGTACTTAGGCAAGGCGGGTCTTCTGTATT
Source organism: Eledone cirrhosa (assembly GCA_964016885.1). Lineage (NCBI taxonomy): Eukaryota > Metazoa > Mollusca > Cephalopoda > Octopoda > Eledonidae > Eledone > Eledone cirrhosa. The sequence continues at coordinate 143,963,709 of OZ024740.1, read as the reverse complement.
ACTGCGTAGCGCCAAATATCTCGGTCCAGTGACATTGTCTTAGGTGTAAGTGTGTAAGGTCGGAAGTTATCAAATCGTCCCAGGTTTTTCTGGATCTACCTACTCCGTAACTTCCGTCAATTTTGATCGCCCTGCACTTTTTTATACAGTTGTCGTCTCTCATGCGCATTATGTGACCATACCATGTAACATTGCTGTTTGTATGCACGCATCATAGAGGCTGCCTTTCATTTTGAGGGGAAAGCCTTTTGCAGCTAGCAGTGGTTGTAGCGCCCTGAACTTCTTCCATCCCGTTCTTACCCTGGTTACTGTACTTTCAGAACACCCACCTCCACTGCTAATTCAGTCACCTAGGTAGCAGAAGTTGTCTACTATTTCCACAGCCTTCCCAGAGTTTGGTAGTGCTTGTTTCCTGTGGCCGTTTGCTGCTTACTATCCCTGTGCAGCTGCTACATGTAAAGCCTACATTCCCAATTAATCTTCCTGAGATCCCACTACATCTCTTGTGTACCCATAGTTTGCATTTGGGGCAGAGGATGGAATTCCTACCTACACCTTTCCTACATACTGAGCAAGGCCATTTCCCTTGGGGGGTCTGGGTTCTGTTTTCTCGTTTACTTACGAGGACCTTAGTCTTTGTCAGGTTGACTTTGAGACACCTTCTTTCTAGTCCCTGCTTCCATGTTTGGGATTTCTTCTTTAGTTCTGCCATAGATTCAGCTATAAGTGTAAGATCATCCACATACAGAAGTTCCCATGGGCATCTGGTCTTAAACTCCTCTGTTATAGCCTGCAATACTATAATAAACAGGAGAGAGCTAAGAACAGAGCCCTGGTGGACACCGACCTGTATGCTAAATTCCTGTCTATAGTCATTGTTAACCCTAACTTTGCTGACTGCTCCCCTATACATGGCTTGTACAGCTTTCACAAGCCATTCATCTACTCCTAGTTTTCTAAGAGCCCACCATATTATAGCAGGGGGCACTCTGTTGAAGGCTTTTTCCAGATCGACAAATGCCAGGTAGAGCGGCTTACTTTTAGCTAGGTACTTTTCCTGTAACTGCCTCACAAGGAAGAGAGCATCAGTGGTACTTTTTCCTGGCACAAACCCAAACTGCATCTCATTTAGTTTTACCTGGTCCCTTATCAACTGTGTTATAACTCTTTCCGTTACTTTCATGACCTGGTCCATCAGCTCTATAACTCTATAGTTTCCTCTATCTAGTGCATCACCTTTACCCTTGTAGTAGTTGACAATGATGCTACTGCGCCAATCCTTTGGTATGATATCTTCTAGTATTACCTGGTTAACAATACGTGTGGTTATGGTGTGACCTACCGACCCAGATGCTTTCAGCATCTTGGCAGCTATACCTGATGGACCGGTTGCCTTTCCAGTCTTCATATCTTTAATTGCCTTACTTACTACGCTGCTGCTGACTTGTATTGCTGGTCCCTCTATAGGGTTCACTTGAGGTAGAGTCTCTTTCTCCCATGCATTCTCCTCATTTAGTAATCTTTCATAATGGCTCTTCCATGCATCTTTCTTCTCAGCACTTGTGAGGGCAAGCTCACCTTTATCATTCCAGACACACTTCTCTCCAATGACACCCCAATTTTCTCTAACATACTGCCTCGCAATCCTGAACACTTCCTGTTTCTGGTCCTCACGCTGCAAAACATGCTTGAATTTTCTATCCTCCGCTTCCCTTCTAGCTAAGTATACTTGTCGCCTAGCTTCCCTCCCTGTCTCTATGTAATGTACTCTACTTCCCCCATTCTTCCATTCTTTCCATGACTGTCTTTTAGCCTTAATTATCTCATCTGTCGCCTTTAGTAAATTATTTTATAGGAACTCCCAGTGCTTTTCTACATTGAATGTCTCTATCTGTTCTTCTTTACTGTCATAGGTGTTGAGTAAGATATCTTTAAATCTGTTACTGGCTGAGGGGCCTTTCAGCTTCCAGATCTTTCTTTTCCAGGTTGCCTTCTGTTTCCATGTAACTCTAGTTCTGACAATGAGGTTGCTGACAACTAAGTTATGTTGGGAGGTACATTCCTCACCAGGGAAGGCTTTTGTGTTTACAACCGTCCATCTATCTCGTCCTCTGATAAGAATAGAATTTATCTGATGAGAATGCTCCCCTGATCTATAGGTGATCAGTTGATTGTCAGGTTTTTTTGAAGTTTGTGTTACATATTGACATGTCATTGGCGTCGCAGAATTCTAGAAGCCTGAAGCCTTCTTCATTTATTGTGCCAAACCCGTAGCCTCCATGGACTCTATAGAAGCCGTCACAGTATTTCCCAACATGTCCATTAAAGTCTCCTGCAATGATTAAGAAATCATTGTCGTTTGTTAGAGCAGTAGTGTGCATTAAGGACTCGTAAAACCTATCCTTAAGTTCATCTGGCAACCCCGATTGCGGTGCATAAGCTGATATGATGGGAGCAATTGTTTTATTCAGGACTAGTCTGAGTTTAATGATTCTTGCATTCACTCTTCGCTGAGAATAGTAAAAATAGTTCTAATAGTAAGGTTAATAAAGAATCTTTGTAATTAATGAAGTTTGCAGGGCATAATGTGTTGATCCTTGTTCTAGGCTATAAAAGCTGCAAAACAAAATCTTCATGGTTTTGGCAACAGATTAGTAACTTGAAAGACATTAAATGGGAAGCTATTTGTGAAATTATTGGTTAAGTCACTTTACCATATCACTTTAAAACATTTAACCTTGGTTACTGACTAAAAGGGATGTATGTATTTGTTATCCTTTGTTGATAACTAAGATCTATATTTGATTCAACTTTTGTTCTTTACAGGAAGCAGTTATTTGCAGCAGTTTTGTGCCAGTGCTGTTAACGCTGTAGTCAGTCCATTCGTTCTCTACGACATTGCCTGGGAAGCTGCGCACTATCTGGCTCACAATAACCAGACTCCAGTGCACAACTGCCTGCGCTCAAACTTTCTCAACCCACTGGTGCAGAAGTGTATACAGATGTAAGTATAACAGCTATGTAATCCCCTAATGTAATCTCCATAAGTTATGTTCACTTAAATATACTACAAAAATAAGATAAAAGTCCGCTATCAATGCAGAGATTAGGCATTTAAGAAGGCACAAGAAATATCTCCTACCTTATTTTATCTAAAATTATTATTACATTCATAAACTTTTTAAAATTCATTGTTGCTGCAGGTATGGGTGTGTGGTTAAGGAGTTTGCTTCACAATCTCATGGTTTTACATTTAATCCCACTGTGTCTCACCTTAGGCAAATGTTTTCTATTAATTTGGATAAAATGTTCTTGCTGTTTTTCAAATTTTTTTTACTTTAGCGTTTTTTAAGATCAGGAAAATTTTACAAGTCAAAATAATCACCATCGTTTAAAAAAGTATATGATTCCATCCCAGTAGAATTCTTCTGACCTCGATGCAAAGAATTCTGTCAGCCACAGATTTGACTGGTCTTCATTGGCAAAAGTCTTTGCTGCATTGCTTTGCTCATTGAGTGAAAAACATAGTTTGTAGGCCCAAGGTCGGGCAAGTGTGGCAGGTGGAGCATAACCTCCCAACCTAGCTCCAGCAGCTTGTCACAAGTTATCCTTGATGTATGCGGCTTGACTGTTATCATGAAGTAATCAAATAGAACCATGGTGTGGGCGCACCTGTGCAATTTTCACCACTAATCTGTCAAGTTGTTGGTAACAGATGTCAGAGATTATGCTGGTGTTCGATCAACCCACAATTGCTTGCTCTTGACATTAATGTAGAGACACCATTTTTCATCACCAGTGACAATGGAATGAAACCAGCAGGTTGTGCAGTGGTAGGACAGCAGAGAAGTCGCCGCTGCTACCCGATATTCACAATTACAGTCATTCAGATTGTGCAGCACCTATTGGTTCGGCTTGGACACCTATTGCATGCAAGTGATTTGGGATGGTTGTTTTCGATGCCCCAAGCCATAAAAATCTCATTCAACCCATGCCAGCATGATATAGATAATATTATATAGCAAAATGATAATGTCTCAATAAGTAATACCTCAACAGATAGTGTGTATAATTTAACTCTTAACATACTATGATGATTTAGTAGAAAATATCTTTATTGGGAAAATTTGCAAAGCTGTATTAGAATAAAGTAAAGACTTCCATTTTTAACATTATGTAGGCATAGTGCTGTTTTGTAATTTTCAAGAATGTCTTGCTGTTGTGGTTTTATACAGTACAGACATTAAGAGTTAAAGTGATCAAATAAGAATAGTAAATAGAATCAAAAGTTTTATGAGAACATCAAAAGAGTAATTAGTAATTACTATTTTATTATATAATGCAACACATGATTAATAGTGTTGTTGGTTACAGGTTTCACTATATTTCTGATAGTGAGAGTGACAAGGGAGTGTCTGTAACTCTGTGGAGAAGAAATATTTCAAGGCACTTCATAAAGCACTAGTTTTTCACCGATAATTATATCCCATGTCAATATACATTACTGGAAGTTATATACACACATTCCTACATGTGTGTGTGTGTGTGTGTATATTCCACTCATAAGTTCTTGGTTAACTCAAGGTTATGGGTAGCAAATGCTTATTCAGAGTGCCAATAAGTGAGATTAAACCCTAAACCAGATTTCATGCATACTTGCACATTATATTCTGATAGACTACAGAAGATCTGAATTTGATAAGTCCAGAGATGCTTTGCTTTTGAAAGGATACAAATTGATTAAGATTCAATAGAATATAAATCAATTAAATACTTCTACGTTTAGCTAAGAGATGATGGAGAATCTGTTTTCTCCCCCCCCCCCTTTTTTTTTTGTTTTGTGTTGATTTTTTTTTAACCACTTGAGAATAAAATTTTGCAAAACAACTCAATATGTAAAATAAATAAGTTAATAAATGCCATACCATCATCATTCATTTATGCATTCACTTTTCCATGTTGGCACGGGTTGGATGGGATGTCTTGAAACAATGTTTTACAGCTCGATGCCCTTCCTGACACCAACCCTTTTAATCTCCTCTTACGACATGCAGGGATATGGTGTATCTTTTAAAAACCAGGATATACACAGCATGTATTGAAATGAATTTAAAATCTTATTTGATGCTTTGTGTATTCTGTCTTTAATTTGATTTTTCCTTGTTTTTTTTTTTCTTTTTATATAGGTTTATGCATTGTGCGCATCATCGCATTCATCATATAACATCATCTGAATATGATGATTTTGTCGGCATCATCTGTACTGCACAGAAAGCATTCTGCATGTCCCCTGGGGGCCCTGTGCAGTTCAATGAGCTGCTCCAAAGTCTACGCCGCTCCAAGTCATGTCGCAAAGAACTCTGGCAGAAAATTGTCAATGGACTCACACGGGGAACATGTAATGTCACCAGCTCTAAAATTTCTCTATAAACAAAAAGATACTCTGGAAATATATATATTAATGCTGGCATTTGTTTGAGATGTCATCTGAATATTACAGACTGCAGTGTTAAATTCACTATAAGTAACATCCCAACTTGTAATTCAATCTAGTAGATATTAGTGAAAACACTTGCAATTAAAAGGTTACTTATTTGCCTTTAGTTCCAAGTAGGTAAGCAGATGTCTGTAAATGCAAGCATTGGTAGCTTCAATTATTCAGGAATCATGCATTCACTCAAAGAATAAAACATGATCTGCTGGAACTACATACCTAGGAATGTGTATTGTCACAATTAGTATAGTAAGCTAAATATAAGTCCTTGAATATTATAAAATATTATAAAAGCAGTGTTTTGTTTTTCTTGTTTGTATTGACCCTAATTTTTTTGTTGTTGCTACTTGTCTTCCAAGTAGAAGTTAAATGGCTATTATTGGCTTCCTTTGGATAGGCAATGATGTCCTCCTTGCAAGACAAATTGAAAATATGTGGATTTAAGGAAGAAAATATTTTTTTTTTTAATCTGGACTAGAAAAATTATTTTATAAAATTTTAAATATGATTTCTTTAATTTAATTTTTAGAAAAACTTTTATTTCAAATGTTTCAAGTTTCTTTTTGAAGCTGTGTATTTTATTAATAACTTGTCTTAGATTTTTGGAATTTTTCCAACATATTCTTTTTCTTTGTAATAATACTTTAAATTTGTCTTAGTTTTGTTTTTGTTTTACTTTATGGAAGTCTGGAAATCTCAGGAATATTTTTTTTTATTTGTGTAGATTTTCTTTCTTTCTGGTAACACTCTTGTTTTTCTGCAGAACTTTTGTTTTTGATACAGCACAATACTGCTGTGGGCCTATCTGTCATTATAACCATCTGCTACAATTAGATTCTTACATTTTTTTACATCATGTCAGCAGTTTATGAAAGATTGGATTTTGCTTCTGACTGTAGTAGTATTGCTGCTTGCATATCAGTGCTACGGTTTGACAAAGTATTAAATTGATATCAAAAGTGAATGAAAGTGTTTGAGTGTATATCTACCCTGTTTACCTTGAAAATGGTGCTAACTTGAGCTTCCTTCTGCTATATTGTTGTTAGTATCGATCTCTTGGCAAAATTCATTAGATTTCAGTGTAGTTATTTCTTAAATCTTTTTTCCCAATCCCCTGCAAATGCCATGTGTGTGTGTTATGTCTATTATATATATACATACATACATATATACATGCATATATATATATATATATATATATATATATATATATACACACACACATACATACATACATACATACATACATTTTCAATCTGATTTTCGTGTATACTTTGTTATTGATCAACATGATTTCATATTATTATTATTATTATTATTACCTAATTTATTTTATTTTATTTAATGTGTGGAGAGTAAAACATGTAATATAAACAAGTGACCAAATTTAACGTTGGTTATGTATTGTATCTTGTGGTTCTTTGGAAGATGGTTGACTGTGAAGCTATTTCAAAATATCTAGCAGGATTTAGAGTAATATTCTTCATTCCTAGTGTACCTTAGTGTGTAATTAACTTTCGTTTAATGTAGCTCTTTCTAGTAAGTTCTTTACTTCAAGCAACTGCCCTCCAGAAAACTGGTTGATATTTTAGTTGTCAACCTGTAGCAATGCAGTTTTAGTACTGTTCATATCTGCAGTGCCTCTGCTTTCTGCTCCTTCTTCAAAGTCATATATTTCACCTCACTTCATGTCATACCCTTAAAGACTTCTTTCTTAACAACTTCCTTGTTCTCAGCTTTATTGCCTTTCCATTTCTGTCATTGGCTGCAGTGTATTGAATAAAATAGCTTACTTGTTATTTTCTCCTTATTCACCATTACTGACTTCACTTCTTGAATTTCCGCTTTGTACCTCTTCTGCTTATTCTATTTCCAACATTTCTTTTACTAGCATGTAAATGTGTGTTTATGTGTGTGCATGCATATGCACAAATGTAATGGCATATTTGCATGTGACTTGCAACCCTGTCATTTCATGGGCTGGGTTTTTGTTTTTCACTTACTCACATCCTCTTATTTATACAGCCACTTGTCACATTTAGCTTCAATCACTGCAAATGACAATATATGGCTGATGCAAAAGTTAATAAATTGACAAGATAATAAATAGATTTTTATAAAAAGAAAACTCACTTTTAGTCCACCCTTCCTGCTTAACTAATCTGCCTTTAATTTTAATCTCACATGGCTCTTTGCCAACTTTTAGCTTTGAAGTTAGGCAAAGGAGATGAAGGGAGTCATAAAGTTTCCTCATGAAAATAATTGTCTGAGTATGTGTTTGTTTCATTTTTTTTTTTTTTTAATGCTAGAAAAACTAGTATATTATTGAGCCCCCCTCTCCCTCCCCCCTCTCTCTCTTGGTATGTTGGAGAAATGGGCCGCCAAGTCTTCACACTAGACCTCTTTCATTCAGTCATCTATTTATATGGGGATTTTTTTTTTTCAATAATGAAAATAAAATAAAATAACTTTGAAATAAAATCACTATATACCAAATATGTTCGTTTTCCTTTTTTTTTCTTTTCTTTTTTTCAGAAGTAAAAGAATTTCTCACATGATCAGAAGGTAACAAATTTATAGAGGAGGCTTATATAATAAATTGAATCAAACTTATTTAAGACATGAAAATATCCGAACTCAAGCATCCTCTTCACCCTGTGTTAGTTTTTATTTGGAGTGTCTACTCTCCTAGACAGGTTGCCTTCACTATGGCTTACGGAGCCCACGTCTACCCTGTGCACTCCCTGCTCTTCTAGGCATGCTACCTTTGTTTCAGGTATGGGGTCCACATCTACCCTGGGAAGTCATTTTAATTTTGGGTTCCTGCCATCTTATATGACCTGCTGTCACACTAGCTTACAATGCAAGGTCAACATGACAAGTTAGTGAAATAAGTCATGGCAAAGTTATAACATCAAAATATTGAAATAATAATAAATATGAAAGCGTGGAAGATGGACATTAAACAATGATGATGAAAATATATCAATTAAAAATATATATATATATATATATCATCATCATCATTGTTTTACATCCATTCGTCCATACTAGTATGGGTTAGACAGGTTGTCCTGTTGTGGGCAATGTTAGGTCGGCTGCCATCGCCTTTGAGAGGTGCAATTGGGCAAGGTCAGCTTTTATCACCTATTCCCAGGTGTTCATGGGTCTCCCCACTCCAAGGCTTCCATCGACTTTTAGTGTTCTGCACTTTATGTCATCCTGCACATAGCATTTGATTCCTCTTATGCTCAGTCCCTCTCTCAATTCGTTTATACTTTGCCGTTCGCGTTTATTACTATTACACATCTATCGGAGCATGCAATCTTCGTTTCTTTCTAATCTACACAAGTCTCCTACACACAGTACCCAGGTCTCAGTATCATGTAACATCATCATCATCATCAACGTTTAACGTCCATGTTCCACGCTTGCATGGGTTTGGACGGGGGTTTTCCCACTTGAGGCAAGAGTGATTGTCTTGCTCGCATAGCACTGTCTGGCGGGTTTTCTACAGCTGGATGCCCTTCCTAACACCAACCACATTTACAGTGTGGGGCTGGGAGGTTTTTACCATGTTGCCTACACGGCCACATTACAGCGTGGACTGTCTGGCGGGTTTTCTACAGCTGGATGCCCTTCCTAACACCAATACATAAATATACATACGGAGTAGGTAGAAATTCCATTTTATGTCCCAAATGCAAACTATGGATACATAAAAGATGTAGTGGAATCACAGGCAAGCTATCAAAGAATGTAGATTTTATATGTGGCTGATGCTCAGGTGCAATAAGTAGCAAGTGTCCACAGGACACTAGCTCCTTCTATTGCTCAGATGGTTCTATAGAAATAGTGGACGCTTTCCGTTACCTGGGTGACAAAATCAGCT
>OZ024740.1:143801823-143949323 GCA_964016885.1 Eledone cirrhosa | reverse complement strand
CAACTTTTACACTAAACTCTTCACTATATTCGTTGTTAATTCTAACCTTGCTGACTGTTTCTTTATACTTGGCTTGTATAGCTCTCACAAGCCATTCATCAACACCTAGTTTTCTAAGAGCCCACCAGATAATGGAGCGGGGACTCTGTCAAAGGCTTTCTCCAAGTCAACAAAAGCTAAGTATAGGGGTTTACTTTTAGCTAGGTACGTCTCTTGTAGTTGTTGTATAATGAAAAGAGTGTCTGTGGTACTTTTACCTGACACAAACCTGAACTGCATTTCATCTAGATCAATTCGCTCTCTGATTAGTTGCGCTATTACTTTTTCTGTGACCTTCATGACCTGGTCGATTAATTTAATGCCTCTAGTTTCCCCTATCTAGAGCATTCCCTTTACCCTTGTAGCAGTTAATGATGATGCTGCTACGCCAGTCCTTCGGAACAGCCCCATTCTGTATGACTTGGTTTATTATCCGGGTGACCATGGTGTATCCCACCGTTCCAGATGCTTTCAGCATTTCAGCAACTATTTCCGAAGGCCCAGCTGCCTTACCCATCTTCATATCTTTGATTGCCTTACTAATTATACTACCTTCAACTAGCACTGCTGGTCCCTCTATTGGATCGATGTGGGGGGGACTGTCTTTCTCCCATTTATTCTCCTCATTTAGGAGCCTTTCGTAGTAACACTTCCACGCTACCTTTTTATCAGCGTCAGTGATGGCAAGTACACCATCATCATTAAGGACACACTTCTCCCCGACAATATCACGGTTTTCCTTGACACATTGCCTAGCATTCCTGAACACCTCACGTTTTTGGTCCTCGCGTTGTAGAACATGCTTGAACTTTCTACCCTCTGCTTCCCTTCTTGCGAAGTACACTTGTCTCCTAGCTTCCCTCCTGGCCACTTGATAGTCTTCTCTACTTCCCCCATCCCACCATACTTTCCAAGCCTGCTTTTTGGCCTTAATTGACTCCTCCACCTTACTGTTCCACCACCACGTTACTCTCCTCCTGCCTATAGGCCTGCTCCAGCCACAGACATCATCTGCCGCCTTCAGCAGGTTAGCTTTCAGGAATCCCTACTGTTCCTCTATATTGTACGACTAATTGCTCTTCCTTACTGTCAAAAGCATCAAGTAATATGCTTTTAAATTTATTACTGGCTGTGGGGTCCTTTAGCTTCCATATTTTTCTCCTGAGGATAGTCCTCCTCTGTTGTCGAGTACGTCTTGTCCTGACTATGAGTCTATGTTGGGAGGTGCATTCTTCATGGGGGAGGCTTTTAGTGTTTACAGCAGACACTCTATCACGTCTTCTGCTAAGGATATAATCTATCTGACTGGCGTGTTCCCCTGATCTATAGGTGATCAAGTGATTGTCTCGTTTTTTGAAGTTAGTGTTACAGATAGTTAGGCTATTTGCGTCCCAGGATTCTGGAGCCTTCCTCATTTCTAGTACCAAACCCATAGCCTCCATGGATTCCGTCATAGCCATCACAATGTTGTCCAACGTGACCATTTAGGTCGCCAGCAATAATTATGTAGTCACTGTCGGTTATTTGGGAGGTAGTGAGCATCAATGTCTCATAGAATCTATCTTTTATAGCGCCATGCAGTCCGGATTGGGGTACGTACGCAGATATTACTGTCACAGTAGTTCTATTTAGGACAAGTCTTATTTTAATTATTCTGTCGTTCACTCTATTTACGTCTATTATCTTATCTACCCATTTTTCTGCTAACATGATTCCTACCCGACACAGCCCATTGTCATTTCCCACCCAGAAAAGCTTATAGCATCGTTTTTTACCCACAATGAATCTAGCAGACCCGCCCCTCCACCTGGTCTTTTGGATACAGCAAACATCAATCTCCTTACGTTCAAGCATTTCTACAACCTCGTTAGAGCGACCTTTTAAGGTGCCTACATTCATGGTACCAACTCTGAAGTTTTGGATTGTGTTTGGTGGGTGGGAACGGAAGGGTGAGGGGGCTGGGGTTGGGGTTATGTTGGCCATCCGCGTCCGAAATAAAGAGGTGGAGTCCTTGCCTTTTCGTCCGGCAGCATGAGGTGAATTTGTCTTTATCTTTGGCATTGTCACTGAGTGTCCAGATTTTTCAGACTCTCCAGAATTCCTTAGTCTATCCATCATATCGAAAGGCAACCGGAAGAAGTGATAGCATAGGCCGCTGACTTATGATTGGTCGAAATAATAATGGTGGCGGGTGGGAGGGGTATGGGGTTGTATGCGAGAGGGCTTAAATAAAATCCTCGAATTTTGGGCATAATTGGACAAGCATATAACAGTAATAAGCGAATAATGGGATTTTAAAATACAAGAAGATTATTTAGAACAACCAGACAGAATTATAGAATAGCATTGAGAAAGAGCAAGGATTGGATTCTGGGCGATGATACGGATATATGAATGGACCGGGAAGATGGAGAGACAAGAAAAAGTGTCATTTTACATTACATTTCACAGGAGAGCGAGCAGTGTGACCATTAATAAGAGTTGACAAATTCTGAGATTCGTACCTCGTAACAGGTTTATTTTATATTTGGTGAGACAGGGAACCAGAAGGCTATACGATATGGGGGGGGGGGGGGGGTAAATATTAGGAGGGGCAAGGATGCCATTTTATAAATCCTAGAATTTTCCGCCAAAATTATATGTATGTATGTATATATGTATATATATATATAACATGTATCCCAGTACAACCTGTCTCATGGTCGGGTCGTTGGCGACTAAACTGGCAACCCCACCAAGGTTTCTTGGTGAGGAGGGTGACTTTGGACATCCTGCAGGACTAAAAACAAAACCTGTCAAAGGGCAAAGGAGCTCTTAAGAGTCAATGGCCATCCAAAATCACCGGGAGAGATGACCCCTTAGCCTTTGTCAAGGCAGAATTCTAGAAGGAAAACTCTGATATAACACCTGCAACCCTGATGGTATCCAATGATGTTGACTTGTTCTTCTTTTTGGTAAATATCATCTTGGTTAAGAGAGTGGGACTGGCTTTGTGCAGTGCCTTTGCTCACTATAAAAGCTTCACGGCACATGCATTGCTTTATATCTGGAGATCTCTCTGCACTTGTCATCACATGGTACCATGGGCCCAGCACTATGTGTCAATAATTGTCACAAGTGTAGTGTTTGTACCAGAGTTTTCAAGTCGCTGGCTGGACTAAAAAGTCACACTCGTTCAGCGCATCGGTAGGGGTTCTCCTACATGGATATAAAGTAGTGGCCATACTCAAATACGAGTTGGCAGCCACTATGTATGTATGTATCTATATATATATGTATGTATATATATATATATATGTATGTATTTATATATGTATGTATATATATATATATGTATGTATCTATATATATATATATGTATGCAGTAGCATCATTGTCAACTGCTACAAAGGTAAAGGTGATGCACTCGATAGAGGAAACGATAGAGGTATAAAGCTGATGGACCAGGTCATGAAAGTAACAGAAAGAGTTATAGAACAGTTGATTAGGGACCGGGTGAAACTAGATGAGATGCAATTTGGGTTTGTACCAGGAAGAGGCACCACTGATGCCCTCTTCCTTGTCAGGCAATTACAGGAAAAGTACCTAGCTAAAAGTAAGCCACTCTACCTGGCATACGTCGATCTTGAGAAAGCCTTTGACAGAGTTCCACGTGCTGTAATCTGGTGGGCTCTTAGAAAACTAGGAGTAGATGAATGGCTTGTGAAAGCGGTACAAGCCATGTATAGGGGAGCAGTCAGCAAAGTTAGGATTAGCAATGAGTATAGCGAGGAATTTAGCGTACAGGTTGGGGTCCACCAGGGCTCTGTTCTTAGCCCTCTCCTGTTCATCATAGTCCTGCAGGCAATAACGGAGGAGTTTAAGACCAGATGACCATGGGAACTCCTGTATGCTGATGACCTTGCACTTATAGCTGAATCTATGGTAGAACTAGAGAAGAAATTCCAAACTTGGAAGCAGGGACTAGAAAGAAAGGGTCTCAAAGTCAACATGACAAAGACTAAGGTCCTTGTAAGTAGACGAGAAAACAGAACCCAGATCCCCTCAGGGAAATGGCCTTGCTCAGTATGTAGGAAAGGTGTAGGTAGGAACTCCATTCTCTGCCCCAAATGCAAACAATGGGTACACAAGAGATGTAGCGGGATCTCAGGAAGCTTAATTAAGAATGTAGGCTTCACATGCAGCAGCTGTGCTGGGACAGCAAGCTGAAAACAGCTTCAGGAAACAAGTACCACCAATCTCTGGGAGGGCTCTGTAGAAACAGTAGACAGCTTCTGCTACCTAGGTGACCGAATTAGCAGCAGAGGTGGGTGTTCAGAAAGTACAATAACTAGGGTAAGAACGGGATGGAAGAAGTTTAGGGAACTACTACCACTGCTAGCTGCAAAAGGCTTCGAGTATATTTTTTTGACCGGCCACCTTCTTGGTGGCAAGGTTGTAAAAGAAAAGAAATTGTCATCCCTTGAATGTATATATATATATATGTATGTATATACATATGTATGTATATATGTATATGCATGTATATATATATATATATGTATGTATATACATATGTATGTATATATGTATATGTATGTATATATATTTCGTTTCTGAATTTGTTTAGCAAGATTCTTTATCTGAAAACGTCTGTTGAAACCGATATTGTTATGCTTTGGGAGGGTCATGTTGCCAATAAGAAACACACGCACCAGTTGCTTTCACTCCAATTTATTATAAATTTCCGGTTGGTTGGTTCCATAACCAGACGGTTGTTCATATATTGTCAAAGTTCTTTCGTCACACATTCTGTGACCTCTTCAGTGACTGGGGATTCTTTTCTTTGTTTTGTGCTTCCCCTTTGTTCTGTCCTACGCCATCTTGTTTTTGTGTGTGTTGTGTGCTTAGTTTGCGCATGTGTTACATCCGGGTGTCTGTGTGTGTTTTTATTTGTTTATTTACATGTTACTGGTTGGTTTTTTGTTCTATGTGTGTGTGTGTTTTCATTTTGTCCTTAATTGTAAGTTGTGATGTTGCTATTCCATTCATGTTTTCTATTTAATTTTGGTTGGAGTTCATTTATGTTTATTGCCTCTGTGATTTGTCTAAACATTGCGTCTTTTCTTTGTGTAGATTCTATTTTTATTTCTATGTTCTCTAATTTGCCCTTATGTTCTATTTTAGCATGTTGGTGGAGTATTGATGATTCTTTTTTATCTTGAAGTTCTCGCCAGTGTTCATTTAACTGATATGTCCTTCAACCTACGACGAGTCCACGCCACGACTTTAGCTTTTAACAAACGCATGCAATTGCCATCGCAGGTCGATGAACAAACAGAAGCGCAATTTAGTATAGCTAGATCTAAACTTAGAAATATTATAGAACAGTATAGCAAGAAGCAAAATAGAATGGAGGCCCAGCAACTGGGAGGAAAATCTGTAAATGGCTTGCGTAAGCTCATGCAGCACTCGCGTAATGCAGAGATTGCAGGCTTTCCAACAGACAAGTCTGGCAGAATGTCGGTTGACAGTCTGTCAAACTACATCCAGGCAATGCAACCCCACATCACTAACACAAGAGAAGTAACACCACAAGAGCATGAGGATAGGGAAAAAACCCTCAATGCCCATATGATGATGTGGACAAACATAATGCAGCCCAATAAAAGGACTGCCAACAACTTCCAGGCCTGGAACAATGACGTGCCAGCGTTGTATGGGCTGTCACAGGACCACCAACACGGCCAGTCTGTGGAGCTAACATTGCTAGTAACTACAGACTTTCCTACTTCCTCTCCCTGATCATATACCCCATCATTGAAATGTCCCCCAGATATATGTGACAGCACGGAGGACCTCCTCAGCAGAATCAGCGAAAATAACCGATCTAGGGACCTAACAAACTGTATAATAGATAGTATGGATGTTGTGTCACTATATCCATCCATTGACGTGGATTTTGCTGTGGAGAAATGCGTAGAAATGATCAGTGAGAGCAATGTTGAATTCCGTGGGATTGATTCCAGTGAGCTGGGACTCCTACTTAAACTTACCTATAGTAATGATTATCTAGATACATATGACCTTAGCAACCTGTGCCCTACAAGACCAGCAAGAGGCAGACCACCTACCATTACCTCAATGGCCAAGAAAACCCACACAGAAAAATGGAACGGGTGGACCAGAGCCATACGGACCCCCGAAAACCACGATGAACTAAAGAAAATGATTGCACATGCGGTGGGGGCCAGTATAAAATTAACCCATAAGGAACATATGTTCAAATTTAATGGAAAAACATATGCCCAAGAGGAGGGAGCAGCCATTGGTGTTAGCATTGCAGGTGACATAGCTAACCTATTCATAGTATGGTGGGACAATAAACTTAAACTTAAAGAACAATTAGAAGACAGTAACCTCTTAACCCTGATAATGTACTCCCGCTACGTTGATGATATATACATCGTAGTAAAAACACCCCCACTAGAGAACAGTCAGGAATTAGAGAAAAACACCATGGAAAGCATCTAGCAAATAGCTAACTCCATCCACCAGAGATTTAGAGTTACTATAGACTACCCCAAGCAATCTTTTACCTGTACTAGACACAGAGCTCTGGTTAGAAACCATCAATAACAAAAAAACAAATCCTCCATTCCCATTATGCCAAACCCATGACTTCCAAATATCTGATCCACCGAAACTCAGCTGTTTCGGACCATACCAAAATCAACATACTGATTGCGGATTTGGTACGGGTGATGAGAAACGTGTCCCCCATGTGCAACCCCAAAGAACTAGAGAGACACATACAACACTTCATCCACCGTATGCAGTTCTCTGGTTACAATCAGAGAGATAAAATCAGAGTATATAGAGGAGCCAGAACCAAATGGGAAAAAATGGTAAATAATGATACAAATGGGACCTGCCCCTTGTATAGGAGCAAATTTGGGAAAGAACTAGGAATAAGGTTAATAGAATGAACTCATGGCATGATAGCAATAAATACCAGAGTGTAATGTTCATCAATACAACCCCTAGAGGTGAATTAGCTTACAAATTTAGAAGGGCTTTAGATAAACATAAACTTAATATTAAGATAGTAGAAAGACCAGGTACCTCTATAAAAACACTTATTAGCAATACATACCCTTTTCAAAGACCTCCCTATATATATAAGAAATGCACAATCTATAAACTAAGCCGCCATATTAACTGTAAAACTAGAAATGTAGTATATGGGTGATAAAATCAGTAGTGGGGGAGGGTGCTCTGAAAGTACAGTAGCTAGGGTCAGAACGGGATGGAAAAAATTCAGAGAGCTTATACCACTATTGGCCGCGAAAGGGTTCTCTCTAAAAATGAAGGGCAGGCTGTATGATGCCTGCATACGAACAGCAATGTTACATTGTGTGCAGAGGATATACGCAGACTGGAGAGGAACGAAGCTTGCATGCTCCGCTGGATGTGTAATAGTAACATACGTGAACGGCAAAGCATAAACGTACTAAGGGAGAAATTAGAAATAAGAGGGATCAGATGTTGTTTACTCGAGAGAAGACTACGTTGGTATGGTCACGTGATGCGCATGAAAGACGACAGCTGTATAAAAAAGTGCAGGGCAATAAAAATAGACGGTAGCCACAGAGTAGGCAGACCCAGAAAAACCTGGGACGACTTGATAAATTCCGACCTCACACACTTACACCTCTCCAAGGCAATGTCACTGGACCGAGAGCTTTGGCGCTACACAGTAATAGAGAAGACCCGCCTTATCTAAGTACAAAGTGAAACCTACTACAGTCAGTAGGCACCTCTAACAAAATACACCCCGTCCCACTACCCCCCCCCCCATCCACACCACCCCTTAAATGTAAAGTTATGTTGGTGTCACAACATCCAGCCCGAAACAAATGAGGTCGTGTAGGTGTCACGACAAAAACACACAGTCTACGCTGTAATGTGGCCGTGTAGGCAACACGGTAAAAACCTCCCAGTTCCACACTGTAAATGTGGTTGGTGTTAGGAAGGGCATCCAGCCGTAGAAAACCCGCCAGACAGTCCTATACGAGCAAGACAACTACTCTTGCCTCAAGTGGGAAAACCCCCGTCCAAACCCATGCAAGCGTGGAATATGGACGTTAAACGATGATGATGATAGCATAAGATGTACTGAAGGACAATGTAAAGATAAGAATATAGTGTACATAGGTGAGACAGCTCGTAGTATAAGAGAACAGTTAAATGAACACTGGCGAGAACTTCAAGATAGTAAAGAATCATCAATACTCCACCAACATGCTAAAATAGAACATAAGGGCAAATTAGAGAACATAGAAATAAAAATACAATTTACACACGGAAAAGACGTAATGTTTAGACAAATACAGAGGTAATAAACATAAATGAACTCCAACCAAAATTAAATAGAAAACATGAATGGAATAGCAACATCACAACTTACAATTAAGGACAAAATGAAAACACACACACACATAGAACAAACAACCAACCAGTAACATGTAAATAAACAAATAAATAAACAAATAAAAACACACACAGACACCCGTATGTAACACATGCGCAAACTAAGCACACAACACACACAAAAACAAGATGGCGTAGGATAGAACAAAGAAAAGAATCCCGAGTCACTGAAGAGGTCAGAGAATGTGTGACGAAAGAAGTTTGACAATATATGAACAACCGTCCAGTTATGGAACCAACCAACCAACCGGAAATTTATAAATTCTTAAATTTATAAATTTAATTTATAATAAATTGGAGTGAAAGCAACTGGTGCGTGTGTTTCTTATTGGCAACATGACCCTCCCAAAGCATAACAATATGTATATATATATATGTATGTATATATATATATGTATATATATATGTATGTATATACATTGTTATACTCTGGGAGGGTCATGTTGCCAATAAGAAACACACGCACCAGTTGCTTTCACTTCAATTTATTATAAATTAAATTTATAAATTTCCGGTTGGTTGGTTGGTTCCACAACCAGACGATTGTTCATATATTGTCAAAGTTCTTTCGTCACACATTCTGTGACCTCTTCAGTGACTGGGGATTCTTTTCTTTGTTTTTGTGCCTCTCCTTTGTTCTGTCCTATGCCATCTTGTTTTTGTGTGTTGTGTGCTTAGTTTGCGCATGTGTTACATCCGGGTGTCTGTGTGTGTTTATATTTGTTTATTTATTTGTTTATTTACATGTTACTGGTTGGTTTTTCGTTCTATGTGTGTGTGAGTTTTTATTTTGTCCTTAATTGTAAGTTGTGATGTTGCTATTCCATTCATGCTTTCTATTTAATTTTGGTTGGAGTTCATTTATGTTTATTGCCTCTGTGATTTGTCTAAACATTGCGTCTTTTCTGTGTGTAGATTCTATTTTTATTTCTATGTTCTTTAATTTGCCCTTATGTTCTATTTTAGCATGCTGGTAGAGTACAGATGATTCTTTACTATCTTGAAGCTTTGCAGGTGATTCTTTACTATCTTGAAGCATTGCAGGTGACATAGCTAACCTATTCATGGTATGGTGGGACAATAGACTTAAACTTAAACTTAAAGAACAATTAGAAGACAGCAACCTCTTAACCCAGATAATGTACTCCCGCTACGGTGATGATATAAACATCGCAGTAAAAACACCCCCACTAGAGAACAGTCAGGAATTAGAGAAAAACACCATGGAAAGCATCCAGCAAATAGCTAACTCCATCCACCAGAGTATTAGAGTTACTATAGACTACCCAAGCAAACACCACAACCATCGATTACCTGTACTAGACACAGAGCTCTGGTTAGATACTATCAATAACAAAAAAACAAATCCTCCATTCCCATTATGCCAAACCCATGACTTCCAAATATCTGATCCACCGAAACTCAGCTGTTTCGGACTACACCAAAATCAACATACTGATTGCGGATTTGGTACGGGTGATGAGAAACGTGTCCCCCATGTGCAACCCCAAAGAACTAGAGAGACACATACAACACTTCATCCACCGTATGCAGTTCTCTGGTTACAACCAGAGAGATAAGATCAGAGTATATAGAGGAGCCAGAACCAAATGGGAAAAAATGGTAAATAATGATACAAATGGGACCTGCCCCTTGTATAGGAGCAAATTTTGGAAAGAACTAGGAATAAGGTTAATAGAATAAACTCATGGTATGATAGCAATAAATACCAGAGTGTAATGTTCATCAATACAACACCTAGAGGTGAATTAGCTTACAAATTCAGAAGGGCCCTAGATAAACATAAACTCAATATTAAGATAGTAGAAAGACCAGGTACGTCCATAAAAACACTTATTAGCAATACATACCCTTTTCAAAGACCTCCCTGTATAGTTAAGAAATGTATAATCTGTAAACTAAGCCCACATATTAACTGTAAAACTAGAAATGTAGTATATAGCATAAGATGTACTGAAGGACAATGTAGAGATAAGAATATAGAGTACATAGGTGAGACATCTCGTAGTATAGGAGAACGGATAAATGAACACTGGCGAGAGCTTCAAGATAGTAAAGAATCATCTGTACTCTACCAACATGCTAAAATAGAACATAAGGGTAAATTAAAGAACATAGAAATAAAAATAGAATCTACACACAGAAAAGACGTAATGTTTAGACAAATCACAGAGGCAATAAACATAAATGAACTCCAACCAAAATTAAATAGAAAGCATGAATGGAATAGCAACATCACAACTTACAATTAAGGACAAAATGAAAACACACACACACATAGAACAAACAACCAACCAGTAGCATGTAAATAAACAAATAAATAAACAAATATAAACACACACAGACACCCGGATGTAACACAAGCGCAAACTAAGCACACAACACACACAAAAACAAGATGGCGTAGGACAGAACAAAGGAGAGGCACAAAAACAAAGAAAAGAATCCCCAGTCATTGAAGAGGTCACAGAATGTGTGACGAAAGAACTTTGACAATATATGAACAATCGTCTGGTTGTGGAACCAACCAACCGGAAATTTATAAATTCCTAAATTTATAAATTTAATTTATAATAAATTGAAATGAAAGCAACTGGTGCGTGTGTTTCTTATTGGCAACATGACCCTCCCAAAGTATAACAACATCGGTTTCAACACAGGTTTTCAGAAAAAGAATCTTGCTAAACAAATTCAGAAACGAAATATGTATATACGTATATGTATGTATATATATATATGTATATACATATGTATGTATATACGTATATGTATGTATATATATGTATGTGTATGTATATATATATATATATATATATATGTGTATGTATGTATATATATATGTATGTATATGGTCGGGTCGTTGGCGACTAAACTGGCAACCCCACCAAGGTTTCTTGGTGAGGAGGGTGACTTTGGACATCCTGCAGGACTAAAAACAAAACCTGTCAAAGGTCAAAGGAGCTCTTAAGAGTCAATGGCCATCCAAAATCACCGGGAGAGATGACCCCTTAGCCTTAGTCAAGGTAGAATTCTAGGAGAAGGAAAACTCTGATATAACACCTGCAACCCTGATGATATCCAATGATGTTGACTTGTTCTTCTTTTTGGTAAATATCATCTTGGTTAAGAGAGTGGGACTGGCTTTGTGCAGTGCCTTTGCTCACTATAAAAGCTTCACGGCACAGGCATTGCTTTATATCTGGAGATCTCTCTGCATTTGTCGTCACATGGTACCATGGGCCCAGCACTATGTGTCAATAATTGTCACAAGTGTAGTGTTTGTACCAGAGTTTTCAAGTCGCTGGCTGGACTAAAAAGTCAGTCGTTCAGCGCATCGGTAGGGGTTCTCCTACATGGATATAAAGTAGTGGCCGTACTCGAAAACGAGTTGGCAGCCACCATGTATGTATATATATATATAAGTATGTGCCTGGGAAATGTACAACAGATGACCTCTTCTTAGTGAGACAACTACAAGAGAGGTTCTTAGAGAAGAATAAGCCACTATACTTA
Source organism: Eledone cirrhosa (assembly GCA_964016885.1). Classification (NCBI taxonomy): domain Eukaryota; kingdom Metazoa; phylum Mollusca; class Cephalopoda; order Octopoda; family Eledonidae; genus Eledone; species Eledone cirrhosa. The sequence goes on along the minus strand of OZ024740.1, from coordinate 143,937,278 downwards.
GCCTTTGTTGACCTAGAGGAGGCCTTTGCTAGGGTACTCCGGATCTGTCATCTGGTGGTCCCTAAGGAAACTAGGTGTAGAAAAATGGTTGTGAGGACAGTGCAAGCTATGTACAGAGGTGCTGTCAGTAAAGTGAGAGTAGGAATGCAGTTTAGTGAGGAATTCCAGATACAAGTAGGGGTACATCAGGGTTCGGTCCTCAGCCCGCTCTTGTTCATTATAGTCCTCCAAAGACTGGCTGCCCATGGGAACTTCTCTATGCTGACGATCTGGTTCTTATAGCTGAATCAGTAGAGGAGCTAGAGAATAAATTCTGGCTATGGAAACAGCAGTTGGAATCAAGAGGACTGAGAGTGAACCTAGCTAAGACAGAAGTGTTGATGAGTAGAAAAGAGGACAAAACTCTGATTCCACCAGGGAAATGGCCATGTTCAATATGTAGAAAAGTAACTGGCATAAATTCTATAAAATGTACACAATGCAGATCTTGGGTACACAAGAGATGTAGTGGGATAGCAGGCAAACTAACAGGTAGGGAGAAATACGTATACAGTAGATGTACAGGGAAATTAGACAGTAGAAGCTGCAGTGATAGACACATTTTTCAAATGCAGGTGGGTTCTATAGAAGTGGTTGATAGCTTCCGGTACCTAGGTGATCAGATTAGCGTGGGAGGGGGTGTTCCAAGGCCATAGTATCTAGAATAAGGACCGGTTGGAAGAAGTTTAGGGAGCTGCTTCCCCTGTTGACAAAGAAGGGTTTCTCCCTGTGTAAGAAAGGCTGATTATATGATGCCTGTGCGAGATGTGCGATGCTGCATGGTAGTGAGACATGGGCAGCAACTGCAGAGGATATGCGATGGCTGGAGAGAAATGAAGCTCTGTTGGATGTGGAATGTGCGTGAACGACCAAGCATAGATGAGTTGAGAGAGAAACTGTGTATAAGAGGGATAAGTTGTAGTGTGTGGGAGAGAAGACTGCGATGGTATGGACATGTGATGCGCTTAGAGGATGACCGCTGGGTAAGGAAGTGTCAAGAAATCCCAGTAGAAGAAAGACACAGTAGAGGAAAACCACGAAAACATGGGCGGAGGTGGTGAGAGCAGGCCTCAGATCGCTGAAACTCACAGAAAAGATGATGAAGGACCGATGGAGAGGGGGAAGGTTTAGCAGGGTGAGTCTAAATCAGTAGGTGGTGTGCAGTGCCATGGTAGAACTCTGATGGTTGGTTGATAGTGTCATAAGACACTGCACCATGGCATACCTATTGCAGCTGAACTAAATTGAGGTGTGATGCAGAAAGCTGTGGGGATATGATGTTATTCCGGTTCTGGAGACCACCTGTGGAAAGAGTGCTGCAATCTGTGGCCGCAATTAATGATCGTTTCAGCCCGACTATTAATGAGTTCCTGGGGTGCTTTCACTATATAGTATAATTCCATTAAGCAGAACTGGCAAACCTGCTAAACCTTCCCACTGGCTAGGATAGGTTAAACTAAATTTAAGGGAATCTGCAGCCTAACACCGTATAATTACCTCCCTTAGTGGATTATGCCCCTTTCACCAACACCACTGTTTACATTTTTTCGAGTATAATGCAAGGCGATGTGAAGTTGAGGTAAAACATTCTCAACGGTATCTGTACTTACTGATGTCACCATATCAAACTATTATCTCTCCGAAGAGCCTATCTGGGCGAAACATGTGTAAGAGCTATATAAAGAACTTGTTTTAAACGGCTTGTAACTCCTTCATTCATTCATTCCTTTGCTTATATATGTATGTATGTATATATGTATGTATATATGTATGTATATATATGTATATATGTGTGTATGTATATATATATATATATATAAATATATGTATATATATGTGTGTATATATATATATGTATGTATATATGTATGTATGTATATATGTATATATGTATGTATGTATATATGTATATGTATGTATATATATATATATATATATATATATATATATATATATATATATATATATATATATATATATATATATATGTATGTGTTCTACACGCGTGGTTAAAATTCATGACAGAATTAATTGACCTGCGTATATATTATTTTGTGTTTTACGATGACCTCTCCTTCCCGTTTGGGAACAGTGTGAAATTTCTTTTTGCTGGAATTTCAAATTTGGCGGTCATTCTAGCACTGAATATTAATATCAGTATGGTATTTTATATTGATATTGCTGGGCATCCACTGATGAGTTATAAGTGCCCACCTGCATGTATACCTATGGACTATATGCAGGCTTCTACATAACCTGGACATTATTTTCCCGATTTGTAGAAAACTTATAACGAAACGATCGTTTGGAAGGAGCAATGTATTTAATTATGTCTCATATAAAATAATACAGCCGGCTATCTGCAAAATACAATATAGTTAGCACCCCAAACATATAATTAGGATTATACTCAGGTATATCCTAATGTTTGTTGAGTGAGATGGATGTCGGTCGGAGTATGGCTTAAAGCTTTCTCTGTTAATGTATTAGGTATATATATATATGGCACATGGCTTAGTGGTTAGAGCATTGGCCTTGCAATCGAAAGGTTGTGAGTTCAATTCTCAGACTGGGTGATGTGTTGTTTCCTTGAGCAAGACACTTTATTTCACATTGCTCCAGTTTACTCAGCTGTAGAAATGAGATGATAGGGACTGGGGTCCATATCATTCCACTGCAAAGTGGTCGTGGAGGTGCCACGGCAAAAAAGCACCCAGCACTCACTGTAAATGCAGTTGGTGTTAGGAAGGGCATCCAGCTGTAGAAATCAAGCCAGAATCTGTTCCCGTCCCACCCTTGCAAGCAAGGAAAAGCGGACGTAAAATGATGATGATGATATATATATATATATATATATATATATGGGCACCCACTGAATATTTATAAGAGCCCACTTGAATAATTATCTGTTGATCTTATACAAGCTTCTACATAATTTTACCCAACTTGTAGAAATCTTATAATGAAACGAGTCGTTTGGGAAATGATATATTTGATATATCTCATATGAAATAATACAGCCAATTATCCACACAATACAATATAGTTAGCACCCCAAATGTTTAATTGGGAATATACTCAGGTATTTCCTAATGTTTGTTGAGTGAGTTGGAATTTAGCCAGAGTATCGCTTTTAGTTTTCTCCGATTATGTATTTATATATTTACTCTTGGAGCAATAGATATGAACTTTCCCGATATAAGGACCCTCTTTGTTTATTTTTTATATGAATATTGATTGTTTGTTCTTGTATCTTATTCTGTATTTTGCCCAAGAAAATATCTATGTGTCATAAAGCAATGCGCACATATGGTTATTTTTTGACATCCAATGGAGTTCTTAGCACGTGGCTTGAATTCTTGTCAGAGTTCAACGACCTGCGCATGTATTGTTTTTGGCGGTAGCCTCCTTCCTCCCATTTTCGGGACAGTGTGAGAACTTCTTTAGAACTGCTGGACTAACAACCTAGCAGTCCCCCCAAGCACTGATGGTGCTTATCGCTAAATATTGATGTTGATTTGGTTATCAATATTAATGTTATTGGGCACCCACTGAAGATTTATAAGTGCCCACTTGAATAATTATCTGTTGATCTTATACAAGCTTCTACATAAATTGGTATAATTTTACCCAACTTGTAGAAATCTTATAATGAAACGAGTCGTTTGGGAAATGATATATTTGATATATCTCATACGAAATAATACAGCCAATTATCCACACAATACAATATAGTTAGCACCCCAAACGTTTAATTGGGAATATACTCAGGTATTTCCTAATGTTTGTTGAGTGAGTTGGAATTTGGCCGGAGTATCGCATTTAGCTTTCTCCAATTATGTATATATATATATATATATTTATATATATATATATATATATATATATATATATATATATATATATATATATATATATATATATATAAAACGGTAGATGTCTGTCTGTGTGTGTGTATGATTTTTATGCATTTCCACATTTCTCTACCGATTTTGATGATTTTTCCCCAATGTGCTCCAAATTTACCAGGGCAGGTCAACGCGTAATTATTTTTGCCAAACATTTCCTGTTTCTATGAAAAAAAATCGATAAAACTAAATACATGCTGTAACCCTCTCACCACTACCATCAAAAATATATGAAACTACATACATGTTGCAACCCTCTTTAAAAGGTTCATCCGTTCCTCTACTCCACTCTCAATCTCCTCTGCAACTCTCTTTAAAAGGTTACTGCCTCCGTCTACTACTCTATCACCATTACAATTTAGAACAACGACAAAACTTCTTTTGAAGGAACAAGACACAAACTTTGAAACCTAAGCAACACAACAACCATAGCTTTAATCTCTTCGTCGCTCTTGCCTCTCTCTACAATAGATTATTCCCCCTATCTATAATTTAACTGCTTTACTCTCTTTATGCTTCGAGGTTTAACACCAGCTTCACTCTATCCGTCGCTCTTCTCTCTTTATATAATAGATCATTCCCCCTATTCGTTCGGGAACGCGAAAAAAACTTTGATAACTAAGCAACACATCATTTTATACAACAACAAACAGTCATAACGACACTCATACATCAAATATCAAAATTTAAAAAGCCGATAACACTAAATACATACTGCTGTCTCAACGTTACATTTTACTTCAAATAACAAATATTCAAAAGCAACAGATGAATTTATAAAACAACAAACGTAACAATAACGACGCTTAAGCATTTATTTACATGATTCTCAACAAAGACATATTTTATTGTTGTCCTTTTTGTAATTTTCTTTTTTTGTTTTTCTCAATATGAAACAAAAAACTAATGAGAACTTTTTTCATGGGATTCTATTCAAAGTCGGGACAATTATTGCTTTTGGTCAGGAGAAGGTCATGATCATTCCCCCTCTCTATAATTTAACTGCTTTATTCTCTCTGTCACCCTTCACTCCCTATATGACAATACTGCAGAGAGAGAAACAATGTATATGATCAAATGGAGCGTTCCATATATTCCCCCTCTCTATAATTTAACTGCTTTACTCACTCTGTCGCTCTTCACTCCCTATATGACAACACTGCAGTGGAGCGTTCCGTATTGACATACGGCTTATCTGGGGCATTTTCAATCGGCTTATTGCAAATGACAACCCCCAAAATAAAACTTCATATAACAGATTAATGCTATAGACATATGAATCGGAATGTAACCCATGAACTTTTTCCTGGGCAAAATTATTCGAACAGACATGACCTCATTGCCAGAGTGTTCAGACTGAAACTGGCTAAACTCATGGCTTTAATCAAAAAGGGTCAGGTATTTGGAGCTGTAAAATGTGACATATTCACCGTCGAATGGCAAAAACGAGGGCTGCCACATGCTCACATTTTGATTTGGTTAGCTGATAAAATCGATTCAAATGCCATAGACAGCTTCATTTCGGCTGAAATCCCTAACCCAGCAACTGACCAGGAATTACATGACATCGTCAAAGGTAACATGATTCATGGTCCGTGTGCGCCGGGTCCTAATGAGCATCACACGTGTCTGAAAGGGGGGTTCGTGCAGTAAGGGATACCCCCAAAAATTTGTTGACCAGACTCAGACTGGTGACGACGGATACCCCCTGTACAGGCGGAGACGGCCCGAGAACGGTGGCTTCACCACAACAGTAAGGGGAGGTCAAGTCGACAATAGATGGGTGGTCCCTTACTGCCCGCTTCTCTTGAAGATGTTCAACGCCCACATCAACGTTGAGTTTTGCAACTCCGTCAAGTCGATAAAATGCATATGCAAATATGTAAATAAGGGCTCTGATGCCGCAATGTTCGCATTTCAAGCTGAAAATAGCAGGGACGAGGTCACAGAATACCTGGCGGGGCGGTACATCAGTAGCAATGAAGTTTTTTGGCGCCTATTAGGTTTCCCCCTACACCAACGTCACCCCGCCATCGTATAGCTTGCGATACATTTGGAAAATGGGCAAAGGCTTTACTTTACGGACCAAACCGCCGCCGATCCGAAAGAGACTACTCTGACGGGTTTCTTCAAACTTTACCAGTTCGATACATTTGCGCAAACAATTGTGTACTCCCAGGTTCCATCCTACTTTATATGGTCGAAAAACACTTGGGTGCGAAGAAAGTCAGGTCAGGCTGCTGAAAGACATCCTGGTATAAAATTTGACAGCTGTCTTGGAAGGGTTTACACTCTGCCCCCAAGTCAGCATGAGTGCTTTCATCTCCGCCTTCTTCTGCATGAAGTTGTAGGCCCACAAAGTTTTCAGGACATCAAAACTGTTGATGGAGAAATATGTGATACGTACCGGGAAGTCTGCTTTAAGCGTGGTCTTTTGGAAGATGATTCGCAATGGGATTCCACTTTAGCAGAGGGTGCTTTGTTGAAATCCCCTAAAGGTCTACGGGAACTCTTTGCCATTTTGCTTCAAAAGTGTGAATTGGGTGATCCCAAATCTTTATGGATCAAGTACAGAGACTTCATGTCTGAGGATTTCCTGCGCCTGGCTCATATGCAGTATACTTCAGTGGAAGTTGGTTACAGCAACATTATCTACAACAGGGCACTCATTGATATCGAGGACGCCCTCCTCGACATGGGTGGGAGTGACTTGGCAACGTATGGCTTGCCGTCAACCGCCAGAGAGGAAGCTAACACGTTGGCCCCGGATTTGTTGCGGGAAACAGCATATGACATTGAATCTCTTTCTCAATACTTAGAGGAAAATGAGCCCAAACTTCTGTCGGACCAAAGGTTGGCCTATTTAACTATCATTGACGCGGTCAAAATCAGGCTGGGGGTATTTACTTTCTCGATGCTCCTGGGGGTACCGGAAAAACTTATGTAACGAAATTGATTCTCGCTAAGATTCTTCAGGAGTAAAAAAATTGCGTTAGCCGTTGCATCGTCCGGGATCGCTGCTACTTTGCTGCCGGGAGGCAGGACAGCCCATTCAACCTTTAAACTCCCCTTGGATTTAGTAAAAACTGAGACACCAACATGCAATATCAGCAAGAGTTCACACGAAGCTCTGGTTCTCAAAAAATTTTGCCTCGTTGTTTGGGATGAGTGAACAATGGCACACAAGGGTGCCCTTGAAGCATTGGACAGGACCCTGAAAGATATTAGGGATTCTACGGCTCCTATGGGTGGCGTAACCCTTCTGCTATCAGGGGATTTTCGGCAAACACTGCCTGTCATCCCAAAAGGGACAAGAGCTGATGAAGTGCGTGCCTGTCTTAAGTCATCCATGTTGTGGCTACAGGTGAAGAGTTTGTACCTGAGCACAAATATGTGTGCTCATTTGCATGGTGACAACATGTCTGCAGCATTTGCTCAGAATATTTTAGCACTTGGTGAGGCCAAGGTCCCTGCGGATGACAAGGGCGGCATAGCAATCGACTCCCTGTTCAACATTGGGAGCAGCCCTTCTGACCTTTGGGAAGCAGTTTTTCCTAATGTCTCATCTAACTTTAAAAACCTCGATTGGCTCAGCGAAAGAGCCATCCTTGCTCCGAAAAATACCATGGTTAATTTTATTAACGAGCAGCTGATTGAGAAAATTCCCGGTAAAGAACACATCTTCAAATCTATCGACCCCGACGATATTGTTAATTATCCGGTTGAGTTATTAAATTCCCTTGAGCCCCCAGGGCTCCCACCTCACATTCTTAAGCTTAGGGTTGGCTGTCCCATTATGCTAATAAGCAACTTGCGTCCACCAAAGCAGTGCAACGGTACTCGCATGGTCGTCAAGTCACTGACGCCCCACTTGATTGAGGTCACCATTGTAACGGGGTGCGGGAGAGCGGAGAATGTTTTCATTCCAAGGATGAACCTTTTCCCCTCGGAGTCAGATATCCCGTTCGATTTCCGGCGATCCCAATTTCTGGTGAGACCATGTTTTGCCATTTCCATTAACAAGTCACAAGGGCAAACATTGTTGGTGGCGGGCATCCATTCGGGCATGCTTCTCCCATGGCCAACTTTATGTTGCCTGTTCCCGCATAGGGAGCAGGAATAGACTTTTTGCTTACCCCTCAAGGGATGACACGCAATATCATCTACAAAGAGGTACTATAGATGTTGGTGCAGGTGTTGGAGGTGTTGGAGCTATGCCGTCTGGAAAACTGGTAGAGTCACCTATACCGGACAGATCTGACACCCAGCGGCATCAGGGCCACCATCTTGCAACTTTGGTCTACTAAATTCGCTATTGGAAGATTATTAACACATCATTGATTGTCCAAAATGCTAATTGGTTTGTAACTATTAATAACCGGTTCAACTGCTTTATGCACTTAATTGATAAGCTTATGCGCTTTCAAGCTACGTTTACCTGTTTGTAACTTTTCATAGCAAATGAACAAACCCGAGCAACGCCGGGCTAAACTGCTAGTATATATATATATATATATATATATATATATATATATATATATATATATATATATATATATATATATATATATATATACACACACACACACATATATATATATATATATATATATATATATATATATATATATATACACACATATATATATATATATATATATATATATATATTATATATATATATATATGTGTATATATATGTATATATATATATATATACACACACATATATATATATATATATATATATATATATATATATATATATATATATATATACATATATATATATATAAAGCTCAAGAGTAACCAATCTTAAAGAGAGAGATAGGAGAAGAGAGATTGGTGAATTAGTTAGAAGCCAAGGCATAAAGGCATGTGCTCAATGTGCAATATGCAGTGGAAGGCAGCTAGGTGGCTGGGTTCATGCAGAGGTTAGGTGCACATAGCTGGAAATATTCATTAGTTAAGCAAAACAAGACCACAGATTTCACAAGGAAGACGTTATTAAAAGATTGTCAACATATTTTAGTTTGATGTAAGGAATGTAGAGAATAGGCAGGTATAAGGGCCGGACATATTGCCTGACCAGGCTCGGTTTCGGGCTGAGCTCCACACCGAAGATCATGGCGGCGGTCCTCAAGACCGCTCTGGGGAAGGCCGACAAGATAAAGAGGGCTACTAACTCCTATATTGACGACATCCTAGTGGACGAGTCGGTGGTGTCGGCGGCGGAGGTCACGAGCCATTTACGGGGGTATGGACTGACTGCGAAGTCGTCAGAAGCATTGGAGGGAGGAGCCGCGCTGGGACTTAGGCTACGGCGAGACAGGACGGGCGTTTTGGTATTCCAGAGGGGAAACGAAGTTCCGGAACTGGGCCCAAGTATGAGTAGGCGGGAGCTTTTCTCGGTGTGTGGAAAGCTGGTGGGTCACTACCCGATTGCTGGGTGGCTCTGGACGGCATGCAGCTATGTCAAGAGACGAGCGGGAGGAGTGACTGAGTGGGAGAGAGGATGCAGGAGATCGTGGGGAGGGTGAAGGCCGACGACCCAGTGCGGAGACGCTGGTATGTTCCCAAATCACAGAGCGGGACCGTATGGTGCGATGCCAGCAGCATAGCGCTGGGTGTCACGTTGGAGATAGGAGGTGTTGAGGTCGAGGATGTAGCCTGGCTTAGAAAGAAGGACGACTGCAACCACATCAATGTGGCCGAGCTGGACGCGGTGTTGAGAGGGGTGAACCTCGCCCTGCGGTGGGGGCTGCGCACCATCGAGATATGCACCGACTCGGCTACTGTACTCGGATGGGTAAGATCAGTTAGAAGAGAGTGCGAACGAGAGGCGCGGCGGAGATGCTGATAAAGCGCCGCCTGGGAACGTTAGGAGAGCTGGCCACCGAGTTCGACCTGAGGCTGAGCGTAGTTTTCGTGCCCTCAGAGAAAAATAGGGCGGACATCTTAACTAGAGTGAAGAAAGCCTGGATGGAAGCGCCGGAGGAGGTAGAGGATGAGATAGCTGCCGTGTGTCGGCTGACCGAGTCAGATCTGAAGGGGTTGCATGACATGCACCACATGGGGGTGGATAGGAGCCTGTTCCTAGCCAGGAGAATCGACTCGGACGTTAGCAGACACAGTGTTCGGGGGGGGGGGGGTAGAGACTGCGTCCGATGTCAGTCCATTGATCCCGCCCCGGGTGTACACGAAACGGGAAGCCTCCCGGTGGATCGCGACTGGAAACGATTAGCGGTGGATGTGACGCACTGCCGGCAGGGAACGTACCTCTCGATGGTCGACTGTGGACCAGGTCGAATGGCGATATGGAGGGAGATGAGGACTGGAACGGCCGAGGAAATCGTGCGGACGTTGAGAGAGGTGTTCTTGGAGCGGGGCCCTGTGGACGAACTGCTGATGGACAACAGCGCAGCGTTCCGCTCGGAAGCACTGAGAGAGATGCTCGATGGATGGAAGGTGGACCGTTTCTTCAGAGCGGCGCACAGGCCGAGCGGGAATGGAATCGTGGAGCGACACCACCGGACGATCAAGGCAATGGCGGAGCGGGGCCATATCTCACCAATGGAGGCATTGTTCTGGTACAATATGCCCCCTCGGTGCCACACAGAGCAGTATTCAAATACGAGTGGCGGCACCCGTGCACGCCACCACAACGGCCAGTGGGGAGAGAGAGTGCATTCGTGCAGGTGGGCGAAGAAGTCTGGGTTAAGCCCCCAGATGCACGTTGCACATCTCCATGGGGAAGGGGAACGGTGACGGCCGTAAATTCAAAGAACAATTTGTCCGTGGACGGGGTACCACGTCATGTCCTGGATGTAAGAAGAATCACTGTGTCGACGGACTCCGAGGAAGAGGAAACCCAAGATGGGGTGGAAACCCAGAGCTCTGCCCCAATACTACGGAGATCGCAACGAAGTCGTAAACCACCAACCTGGACAGCAGACTTTCATATGCAGAGGGACGAGGGGGAAATTGATCCTTGAGATCAGGGGGGGGCGTGTGGGTATGGTGTGGCGTGCGGTGGCCGGAAGCGGGGGAGTGCTCGAAGGGTGCTTGGCCGGAAGGATGCTCGACCGGAAGGGCCAGCAGAGGGCCTCTCTCTAGTGGTGACCAGCAAACGGTGTGGACGCGAGTTTTTGGCAGCTCCCGGTGTTAAGCAGTTGGACGCACGTGGAAGAGGAGTAACCTGCAGTGGAGTTTAGCGGCGCCTATGAAAAGCGGTAAGTGAGATAGCTTTTTCTAACCACAATAAGTACAATAAAAAGTTACCAAGAGTTGTTAAGATTAACAAGATTATTTTGTTGTTAATGTGAGGCTGTAGTAGTCTGTTGTTGTTGTTATTGGTGTTGGTGTTAAAACAGCGAGTTACAGATAATTGTTGCTATTGTTGGAATTTGGAGACGGTGGTCGTAGTAGACCGTGTTAGTAAGAGAGATGAGATATGGTTCGTATATCTCTGAATGGTCTGTAGTAACTGTGAACTACCGTGGCTTGTAGATGGTCTGTAGTAATAGAGGTTCCAATCTCTGTGTGTGTATCTGTAGGCCTCGTGGGGTCTGTTGATAGATCACGGGGGTCTGTTGATAGCAGTAATCCTTACATAGTTAGTTGTATATCCTATCGCTTCGATGTTTCTGTTCAGAATAGCCTGATACAGGCCCTATATATAGCTGTCACTTCCTGTCCCCCACCTTGAGGGACAGTCAAAACATCAACCTGTCTACACCAAAGAGAGTGTTGACCTAGGATTTAACCTTTAGGTATCACCCAAAGTTCAAAGCGCGGACAGATTTCGCTACAATATAGCTTTGTTAAATTAACAATATTCTGAAAACAGCATAAGTTCGAAGGCCACCTTCGACTCTCTCTTCGTCCAGTCAGATCAGTTTGCAAGATGCCGCTTACTATCTGCCAGCGCCAAATACTCAAGCGACTGGGTTGATGCCCTACCCGTGGCCAACGTTAGTGGCCTACTCAGCCTGGACGAACTTCGTGTCTCCATCGCCCTCAAAGTGGGAGCCGATGTCTGCATGGGTTTGAGGTGCCGATGCAGCAAACTCCTCGACTCTACAGGCCTCCACGGTATTTGGCCCGGGCGAATATCCCCTCAGTCTTGGAACCATCTGGGTTGTCCAGAAGTGACGGCAAAAGACCTGACGGTCTTACCCTGTGCTCCTGGTCGAGAGGCAGGTGCCTTGTCTGGGACGTTACTGTTAGTGACTCATTTGCACTTTCCCACATCCTGGATGCTGCGGTTAGGACGAGAGCCACAGGTTCTGCAGCCGAGCGGAGTAAGACCCTCAAATACTCTGATCTGTCGGCCAGCTACATTTTTCAGCCTGTGGCTTTTGAGACGTTTGGGGGAGTCGGGGCGCTGACTTTGAGGTTCCTTTCCTCACTGGCGGCTCGCATAATAGAGGTGACTGGCGAATCTCGCGAGGGTGCTTGGCTGTTTCAGCGCATCAGCCTCGCCATCACCCGAGGCAACGCTGCGAGTGTGCTGGCTTGCCTCAAAAATCATTAGAGAGGTTGCCCAGTACTCGCGATGTTGCTGTCTTTTGCTCTGGTGTTGGCTCGGTTGTTCACCCCTTCTTTTACATTTTTTTAAATATTGTAGCATTGAAGGAATATATCTTTCATTGTATCATCCTTTGTAGTGTTACCGAGGCATTTGTAATGTTATTTATGTATATATTTAAAACATATCTGTTATGTTATTCTACTGTAAATTTATTTATATGCTCTGTTTATATTTTCATTCTGAAGGAATTTATCCACTTGTGTTGATATAAGTGATTTTATGACCTTCCTGTAAGCATTGTGTCATTATATATGTTACTAGCAGAGGTACCCGGCGCTGCTCGGGTATTAAATAGCAGTTGTGTCAATACTTCAGTGCTACTTCGAAAACTATACTTTTACAAAATCATCGGCTTTTTCCAAAAGGGGGGTTCCTGCCCCCCAGGGGTCCCCTACTCAATATATGCCAATTCTGAGAGTTCACATTCATCTGTAGGACAAACGTACCCCATGTGTCAAGTTTTGTGAAAATCGGTTGCGAACTCCAGAAGTTATGACGTTCTGTTGCATTGCACTGCAGTGCTTCAGTCGACTCCAAGGAAGTGGTTAAAGGGGGCTATCTGCCGGGAGGCCCTATAATCAATATCTGGAAAAATGAAAGTGCCCATGACCATCTGGAGTACATAAGTAATCTATGTCTTAAGTTTGGTGAAAATACTGTAGAAATGCATAAGGTTTATACATACGCGTGCGTGCGTGTGTGTGTATGTGTGTGTGTGTGTGTGTGTGTGTGTGTGTGTGTGTGTGTGTGTGTGTGGGTGTGGGTGTGTATGTATTTGTGTGTGATTATGTATGTGTATGTCCGTCGGGGCATACGTATGTACTGGCCTAAATCTTCACTATTTACTTTTACTATTTTAATAACCTCTGTCATTTTCGCTTACAATTTTATTTACATAATTCTTAAACTCCGTTCTGTTATGTTAAATAGAATATTAGTCTAACGACTCCATTTATACCATAAACTTGGTCTTGTCTTTGCATGAAATTGTTCTTCTCAATCCACATAACGACGTATTATCTTCGCTTTTTTCCCCCGTTCATTGCCAGGGAACGTCTTCACGAACCAAAATATCGTCTTCCTGTTTTCGTTCGGTTGGAACGTTTCTCGAAATATTGACTTCTGTGTTCACAGATTACTATCAGTTCAATTTGAATGGGAAATTCCTGTTTCATCGATTTTCTCCGTTATTCTGCATAACTGTGTAAATTTTCGCTGCATTCCACCAAGCCATTTCGACGTTTATCCGACTACACCTACTTACTTAAATATACAACGTCCGACCACTTCCAATTTATATAGTAGTTTATAAACGTGAATAAATTATACATTTTCTAGAACTAAAACTTTCATATCAACAAACAGGCTCCTGGAAAATTAAAGAAAAATAAAAAATATTTTTTTTCCTGAAAACATTCTCAATGTTGAAAATTTTTGTATCCACAAATTATTCTAATCTCACAACTTGAAAATAAAATTTTAAACATCCTTCGTAACTCATATTTGTTTATATAAACAATCAATGCATACGCAAATTATTAATATACATAGAGATGAGATATTTATATACATATAACCTATCCTAATTTAATAAGATAAAAATACTTACAACCATAATTCTTCATATAATTTTATAACTCATAACATAGGTGTAGCGGCCCCTTACGGCTGTAACTCAGCACGTATAGGAGTTGCGTCCCTTTGTGACGGTCGCGACTCCCAGTGGCAGATACGTATAGGAATTGCGTCCCTTTGTGACGGACGCGACTCCCAGTGGCAGATCCATGTACTAAATGGAGTTGCGTCCCCCTGGGGACTATATATTTGAGGGCATTAAGGCATTACTCTCTCACTTCCTGCACCGGCAGCCTAAAGAAACACTTGAACCTTACCAAGAGAAGATTTCTGTTCTTCTCTACACACTCCAGTCTGGGAGTTGTTACCAACTGACCATCAACATGTGGTAAAATTTATTTCTATTAATTTATTTGACTTCTGTGAAGTAAAACCATGTCACAATACCCACCTGCATTTATTGTCATTCTTAATAATATATATACACTGATACTAACATTCTAAATTGGTGACCTGACGTTTAAAAAAAAAAAAAAGAATGGGAAACGGTACCATGTGTATATAAAAAAAAAGAGAGAGAAAAAACATTTAATACAGAACAACACGCTTCATTCCGATCTGGCTGTATTTGACTGATTTCAGCATCTTTATCTGTAACATTTTAACAATCAAACTCCTCATATGTGCAAAGCGAACATTCCATTTATTTACACACAAACACAAAACAACAATTGTATGAATGTTTTTTCTTCTTTTCTTTGGCTAAAATTTTTGAGGATGACAAGATGGCGGCTTTCTTCTCCATCAATAGTGTTTTTGGCGCGAAATCGTCCGCCATATTGGTTTTAGTTTTAAATTCCCTGCCTATACCTTGTTAATGACATCGCTCGGTTAGTCGCCCCTTTACATGTTGTCTCGGATGCATTCTTTTTCCTGTCCAGTTGTTTCACAGAAAAACAAGCGATTTTGTTTTCCTTTTCCCTCGTGTTGGAGACATTTTTCCAAACGAAGACGATTGTTTTGCAGATTACCTACGGTATAACAATGGCATCTCACTCAGCCATTATGGCGATGCAGAAGTCCATTCAGGAACTCACCCTGGAGCTCCAGAAGATGAAGGTCTGGTGTGGTGCCCGTTCTCGCTCGCGCAGGAGATCTAACTCATTTAGACGCCGCCCCAAATCACCAGCTTCATCTTTATGTTGGTATCACGAGCGTTTTGCCGAGAGCGCGCACCACAGCGTGCAACCTTGCTCGTTTCATAAGGCGGGAAACGCCAAAGAGGTCCGCTGATGGGGGCAGTTGTCCTCAACATAAAGCCACCAAACCGCATTTCTTCATTAAGGACCTTATGTCGGGAAGAGGTTTCCTCGTGGATACAGGAGCCTCCTGTAGTATTTGGCGGGTCCATTGCCTGAAAGATATACCCGTGGAGACATCTATTACTCTACAGGCCGTTAATCACTCGTCTATAAAGACGTACGGGCAAATCTCGCTTCCTCTCAAATTCCTAAATCTTCGTAGGGATTTTAAGTGGATTTTTACGGTTGCCGATTTGCCATACCTTATCTTAGGTGCGGATTTCCTCTTTGATTGTGGACATCCGTGGCCAACGCCTGGTGGATGACATCACCGGTTTTACAATTCGTGGCCGGAAAGCCAATGCTCCAACAGTCAATCCCATATTCTTCATCGCTGCCGCTGGAGACGCCTACCATTCGTTGTTAGGTTCTTTCCCGGAGCTCACCGATGGAAATTTTCGAGTCACTGAGCCAACCCACTCAACTGAACATTTCATTTCCACCACCGGTGCTCCAGTATTTTCGCGTCCACGCCGTATACCGGCGGACAAATTAAAGGCAGCACGGTCCGAGTTCGACCATATGCTGCAGCTGGGCATTATTCGCCCATCTACGAGTCCTTGGGCTTCACCGTTACACATGGTGCCCAAGACTTCCGGTGACTGGAGACCCACTGGGGATTATAGGAGGTTAAATGCTATGACCGTCCCGGATAGGTATCCCATTCCCCATCTCCAGGATTTCGCATCGTCATTGCAGGGGTGTAAGATTTTCTCAAAACTAGATTTAGTGCGAGCCTACCACCAAAACCTGGTCAGGAAGGAGGATATTCCGAAAACGGCGATTACAACTCCTTTCGGATCCTTCGACTTTTTGACCATGCCTTTCGTACTCAGGAACGCCGCTAGCACTTTTCAGCGGTTCATAGACAAAGTCACTCGTGGTCTGGACTTCGTTTATGCATACATAGACGATCTTCTCGTCACTAGTTCCTCTCCGGAAGAGCATATGCGCCACATGCATCTCTTATTTCGGCGACTTCAGGATTACCGCGTTCGTGTGAATCCCGCAAAGTGTGTTTTCGGTTCCACTTCGCTAAATTTTTTAGGCCACCTCATCGACGCCGAAGGTATTAGGCCGCTCCCTCAGCGAGTTCAAGCCATACAGGATTTACCTCCGCCTACTACACTTCACCAGTTGCGCCACTTCTTAGGCCTAATCAATTTCTATAGGCGTTTCGTTCCTTATTGTGCTAATTTGCTATCTTCCCTTACTGACGTTTTGAAAAATTGTCGTAAGAAGAATGAGGATATTTCCTTGACACAAGGACAGCATCAAGACTTCCAGACTGCCAAGACAGCACTTGCTAGTTCATCTTTGCTAGCCCACCCGGTACCAGAGGCCAAGCTTTCGCTTTGTGTTGATGCATCTGATACCGCTGTGTGAGCAGTTTTACAGCAGTACAACGCTGGAAACCAACAACCTTTGGCATTTTTCTCAAGGAAGCTGAAACCAGCAGAAACGCGTTACAGCACGTTTGGGCGGGAATTATTAGCCATATATCTGTCGGTGAAACATGTCTCTCATATTCTTGAGGGGAGAAATGTTACTGTTTTAACCGACCACAAACCTCTGACCTTCGCTTTGAGTGCTAAAGCCGACAGATATTCGCCCAGAGAGACAAGGCACCTGGATTACGTTTCGCAATTTACAAATGATATCCAGCACATTGCTGGCTCGCTTAACATAGCTGCAGACGCATTGTCACGTTTGCCAATCAGCTCCATCTCGTCATCCCAGGAGATCGACTTAAGTCGTTTAGCTGCAGACCAGTCTGCACTCCAATCGTTGGATACTCATTCTGCCGAGTTTGCGACTTGCATCTTCAAATATCTGCCCTTGTCGACCACCGACAGGCAGATTCTATGTAATGTATCTACAGATTCACCACGACCATATGTTCCTGAGACGTTCCTTGCTTTGCACAGCATTTCTCACCCAGGAATTTCTGCCACCGTAAAGCTTATTACGGCTAGATTTTTCTGGCCCAATATGAGGCGAGAAATTACTGTCTGGTGCCGTTCCTGCACACAGTGTCAGAGATCTAAAATCCACAGACACATCCGGACTCCACTTGGTACTTTCAGTACTCCAGATGCTCGGTTTCAACACATCCACATTGATATCGTTGGACCTTGGCCATTCAGTAGTGGATATTCGTACCTCTTGACCTGTATCGATCGTTTTTCGCGATGGCCTGAAGCCATCCCCTTAAAAGATATTACTGGTGAGACTGTAGCACGTGCCCTGGTATCAGAGTGGATTACCCGCTTTGAGGTACCAACTACAATCACCACAGACCGTGGTAAACAGTTTGAGTTTCATCTTTTCTCTGAGCTGACAAAGATCATTGGTGCTCAACAGATTCGGACCATAGCTTATCATCCCGCTTCGAACGGAATGGTGGAACGATTCCACCGCCAATTAAAGGCCGCTCTTCGCGCCTATCCAGACTCTCAACGTTAGAGCGAGTACCTTCCTATTGTGTTGTTAGGAATTCGGTCATCAATAAAGGAGGACCTTGGGTTCTCCCCGGCCGAATTACTGTATGGTGCTCCTCTAGCGTTGCCTGGGCAAATGCTTTCCCCTGTTGATCTTGCTTTCCAGGACCCTGTTTCCTACGTATCTCGTCTGCGCTCCTATTTTCAGGACCTGCCGCCCATGAATACTAGGAAACAAACTGTTAAAGCTGCAGTCCCGAGGGATATTGCCTCGTGGACACGTGTGTTCGTAAGAAACGATGCGGTTACTCCACCCCTCACACAACCGTACTCTGGACCCTACCGTGTGTTAGCGCGCACTGACAAACATTTCACTGTAGACATAAAGGGGTCCAGAGAGACAATTTCGGTGGATAGACTAAAAAGGGCATACAATGGCGCTCATACACCCGAACCACAAATACCCCAATCTTTCTCTCTTGTGCATACACCTGCTCCTTCTGCCCCACCTTCACCTACATACAAGACCACGACCCGTTCCGGTCGAAGAGTCCACTGGCCCAAAAAACTCTGCCAAACTGTTTTCATGTGAACTGGCCACTGGAGCCTTTTTTGTTTTTCTCTTTATTGTATTACTATGTATACATATACCTTTTCGTTACTATTTCATGCCTGATTTATACATGTACCCTTTCGTTACTATTTCATGCCTGATTTATACATGCACCTTTGCGTTAATATTTCATGCCTGTGCTGGGAGCCCATGCTTGTGGGTTCGCTACAGTTACCTTCGGGCTTTTCGCCGAGCATCTGGAGGAGGGTACTGTAGCGGCCCCTTACGGTTGTAACTCAGCACATATAGGAGTTGCGTCCCTTTGTGACGGTCGCGACTCCCAGTGGCAGATCCATGTACTAAATGGAGTTGCGTCCCCTTGGGGACTATATATTTGAGGACATCAAGGCATTATTCTCTCACTTCCTGCACCGGCAGCCTAAAGAAACACTTGAACCTTACCAAGAGAAGATTTCTGTTCTTCTCTACACACTCCAGTCTGGGAGTTGTTACCAACTGACCATCAACATGTGGTAAAAATTATTTCTATTAATTTATTTGACTTCTGTGAAGTAAAACCATGTCACAACACTCACCTGCATTTATTGTCATTCTTAATAATATATATACACTGATACTGACATTCTAAAACTCATAACATAGGTAACAAAAATCTTTTCCCCCAAATTAACGTTATTCTTTTCTCTTTCTCTTCTTTCCTTATCATAAATATTTAAATTTTCAATAGCGTCTAAAATAACGTTTTTTGTCAGCCCTTTAATATACACATCATTTGCATAATCATATTAATAATTTTAAATATCTGTCTTTTCTCCACTCTTCCCTTCACTTTCCAGGGATAACTTGAACCGTTAAGGTATATTATCCTTGGTCATGTCAAATATTTATAAAACATTTTGTATTTTATCTGATGATAGCGTACCAAAATCTTTGGTACCCTTGAAATATATATAATAGAATAAATATGCTTTTATAAATATAGTTTCCATTTATTTAATATCAATTGAATACTTACTCCAGAAAGCTGTCGAGTGCTTTGAATCAGTTGCAAACATCTATATTTGTTGGATTTCCAACAAATTAAATATCTCTTATACATACACACACACACACACACACACACACACACACACATATATATATATATATATATATATATATATATATATATATATATATATATATATATATCATCATCATCATCATCATCATCATCATCATCATTTTACATCCGCTTTTCCCTGCTTGCAAGGGTGGGACGGGTCCTATTCAGCACAGCATCTCTCCACTTGTCACGGTCCTTCGTCATCTCCACCGTGAGCTTCAGCGATCTGAGGTCTGCTCTCACCATCTCCGCCCATGTTTTTCGTGGTCTTCCTATACTACGTCTCCCTTCAACTGGCATTTCTTGGCACTTCTTCACCCATCGGTCATCCTCCAAGTGCATCACATGTCCATACCATCGCAGTCTCCTCTCCCGCACACAACAATTTATCCCTCTCAGACATTTTCTCTCTCAACACATCCATGCTCGGCCGTTCACGCACATTGACATTGCACATCCAACGTAGCATGCTTGCCTCATTTCTCTCCAGCCGTCGCATATCCTCTGCAGTTGCTGCCCATGTCTCACTATCATGCAGCATCGCGCACCTTACACAGGCATCATATAACCGGCCTTTCGTACTACCGATTGTGTTGTTATTTCTGTTTACCATTAACATATATATATATATATATCAACGCTTACGTGGACCTCTCACAATTCGTTGGATTTTCTGATTGGACTTTCACCTCGAAACTGGATACCAACCCGGTGTACACCTGAACTTCCACCAGGAAATATTTCGTATCTTTGAAATTGTCTTTGCTTCTTGCATTTAAATATTCCACAACTCTCTACCACTTTTTCTCTATTACAATCTTCTTACACCACCTTCTTCTCACCCGTCTATTTTTCACTCCCACCCTAGTATCTTCAATATGCCTAATCTCAAATCTTTTCTCCGCCAGCTCCATTCTACTCTCAAGCGACCCCCCCCCCCTATATGCATCCAATCTTCCCTGCATCTCTCCAACCTCATCTTCACCAAAACAAAATACAACAGTCACATCACATTTTTAAGTCGCCGTCTCCACCACCACCTCATTCCCCGCGGTTTCTGCCTCAAGTTTCACCCCACCTCTTACTCTGTTCCCACCACTGAGCCTATCCTTACCCGCTCCTCTCCCCAGCTGATGCGGGCGACCATTCGATCAACTCTCACCCAAATCCGTTCTCTCGACCGAGAACTCCCCAAGGCCTACCTCCATCTCTCCTCCACTTGCCACTTTTTCCTCGCCCAATCCCTAATCCAATTCATCCTTTACCTCAATCGCCTCCTTTTCAATTTCCTCACTTCCGTAAAAAATCATAAACTCGACTCTCTCCACCCCCCGCCTGCCGTCACCACCCATACTCATATCACCTCCAACCCTAACCCCTCTATCCCGTCACCTACCACTTAATCTGCACATGCTTTGCCCAACTACCTTGACCCCTCCGCCTCTTTCACTCCTTAACGTCCCTGCACTGTAGTTACCCTACCCCAGGACCTATCACTCTCCGAAGCTGAGCGCTCTCTCCTCGCTCCTACCTGCTACGAGTTCTGCACAGGTGCTGAGACTGAAGGGTTCTTCCGTCGATTAAAGCTGAAAGCTTTTTTTCACGACACGCCATCATCGACACAGACGGATGACTTCACTCGTCTCAGTCGCCGGCAATCACATTGGACGCCGAGCTCTGGCCAGTTCAGCACCCTCGACTCCTTTGTCAATACTTGCCGGCTTACTGTGAATCGGTTCCGTTTTCACCAGCATTCTCGTCGCTCTAACATCACGTGGACTGAGCTCTCCGCTCTTCGGAATCTTCAGTGTCGCGATGACATTGTCATCAAACGCGCTGACAAAGCTGACGCTGTGGCGGTTTGGAGCGCTGACCTTTATAGGGCTGAGGCTCTCCGCCAGCTTCACAATACCCTTTTTACCGCTCTTTATCCTCCGGCCCCACTCCTGGCTACCAGCAACTCGTGTCCTCCACCATCCACGAGCTCATCTCCTCCTCTCACCTACCCCCCACAACCACCAACCTTATTGTACGCACCCCTCGCACACCCACCATCTACTTCCTTCCCAAAATACACAAACAAAATAATCCTGGCCGTCCTATCGTTTCTGCGTGCAACTGCCCCACCGAGATAATTTCTGAATATTTAGACACCATCCTCGCCCCGTTGGTCGGCAATCTCCCCTCCCACATCCACGATACAAATCATGCCCTTAGACTCTTCAACTCTTTCTCCTTACCTCCTGGTCCCTTCCGCCTTCTCTTTACTTTGGACATCACTTCTCTCTTTTCCGTCATCCCTCGATGACAGCCTCCGCGCTCTCCAACATGTTTTAGAGTTACGCTCTACCCCTTACCCCAGCACTACCACTCTTCTCCGTCTGGCTGAGCTTGTTCTCACCCTTAATGGATTTTCTTTTTCGGGTGAATTTTACCAGCAGGTCTCTGGGGTAGCGATGGGAACCGGAATGGGTCTAAACTATGCCAACTTGTTTGTTGGCTACATCGAAGCCCAGATCTAATCCCAGTATACTGGACCGACTCTTGAGCTATACGGTCGTTATATCGACGACTGTATCGGCGCCACCTCCCTATCACGAGAACAGCTCGACTGTTTTCTTTCTTTTGTCCAATCATTCCATCCTGCTCTCAATTTCACCGCCTCCGTCTCCAATTCTTCTGTCGCTTTTCTAGATATCTCTCTATCTATTAATCACTCTCACCACACCCTCTCTACTTCCATCTTCATTAAACCAACAGACTCCCATCTTATCTCGACTTCACCTCCTCCCAACCAACCCACACCAAACACTCCATACCTTATTCCCAATTCCTCCGTCTTCGTCGACTCTGTAGCCAGGACGACGGTTTCGAAACCCATTCCCTTCGCATGGCTTCCTGCTTCATCCAGCGTGGATATCCCCCCACCTTTATCCAAGCTGCTCTCACCCGCGCCCATGAAACAGACCGCACCACAGCCCTCCCAACATCAATGTTCCTTTCTCTCTCACCTACCACCCCATCACCCTACCACTCCGGCGACATATCCTCCGTTCCTTCCGTATCCTCTCTTCTGGCCCCGTCACTTCTCGTTTTTTTCCAAACCCACCCATTACTGCTTTTAAGTGTGCCCGCGACCTCCTGGTTCGCAGTTCCTTTTCGTCCTCTCCTACGACTCCACCCGGCTCTCATCCTTGTTCCTGTTCCCGCTGCAACACTTGTCCCCTTATTTCCACCCTCACCACTCTTACAGGCCCTAACGGGTCTTTCCGTATCCGCCATTCCTTCACCTGCACATCCACCCACGTTGTCTATGCCCTCCAGTGTTCCCTTTGCGGGTCTTTAGATATCGGACAAACGGGACGCCGTATGGCGGATCATTTTGCCGGACATTTGAGGGACATCAGACTCGGTTTTGGTACTCCTGTCGCCCGTCATTTCTGTTCTCCTGGTCATTTTCCCCTACATGTTTCAGTCCTGGGTGTTCTTTTACATCATGGATCATAGGCCTCGCGCACCAGGACTGAACAAAGTCAGATTCACCGCCTTGGGTCCTATTCACCTCTTGGACTCAACTCACCTCACTAATTTCTCTAATACCTCGTCCATTATCACACCACTAGATTCCTATCGCTTTCTCTTGATCATTAGCAGCTTCTCTTACAACTAATACATGATGACTATATATGCTCACTCCAATTTCCCCTTCACTGCTCTGTATACACACATACACACTCTTATATTAACATACTTTTGCTCATAGCTTCGTACTTACATGCACACACACTCTTTTACTCACATATACACACACATTTCTTCTTAGCTTCGTACGGACCTATAATAACACACACACTCATGCTTACACACGTGCTCAAGTATAGCTCTTTTTACAAAACGTGTTTTTTCCATTTCAGGTAGGCGCGCTCCATCATCCACTTTTCTAAAAAACAAATCATACACAAAACGCCAGCACCAACAGTTTTACAAGAGATGTCAACATGAATGGACCTGTTATTTTTATATAAAGACATTTTTTTCAATTCCATCCCGCCTGTCGCCTCAATCTATTTTATTTCTCATTATTTCTTCTGAAGAACTAGCGTCCGAAATGTTAAGACCCTCTTCCTGCTATATCAAGCGTTAACCTAAAATATCACTTCCATATACTGTACCGTGTTGTTATTTTTGTTTACCTTTTACATACATATATATATATATAGTTATAGGAATAACCAAAGAGTGCTTAGAAATACATTGTTTTATTAGCTAACAGTGTTTCATCCATACACCATGGCAGGAATCATCAGAGCCTATAAACATGAGTATATCAATAGTTGCATGCTCCATCGAGCTGCGTCACCAGAACAAGGTTAAAGGACCAGCAGGGGATCCCGAGGCCAGCGCTATATGGAAAAAGACAGAATACATAATGCACATAATGTCATAAAATGTCTTAAAAATTTAAAAATTAAAAATTAAAAATTACACCAAAAATTTATCACTTAAATGGTGCAATAGATGATAAAGAGGTTGGGAGAGGGGAGCAAGGGATGAGTGAGGGTATTACTCAGCATGATCAGAAACAATAAGAAAATTAAAAAAATAAGAAAAAAGTACAAAAATACAGGGATAAGAAAAGAGATAAATATAAAAATACAAAACAATAAAGGAACAAAAAGCCCGGAAACCCCCCAAAATATAAGACAAAGCAAAACATAGATGCATCAAAGCACAAGCAGTGCAAAAAGAGGGTGTACAGGTAGATCAAGAGAGTTTGTAAGCATGAGTCTGTGAAAAGAATAGTCGGTTAGCAGTGGTGCAGCCTTACATGTATGATAGTCCATATGAGGGATGGTGTACTCCAATTATATCGCTTTGTAACAGGTCGATTCTCCTTATCATATCCGCACCTTACGAACTTGTAATTATGTAATTATGTGTATATATATATATATATATATATACACACACACGCACACACACACACACACACACACACACACACATATACATATATATATATATATATATATATATATATATATATATATATATATATATATATATATATATATATACATAATTATATATATATATATACATAATTATATAATTATATATATATATACATAATTATATATATATATTGTTATACTTGGGGAGGGTCATATTTGTGTAATATTGCCAGAATTAATAACAGAACACACTCACTGTTTGGTTGGTTTTCGCTTCTCGCTTCTGTGTCTTTTATATCGGTAATCTAACTTACTCGGTCCTCAATGTTGCCATTGACTGACCGACGGTCAAAAATAATACAGATACAATATAGACACAAACACATATATATAGTTTATCATAAATCTTTCGTTGCACATCTGCAACATCGTCAGTGGTGTTATATCTTCCTCCTGTTGTACTGTATGTCTACGCCATTTTTATTCAGTCTGTCTATATATTTATTTATTTATTTGCTTGTTTGTTTGTTTATTTTATTTTGTCTTCTTTGCGCATGCGTTTGCGTGTGTGTATAGTGTTTTGTTGACTAGTGCGTGTTTATGTGCTTGTTGTTATTGTGCTTGTGTATGTATTTATTTATTTATTTATTTTATTTTATTTACTTATTAATACTTCTCTTAGGTCAGTGTTGTTTGTTTGGGTGTTGTTGTTATTCCATTCATTCTTTCTGTTTAGCTTTGGTCTTCTAATTTCTATTTCACTGGCCTCTCTGATTTGCCTATCTGCTGGGTCATTTCTATGTTTAGGTATTATTCTAATTTCTATGTTGTCTATGTTACCGTCATGTTGTTGTCTAGCATGTTCGTATAGTACTGACCCGTTTTTTCGTCCTTTTAGTTCCCCCCAGTGTTGGTCTATCCTTTCACCTATGCTACGAGCTGTCTCACCTATGTATGTTGTTGTCATGTTTCTGCAAGTACCCTCTGTACATCTTATGCTATAGACTACGTTTCTAGTTTTACAGTTTATCCGGGGGTTCACCTTACACATGATACATTTCCTATTAGTACAGTGGGTTTTCTTAAAAGGGTAGGTTTTGCTGATCAGGGATTTTATGGTGGTTCCTGGCTTTTCTACCACCTTTATTTTTAAGTGGGTCTTTCTCAGGGCCTTTCTACACTGGTTAGCTAATTTCCCTCCAGGGGTGCCGTCCACAAACATGATACTCTGGTATCTCTGGTTGTCGTACCATGAGGTGGCTTTCCCTATCTTATGTCTAGCCCTATCTAAGCTATTCCATGATTTGCTCCTGTATAATGGGCAAATTCCATTCATGTCCAGTTCTATGAGGGTCTTATACTTTTCCATGGCTCCTTCGTATACTCTGACTCTGTCTCTTTGGTTGTAGCCAGAGAACTGCATGCGGCTGATGAAGTGTTGGATGTGTCTTTCCATTTCTGTTGGGTCGCACATGCGGGACACATTCTTCATCACTCGTACCAAATCTGCGATCAGAATATTAAACTTAGCACTACTGGACATTGCTGAGTTTTTGAGTATCAGGTATTTGGAGGCCATGGGTTTAGCATAGTGTGAGTGGAGAATTTGGGCTCTCTCGTCTATAGTGTTAATCCAGAGTTCTGTGTCTAATACAGTTAGTCTATTGTTAGGGTGTTTGGAAGGGAAGTCGATAGTTACAGTTATACTCTGGTGTATGGAATTAGCTATCTGCTGGATGCTTTCCATCGTGCTACGTTCTAAATCAAACTTGTTAGTGCTCTCTAGTGGGGGTGTTCTTATAACTATATTGATATCGTCTACATAACGAGAGTACATGATGAGGTCTATGGAGCTCTCATTAAGGAGATCTTTAAGTCTCCTTTCCCACCATACCATGAAAAGGTTGGCAACATCACCAGCTATACTGACGCCGATGGCTGCTCCCTCATTTTGGGTGTAGATCTTCTCGTTGAACTTAAATATGTGGCCCTTTAGGGTAGTTTTGATACTAGCCCCTATTGCATGTGCGACCATTTTTCTTACCTGATCATTGTTTTGGGGGGGGGGTCCGTATAGCTTTGGTCCACCCAATCCACCTTCCCATAGGAGTCTTTTTTGCCATTGAGGTTATGGTGGGGGGTCTACCTCTTATAGGTCTACTAGGGCAGAAACATCTAAGGTCATGGCTGTCTAGGTAGTCAGTGTCGTAGGTAAGTCTAAGTAGGAGGCCCAGTTCGTCTGTGTCGACGTCGCAGAACTCCACCTCACTCTCAATGATCATCTCCACACATCTTTTCACAGCAAAATCAATGTTAATGGATGGGTACAGTGATACCACATCCATGCTGCCTATTATGCAGTTGGATAGGCTCCTGTTTTTGTTGCACTCATTGATTCTGCTGAGGAGGTCCTCTGTACTGTCACATACATCTGGGGACATCTTGATTATGGGGCGTATAACCATTGAGAGGAAGTAGGAGATCCTGTAGTTGCTAGCTATATTAGCTCCGCATACGGGTCTTGTTGGTGGTGGAGTGACCTACATTCCGCGGGCTCACATACATTCTCTGTGCGTGATTTGGCTCAGTTCAGCCAATCAGCGCCAGTAGAAGAGGATGTATCCCTACGCGCCCTGAGGAAGAAATTCCCCGCGAAGATTTGAAGAATCTCTCTCTTGTACCAGAAACTTCGAGCCAGCAACACGCATAATGTAACCGTGAGATATTGCACCCTAGCCTCGCCGGCTTAACGGCGCAATGGCACATTCCCTTTTGTAACCTCTTTTTATCTGTAACTTCAACCATATAAATAAACAGACATTTCATCTCTAATTGCTGCTGTTGAAATCGTTGTTATGTTACTCGTGTCTCAATAACATCTTTAATCCATGCTGCTGGAATTGGCGACGTGACGAAAGGAATATTGTAAATAGATCGAGGGACCTTCCCTCACGTCTATGTCAACAAGATAATCCAACGAGGATACTATCACTTACCACACTGGCAACTAACGACCACTGATTCTACCACCCTGCTAAAGTGGTGACCGACGTAAGAATTTAACGCAGCCCTTCTTTTTTTGATTCAGTTGAACTTTTATTGCCACGTTGCCAACCTTTTCGCAACTTACGAAAATAAAAAATATTCCTTTTAAGATTTTTGAAAAATTAGCAGTATTTCAAAAACTTTTCGCCACGAAGAAATTTCAAAATGGCTACCGACAACTCCTGTCTACGATCAACAAAGACAGCAGCAGCAGCGACAACATTGTTTAGCCACTGACCAAAACAGGGAATAGTGAGTGGCAGCTTCATAGCCTTACCGACGCAAACTACCACACATCGGAAATTTCAAAACGGCTTGTAACTTTACCGACGCAACCACCATACCTTCTGTCTCGTTACCACAGGGACGCGAGAAATTGAGACAGTAGTTTTCTCACCATTATGGTGTCAGACGTGGCTGCCATATTTGGTGACTCCTACTCTACAGAAGATTCTTTGACTTTGCTTTAACAATAAGCAACACAACCCTGTGGCGGGACGGTAAAATGGCCACGAAATCTCACAAAAACACCATACATCTAACCCCTAACGGTATTAACAAACTTCTTTTTCAGTTTTCAGATAGAACTAGTGTATGTACACTGGTGATGTGTGAACTATTTGACTTTGAAAAACTTTGAACTTATTGAGCAATTTCTCTGCTCCCTTAGATTGACTTTGAATTATCAGTTTCTAACATTCACATATTTCTTTGTAGAATGCATTTACTTGTTTTGTGCTCTTTTGCTATTTGTTTGCTCATGGTTTTTGTTCATTCATATTCTTTGCTGTTTTACATGCCTGCATATGCACACATTTTTTTTATCACACACCAACATGTTGTTCTTGGTATATGTTCTTCAAGCGTAATATTCTGCGAGTCCCTTTTCACCTGGTTGAGATGCTGTCACATGCTAGCAGCTCACGGAGCTTAATCCACTGGATTCAAACAGGCACCGCAACACGAGAATTCTAATTGCAGCTGAACTCACACAGCTTCGCATCTCGTTGCACACTGATCGTCCATGACGGCCATCCGTCTTGTTGTGTTTGCCCGACTCGCTGGGAAAGCAACAAATTGAACTGGACTTGTCAATATTTCAGCCACTTCAGTGGATTCGCCCGAATTATGGAATTTACACTGCAACCCACCTACAGATTAAACTTGCCTTTTTTTCCTGGCTCCACATCACATTCGACAATACATCTGGGGGCCATCATTTTCTCGCCAGCACTGGTAAACTACCATAATAGCTTCGTTCACAGCTACTGGTACAACGCTTACCATTAACATTTAATGCAAGAACAGCAACTTCGCCCATGTCAGACTTTATCTGTTTTCTGGTAGGCCCTTGAGGGTCTCGTTTAAACTACAAAACAGCTAGTCATTTGACAGCGGCTCAACACGGCTCGTCGCGCCTAATTTTTTTTTTTTTGTTCTTGCATGAATCTTTCTGCTCAATTACTTTTTCACTGATGTGCTCTTTCAGCATTTGTTCTTGCTGATTCAATGATATGTGGGTCCTTGGTTTCTTCGTTATCGATTTTCGGCTGAAAATCTGGTCGGGGGTGATGTAGTCACCTACATTTCGCGGGCTCACATACATTCTCTGTGCGTGATTTGGCTCAGTTCAGCCAATCAGCGCCAGTAGAAGAGGATGTATCCCTACGCGCCCTGAGGAAGAAATTCCCCGCGAAGGTTTGAAGAATCTCTCTCTTGTACCAGAAACTTCGAGCCAGCAACACGCATAATGTAACCGTGAGATATTGCACCCTAGCCTCGCCGGCTTAACGGCGCAATGGCACATTCCCTTTTGTAACCTCTTTTTATCTGTAACTTCAACCATATAAATAAACAAACATTTCATCTCTAATTGCTGCTGTTGAAATCGTTGTTATGTTACTCGTGTCTCAATAACATCTTTAATCCATGCTGCTGGAATTGGCGACCTGACGAAAGGAATATTGTAAATAGATGGTAAATAGATCGAGGGACCTTCCCTCACGTCTATGTCAACAAGATAATCCAACGAGGATACTATCACTTACCACACTGGCAACTAACGACCACTGATTCTACCACCCTGCTAAAGTGGCGACTACTCAATAACCAATACTGCTAAAGTGGTCCTGTTGTCGGGTCGTCGACTGTCTTGTGGTCTTTGCGGAGCCTATACAAGGGTGGTATGCCATTGTTAGACGCCTGGAAGTTGTTGGCAGTGCGTCTGCTTGGCTTTAGGATGTCAGTCCACATCATCATGTGAGCGTTGAGGATTTTCTCTCTCCCATCGTGTGTTTGTTGTGCAATTTCGCTCGTGTTGGTGATGTAGGGTTGCATAGCCTCGATGTAGTTCGGCATGCTATCTATTGACATCCTACCAGACTTATCCGTGGGTAGACATACTACCTCACCATCCCTTGTGCGCTGCTTGAGGCTAACCAAGCCTTCTACAGGTTTCCTCCCAAGTTGTTGGGCCTCTGGTCTGCTCTGTCTCTTAGTATACCTGTCTACTATTTGTCTAATCTTATTTCTAGTTATGGTGAACTGTGCCTCTGTCTCGTCATCTATTTGTTGTGGTATGCAAACTCTTTTATTAAAGGGTAACCTCGTAGGATAGATATTACCCATCTTATATGTTTTGTCAGCTGGGTTGAAAAATAGTTTCTCTAAGGGGTTGTCATTATATCTATCGTCATAGTTGTGTGTGTTGCTATTATTGTTATCATGGTGGTTGTTGTTGTTTCTATCATTAGCATTATTATTATTGTTATGATTGCTAGATGTATTGTTGTTTACTTCACCGTTATTGTTGTTGTTGTTACTGTTATTTCTACCATTGTGGTTGTTACTTTTATTATGTTTCTTGTTTTTGTTGTGTCTATCATTGATGTTGCTACATGTACTATTTCCATTATTACCACTGTGGTTATTGTTGTTGTTGTTCGTATTGTTGCCGTTATTACTACTGTGGTCGCTGCTGCTGTGTCTGTGGTTAATGTTTCTATTATTATTATTATTGTGGTTGTTGTTGTTCTGTCTATCGCTAGTATTATTACCATTATCACTATTTCTCACTTTCCTGCTATTATTATAGTTATGGCTGTTATTTCTATACTCAGAGTTATTGTTTATATTACTACTACCGTTATTATTGTTGTTGTTGTTTACCTTTGCATTCCAACGTATTTTTGTGAAACACTTTTCCAGCTCCATTTTGCACTCCATAGGGTTAATCTTTTTGTAGATGGCAAATTTTGGTGGTAGCCGCAGGATTTGTTGTTCTTGTTCACTGATTAAAGTGTTCCCATAGATATTTACTGTGTGGTCATTGGTAAATTCTTCCGGTAGTTTTACATCAGTCATACGGATATTGTCGATGTTATCTGGGTATTTTTGAGAATATTCGATTTTCCTTTCTTTTCATATTAACTGTTATTGTGTGTTTTAGTCGTTCGGCTTGTGTTTTGTTCAATAATAAATTATTTACTTGTTTTGATATGTTTGTTGTGTATGTTTTGGAGGAAACACAGTGTTTTAAGAAGCGGATTTGTTCTGTTGTTATTGTAGTTTTTATATAACAGAAAACAGTGTCTTTCAATAACCTTTCAGCTTGGCACAAGCTAATGCCATAGCGGATGGATGAATAAGAAAAAACTACAAGAAAGGAAAATCGAATATTCTCAAAAATACGTTATGTAGACGATATCAATATAGTTATAAGAACACCCCCACTAGAGAGCACTAACAAGTTTGATTTAGAACGTAGCACGATGGAAAGCATCCAGCAGATAGCTAATTCCATACACCAGAGTATAACTGTAACTATCGACTTCCCTTCCAAACACCCTAACAATAGACTACCTGTATTAGACACAGAACTCTGGATTAACACTATAGACGAGAGAGCCCAAATTCTCCACTCACACTATGCTAAACCCATGGCCTCCAAATACCTGATACTCAAAAACTCAGCAATGTCCAGTAGTGCTAAGTTTAATATTCTGATCGCAGATTTGGTACGAGTGATGAAGAATGTGTCCCGCATGTGCGACCCAACAGAAATGGAAAGACACATCCAACACTTCATCAGCCGCATGCAGTTCTCTGGCTACAACCAAAGAGACAGAGTCAGAGTATACGAAGGAGCCATGGAAAAGTATAAGACCCTCATAGAACTGGACATGAATGGAATTTGCCCATTATACAGGAGCAAATCATGGAATAGCTTAGATAGGGCTAGACATAAGATAGGGAAAGCCACCTCATGGTACGACAACCAGAGATACCAGAGTATCATGTTTGTGGACGGCACCCCTGGAGGGAAATTAGCTAACCAGTGTAGAAAGGCCCTGAGAAAGACCCACTTAAAAATAAAGGTGGTAGAAAAGCCAGGAACCACCATAAAATCCCTGATCAGCAAAACCTACCCTTTTAAGAAAACCCACTGTACTAATAGGAAATGTATCATGTGTAAGGTGAACCCCCGGATAAACTGTAAAACTAGAAACGTAGTCTATAGCATAAGATGTACAGAGGGTACTTGCAGAAACATGACAACAACATACATAGGTGAGACAGCTCGTAGCATAGGTGAAAGGATAGACCAACACTGGGGGGAACTAAAAGGACGAAAAAACGGGTCAGTACTATACGAACATGCTAGACAACAACATGACGGTAACATAGACAACATAGAAATTAGAATAATACCTAAACATAGAAATGACCCAGCAGATAGGCAAATCAGAGAGGCCAGTGAAATAGAAATTAGAAGACCAAAGCTAAACAGAAAGAATGAATGGAATAACAACAACACCCAAACAAACAACACTGACCTAAAAGAAGTATTAATAAGTAAATAAAATAAAATAAATAAATAAATAAATACATACACAAGCACAATAACAACAAGCACATAAACATACACTAGTCAACAAAATACTATACACACACGCAAACGCATGCGCAAAGAAGACAAAATAAAACAAACAAACAAGCAAATAAATAAATAAATATATTTATTTATTTGCTTGTTTATTTATTTGCTTGTTCAGACAGACTGAATAAAAATGGTGTAGACATACAGTACAACAGGAGGAAGATATAACACCACTGACGATGTTGCAGATGTGCAACGAAAGATTTATGATAAACTATATATATGTGTTTGTGTCTATATTGTATCTGTATTATTTTTGACCGTCGGTCAGTCAATGGCAACATTGAGGACCGAGTAAGTTAGATTACCGATATAAAAGACACAGAAGCGAGAAGCGAAAACCAACCAAACAGTGAGTGTGTTCTGTTATTAATTCTGGCAATATTACACAAATATGACCCTCCCCAAGTATAACAATATTTGTTTCGACACACGATTTCATATAAAAAACCTCGCAAAACTAATTCACCGCCGCTATATATATATATATATATATATATATATATATATATATATATATATACATACATAATTACACACACATATATATATATATATATATATACATAAATACACACACACACATATATATATATATATATATATATATATATATATATATATATATATATATATATATATAAATGAAAGGTATAGAAATTGTTTTAGCGAGAAGCTAACAGTATTCCATAACATATATGCGACTATGTCGTCAAGATGGGAAAAATAGTTAACGTAAGATGTAGGAAAAATAATTCCTACATTAAAATAAATCATCTCAAAAGAGAATCAGGATATAAATTCATCCACAGAATTTAGTGAAATCCAGGGAAAAATCAATAGAGCCTTAACTCATGATAAAATAAAGTCTAAAATACTTGGATTTCAATAATCAGCAGAGCTCAACCAGATAACCAGGATTCTCACAGATTTATAAGCCAAAAAGGGAATTTTAAAACTGGCTAGTTCACCATATGCGAGGTTATGAAAAACGCACATGAGGAAAACAGGGCTAGTGACGTCAGGATGAAATGAATGTTTGTTTACAAGAAATAACAGTCAAATACATTCCGAAAAAAACTCTACAAAAGGAGTTCAGCAAACAGCAATATTATCGCAGTTTTTATTAAAAAAACGGGATTAGTCACAGATAATTTAAGCACTCTAGGAAAAAAATCCGAGTATAAATATATAAATGAAAGGTATAGAAATTGTTTTAGCGAGAAGCTAACAGTATTCCATAACATATATGCGACTATGTCGTCATATATATATATATCATCATCTTCGTTTAACGTCCATTTTCCATGCTAGCATGGGTTTAGATGGGAGTTGTCCCACTTGAGGAGGCAAGGTTGGTCGGGTGATCGTGTCTCGCTCATATAGGACTCTCTGGCAGGTTTTCTACAGTTGGATGCCCTTCCTAACACCAACCACATTTACAGTTTGGAACTGGGAACTTTTGACCGTGTTACCTACACGACCACATTACAGCGTGGACTGTGTGTTTTTTTGTCGTGACACCTACACGATCTCCATCTCATTAATTTGGACTGGATGTTGTGGTACCAACTTTACAGAGAAAGGGTGGTGCTGGTGGGAGAGGGAGGATGGAGTAGGGGTAATGAGTTGCGGTGTATACTTGTACATAGGTCTTCTGTATTACTGCGTGGCGCCAAAGATCTCGGTCCAGTGACATTGTCTCAGAGAGGTACAAGTGTGTAAGGTCGGAATTTATCAGATCGTCCCAAGTAGTTCTGGGTCTACCTACTCCATAACTACCATCAATTTTGATCGCCCTGCACTTTTTTATATAGCTGTCGTCTTTCATGCGCATCACGTGACCATACAAACGCAGTCTTCTCTCAAGTAAACAGCATCTGATCCCTTTTATTCCTAATTTCTCACTTAGTTCATTTATGCTTTGCCGTTCACGTATATTACTATTACATATCCAATGGAGCATGCATGCTTCGTTCATTTCCAGTTTGCGCAGGTCCTCTGCACATAATGCCCATGTCTCACTGCCATGTAGCATTGCTGTTCGTATGCAGGCATCATACAATCTGCCTTTCATTTTTAGAGAGAAACCTTTTTTGGCCAACAGTAGTATAAGCTCTCTGAACTGTTTCCATTCCGTTCTGACTCTGGCTACTGTACTTTCAGAACACCCTCCACCACTGCTGATTTTGTCACCCAGGTAACGGGAAATGTCCACTATTTCTATAGAACCATCTGGGCAATAGAAGGAGCTAGTATCCTGTGGACTCTTGCTACTTATTGCACCTGAGCATAGGCCACATATAAAATCTACATTTTAGATAGTTTACCTGTGATCCCACTTCATCTTTTATGTACCCATAGTTTGCATTTGGGACATAAAATTGAATTTCTGCCTACTCCTTTCCTACACACTGAGCATGGCCATTTCCCTGATGGCATCTGTGCCCTATTTTCCTTTCTACAAACTAGAACTTTAGTCATAGACAAGTTAACTTTAAGGCCTTTTGATTCTAGGCCATGCTTCCATGTTTGGAATTTCTTCTCTAGTTCAGCCATAGATTCAGCTATGAGAGTTAGATCATCTGAATATAGGAGTTCCCATGAGCAGCCGGTCTTGAACTCCTCTGTTATAGCCTGAAGGGCAATAGTAAATAGGAGGGGGCTAAGGACAGAGCCTTGATGAACACCAACTTTTACACTAAATTCTTCACAATATTCATTGTTAATTCTAACCTTACTGACTGTTTCTTTATACATAGCTTGTATAGCTCTCACAAGCCATTCATCTACACCTAGTTTTCTAAGAGCCCACCAGATAATGGAGCGGGGGACTCTGTCAAAAGCTTTCTCCAGTCTACAAAAGCTAAGTAGAGGGGTTTACTTTTAGCTAGGTACTTCTCTTATAGTTGTCGTACAAGGAAAAGAGCGTCTCTGGTACTTTTACCTGACACAACCCCAAACTGCATTTCATCTAGATCAATTCGCTCTCTGATTAGTTGCGCTATAACTCTTTCTGTGACCTTCATGACCTGGTCAACTAACTTAATGTCTATATAGTTTCCCCTATCTAGAGCACCCCCTTTACCCGTGTAGCAGTTAATGATGATGCTGCTACGCCAGTCTTTTGGTATGACCCCATTCTGTATTACTTGGTTAACTATACGGGTGACCATAGTATGTCCCACCATTCCAGATGCCTTCAACATCTCAGCAACTATCGCCAAAGGCTCAGCTGTCTTGCCTGTCTCCATATCTTTGATTGCCTTACTTATTATACTACCTTTAACTTGCACCGCTGGTCCTTCTATTGGATGGATTTGGGGCAGACTATCTTTTTCTCCTCATTTAATAGTCTCTCGTAGTGACACTTCCAAGCTACCTTCTTATCAGTATCAGTGAGGGCAAGTACACCGTTATCATTACGGACACACTTCTCCCCGACAATATCACGGTTTTCCTTGACACATTGTCTAGCAATCCTGAACCTCTCACGTTTTTGGTCCTCACGTTGTAGAACATGCTTGAACTTTCTATCCTCTGCTTCCCTTTTTGCAAGGTACAATTGTCTTCTAGCCTTTCTCCTGGCCACTTGATAGTGCTCTCTACTTCCCCCATCCTGCCATACTTTCCAAGCCTGCTTTTTTGCCTTGATTGTCTCCTCCACCTTACTGTTCCGCCACCAAGTTACTCTTCTCCTGCCAATAGGTCTTCTCCAGCCACAGATTTCATCCGTTGCTTTCAGCAGGTTCACTTTCAAGAATTGCCCCTGTTCCTCTATATAGCACGTCTCTAATTGCTCTTCCTTATTGTCAAAGGCATCAAGTAATAAGCTTTTAAATTTGTCACTGGCTATGGGGTCCTTCAACTTCCATATTCTTCTCCTCAAGGTAATCCTCCTCTGTCGTCGAGTATGTCTATTCCTGACTATGAGGTCACTAACTACTAGGCTATGTTGGGAGGTGCATT
Source organism: Eledone cirrhosa (assembly GCA_964016885.1). Classification (NCBI taxonomy): domain Eukaryota; kingdom Metazoa; phylum Mollusca; class Cephalopoda; order Octopoda; family Eledonidae; genus Eledone; species Eledone cirrhosa. The sequence continues at coordinate 143,900,774 of OZ024740.1, read as the reverse complement.
CTTCACGGGGGAGGGATTTAGTGTTTACAACAGACACTCTGTCACGTCTACTAGTAAGGATATAATCTATCTGGCTGGCGTGTTCCCCTGATCTATAGGTGATCAAGTGGTTTTCTTGTTTTTTTTAAGTTTGTGTTACAGATAGATTACTAGGGCGCAAAAGAAGGGGACAGATAGTTAGGTTATTAGCGTCACAGAATTCCAGGATTCTGAAGCCCTCCTCATTTCTATTTCCAAACCCATAGCCTCCATAGATTCCATCATAGCCATCACTATCTTGTCTAACGTGACCGTTTAGATCGCCAGCAATAATTAAGTAGTCGCTGTTGGTTATTTGAGAGGTAGTGTGCATTAGCGTCTCATAGAACCTGTCCTTTATAATATCAGGTAGACCAGACTGGGGTGCATAAGTGGATATTATTGTCACAGTAGTTCTATTTAGGACTAGTCTTATTTTAATTATTCTGTCATTCACTCTATTTACGTCAATTACCTTATCTACCCATTTTTCAGCCAACATAATTCCTACTCCACACACTCGGTTGTCATTTCCCACCCAGAAAAGTTTATAGCATCGTTTTTTACCCACGATGAATCTGGCAGACCCACCTCTCCACCTAGTCTCTTGAATACAACAAACATCAACTTCTTTACGTTCAAGCATCTCTACAACCTCATTTGAGCGACCTTTCAATGTGCCTACGTTCATGGTACCAACTCTGAACTTAGGAGGGTGGGATGGATGGGTTGGGTTGGGGGGGGGGGGGGGTGTTTAGAATTATGTTGGACATCTGTGTCTGAAATAAAGAGTGGTGAGCGGGTGAATTTACCTTTATCTGTGACATTGTCATTGAGTGCTTAAACTTTCCAAATTCCAAAGTCCACCCACCAAACAGATCTAAACTTAAGGAATAGTAACCGAGGTGGTAGCTTTGCTATACTGATTTGTTAGAGAACTTACTATAAGCCGCTGAGTTATGATTGGACCATATAGCAAGGGTGGTGTCTGGAGGGCGGGAAATGGGTAACTTTAGAAGGTTAGTTTTTAGGAAGGGTCCGACAGAATGAGACATATTATTAAAAACATGTAAAATATTAATTGAAAATCCGAGAGAAAAACGGAGAATTTGAATTCTAGACTGGCATAAATAGAAGTTTAAAACACTGCTATTTTGAGTCAACTACGGGTAAAAGGGAAGACAAGTATTTTGCTTACATTCTCAAAATCGACAGATCGTCCGTAAGATAGATTAGATAGATAGATAAATTCTGTCCTTGGGAATTCAGCAAGGTTTATTTTATACTTGCGATCAGACGGGGGGGGGGGGGTATGAGAGAAGGAGCAAAGTGTTTACAAAGTTAGCGAGCGATGTGCAGGAAAGTTCTAGAATAATTAATTAATAATAATACTAGAAGGTTAGTTTTTAGGAAGGGTCCAACAGAATGAGACATATTATTAAAAAACGTAAAATATTAATTGAAAATTCGAGAGAAAAACGGAGAATTTGAATTCTAGACTGGCATAAATAAAACACTGCTTATTGAGTCAACTTTATGGGTAACTTTAGAGAAGGTTAGTTTTTAGAAAGGGTCTAACAGAATGAGACAGAGCTAACTCTGTTGAAAGGACTCGACTGCTGTTTCTAGTTGTCGATAACCCTATTCACGCCACTGGGACGAAGCTACTATGATGTGTGTATATCTAGTAAATACAACACGTGGTGATGGCCAGTCGCAGATTTGAAAGTGTAAACACGGATTGCTGTAACTTCTTCTTTGTTGAAAATCCAAGTCCCCACTTTCGTGGTTTACCATCCGATTAATTGGTGAAATATATTTCTTTAATGGAATATATACAGAGAAGATTAATCATATTATAAGGTATCTATTTTTGAAGTTCTGGTCAACTTTATTTAGTTACCTACCTAGCTGTGTGGTTACACACTTGTAAAAATTATCTCCTGTGATTATTCATGTTTATTTATATATTAATCAATTTATAGTTATTATATATATATATATATATATATATATATATATATATATATATATATATATATATATATATATAGGCATAGGTTAATTATAACGTTCGCGAAAATGAAAGTCAATTTTCTGACAAGTGAATGTGTTTTTTGTTTTTTTTTACAATGTAACTTACGATACACTATTTGTTTATTTACAACAGGTCTCTATAGTGATATGGTGTTAATTAGTATTGCGTGTGTGATTATTTTCTCTTATATATATGTGTGTGGGTGTGTATATGTGTGTATATATATGTGTGTCTGTATGTATATATATATGTGTTTTTGTATATATATATATATATATGTGTTTGTGTCATCATCATCGTTTAGATGTTTTTACCCAAATCCCTTATCATTCTCTGTCCTTCTTATGACCCGGCCTTAATTTGTTTATAGTTGGTGCCAACTTTGGCAAGATATTACAAAAACATCTAAACGATGATGATGACACAAACACATATATATATACAAACACACATATATATATACATACAGACACACATATATATACACACATATACACACCCACACATATATATATAAGAGAAAATAATCACACACGCAATACTAATTAACACCATATCACTATAGAGACCTGTTGTAAATAAACAAACTGTATCGTAACTTTCAATGTAAAAAAAACAAAACAAACACATTCACTTGTCAGAAAATTGACTTTCATTTTCGCGAACGTTATAATTAACCTATGCCATATATATATATATATATATATATATATATATATATATATCATCATCATCATCATCATCATCATTTAACGTCCGCTTTTCCCTGCTTGCAAGGGTGGGATGGGTCTTATTCAGCACACCATCTCTCCATTTGTCACAGTCCTTCGTCATCTCCACCGTGAGCTTCAGCGATCTGAAGTCTGTTCTCACCACCTCCGCCCATTGTTTTTCGTGGTCTACCTCTACCACGTATTCCTTCAACTAGCATTTCCTGGCACTTCTTCACCCATCGGTCATCCTCAATGCGCATCACATATCCATACCACCGCAGTCTCCTCTCTCGTACACTACATTCTATCCCTTTCAGACACAGTTTCTCTCTCAACACATCCATACTGGGTCGTTCACGCACATTGACATTGCACATCCAACGGAGCATGCTTGCCTCATTTCTCTCCAGCCGTCGCATATCCTCTGCAGTTGCTGCCCAAGTCTCACTACCATGCAGCATCGCGCACCTCACACAGGCATCATATAACCGGTCTTTCGTACGTAGGGAGAAACCCTTCTTCGTCAGCAGAGTAAGCAGCTCCCTAAACTTCTTCCAGCCCGTCCTTATTCTAGATACTATGGCCTCGAAACACCCCCCTTCCATGCTAATCTGATCTCCTAGGTACCGGAAGCTATCCACCACTTCTATAGCACCTGCCTGCATTTGAAAAATGTGTCTATCAATGCGACTTCTACTGTCTAATTTCCCTATACATCTACTGCATACATATTTCTCCCTACCTGGTAGTTTGCCTGCTATCCCACTACATCTCTTGTGTACCCAGGATCTGCATTGTGTGCATTTTATAGAATTTATGCCAGTTCCTTTTCTGCATATCGAACATGGCCATTTCCCTGACGGAATCAGAGTTTTGTCCTCTTTTCTACTCATCAACACTTTTGTCTTAGCTGGGATCACTCTCAGTCCCCTTGCTTCCAACTGCTGTTTCCATAGCCAGAATTTATTCTCTAGCTCCTCTACTGATTCTGCTATAAAAACCAGATCATCAGCATAGAGAAGTTCCCATGGACAGCCAGTCTTAAACTCCTCTGTTATGGCTTGGAGGACTATAATGAACAAGAGCGGGATGAGGACCGAACCTTGATTTACTCCTACTTGTATCTGGAATTCCTCACTAAACTCCATTCCTACCCTCACTTTACTGACAACACCTCTGTACAAAGTTTGCACTGTCCTCAGAAGCCATTCCTCAACACCTAGTTTCCTTAGGGACCACCAGATGACAGATCGGGGTACCCTATCAAAGGCCTTCTCTAGGTCAACAAAAGCTAAGTATAGTGGCTTATTCTTCTCTAAGAACCTCTCTTGTAATTGTCTCACAAAGAAGAGGGCATCTGTTGTACTCTTGTCAGGCACAAAACCAAACTGCATCTCATCTAGTTTGACCCTTTCTCTAATTAGTTAATATCCTTTCTGCCACTTTCATAACCTGATCCATCAGTTTTATGCCCTATAATTGCTCCTCTCCAGAGCATCCCTTTTATCTTTGTAGCAATTTATGAGAATACTGCTGCATCAGTCTTTGGGTATGACACCACCATATATAGCCTGATTGATGATGCGTGCAACCAGTTTAGTGCCTACGTCCTCTGATGCCTTCAGCATCTCAGCAACTATCCCCGACGGCCCAGCAGCCCTACCATTTTTCATTTCCTCTTGGACCCTATATTCGTCAATCTCAATAGCTGGTCCCTCTGTCGGATCTACTGAGGGTAATTTCTCTCTCTCCCATTCGTTCTCCACATTCATCAATCTCTCATAATGGCATTTCCAGGCCTCCTTTTTCTGATCATTTGTGACACTAAGTACACCGGCATCATTCCGGACACATATCTCCAACAACATCCTGATTTGCATTGACTCACTGCATTGCAATGTGTAACACCGCATGCCACTGAACTTCCCGTCGCAGAACATTGGCAAACCTCCTACTCTCAGCCTCCCTGCATGCTAAGTACACCTGACGTCTAGCTTCTCTCTTAGCGGCTGTATATCCTTCTCTACTCCCACCCTTTTTCCAAGCCTTCCATGCTAGTCTTTTCTCTCTAATGGCCCTATCTACTGTGCTATTCCACCACCAAGTCACTCTCTGTCTGGTTGGAGCTCTGCTCCATCCACAAGTTTCATCAGTAACCTGCAGTAAGTTGTTACGTAAGAAATTCCAGTTATTATCTGTCATACGACTCTAAATCGTCTTCTTTTTCGTCATACACAACTTGAAGGGCTTTCCTAAATTTGTATTTTAGTGAAAGGTCTTTTAGCTTCCGGACCTTTCTTCTCCACACCTTCCTGTATGTCTCATTCCATCTCTTGCTTACTGATATATCACTAACGACTAACCTATGCTGTGGGGTACATTCTTCCCCAGGGTATGCTTTGGTATTTAATACCATCTGCCTGTCCCGCTGCCTAACTAGTAAGAAGTCAATCTGGCTTATGTGTTTGCCTGATTTGTAGGTTATTAGGTGGTTGGCAGGTTTCTGGAAGTTAGTGTTGCAAATAGTCAGTGTACTTGCATCACAAAATTCAAGACGTCTCACTCCTCTTTTATTTCTTGAGCCGTAACCGTGCCCACCATGTACCCCAGTGTAACCATCCTGGAGCTGTCCAACATGACCATTGAAGTCCCCTGCTAGCATAACGATGTCTCCATCCTCTGTCATTGCGGCTGTTTGTAAACGTTGCTCGTAAAAGCAGTCTTTCTCTTCTTTTCCTAAGCCTGCTTGTGGAGCATAGGCAGAGATGATTGTCAGTAGTCTCCTGCCTACAACTAATCTAAGCTTAATTATTCGATTACTAACTCAAACTAACTCTATTGTCTTATTGATCCATCTCTCAGCCAGGAAAATGCCTACTCCCCCTAACCCATCATCCTTACCTACCCAGAAAAGCTTATAGCTAAGATGTTTTCCTGCAACTAGTCTCGCAGAGGCACCTCTTGCACACAGTACACATCCACATGCCTTCTCTCCAGCATCTCCGTTATTTCACCAGATCTACCTGTGAGAGTGCCAACATTAAGTGTTGCAACTCTGAGATGCGACGTCTTCATATTTTGTTGTTCCTATCTTCTTGTTGCTGTGCTGATAATCGTTTTGGCATTGATACACTGGCTGGTTGCCCTTCCTAACACCAGCACCACTTTACAGCATGGACTGGGTGCTTTTATTTGTGCCACCAGCACTAGAGAGGATGTCTTACTGGACTCATGGGCCCTCTCTACCCCTCCATTTTACAGCATGGTCATAAAAAAAACACACCACTTATTGACACTCACGGCACACATACACACACTCACTCACACACCAACACTCATGCATACAAACACACACGCCACTCACACACCAACAGTCATGCATACAAACACACACACGCCACTCACACACACACACACACACACATACATATATTACTGTCAGTACTCATACAAGATCATGTCAACTGTTGACTTTTACAGTTCAGTTTTTATATAATAATAATAATTGTTTGCTTTACAGCATAAAGCAACGGCTCTCCACGCTCCGGGCCCAAAACAAGGCACCAGCAATGTGCTGGGACAATCGCTGCCCCATGCCAAGAACAGAATAGTTATTTAGTATTATAGTTGTTTTCTTTATCTTAAGGCCTGATCGCTGGTAATGGTGGTGGTGGTGGTGGATGATGTCAGTGATGGTGATGGCGGTGGTGGTGGATGGTGTCAGTGATGGTGATGGCAGTTGTTGTTACTGCTGCCGTTTTTGTTGTTCATTTCACTGATGCTGCTGCTGCAGACAATGGTGTTGTTGCTGTTGTTGTTGTTTTTGCTGTTGTTGTAGTCGCTGGGTTGAAATTTTGAAATTTGGTCGCTTCGCGGGTGTGATATATACATATACATATATATATACACATATATATATATTGTTGCTGTTGTTGTTGTAGTTGCTGTTGTTGTTGTTCCTGTGTTGAAATCTGGTCGCATCGACTGAGATATATATATATATATATATACACACATACATTCAACACAGAGAAAGGAGTTTAGTATCAGGTCAGTGATATATATATAGATATATATACATATATATATATATATATATATATATATATATATATATATATATATATATATATATATATATATATATATATATATATATGTACATGTGTGTGTGTGTTGTTGTAGTTGCTGTTGTTATTGTAGTTGCTGTTGTTGTTGTAGTTGTTGTTGTTGCTGTGTTGAAATCTGGTCGCATCGAATGAGATATATATATATATATATATATATATATATGTGTGTAAATATGAGAATAAACGTGCTGCGTGGCTGCTAATGGGTTACATATGAATAAAGTTAGTCCTTCATCGGTGATTTTCCAACCATCATTGATATTTCATCGCTTTAAAGACCATATACCTCCGGTTGGTGCGAGCAACGGCTAAAAAAAAGTCGTTGGGACACGTAAATAAAGGGGACACGAGAGTGTAAACAAACAAAGATGGTGAAGCAACGAAAAGTGAGGAAGAGAGAGTCAAGTCCCAAATTTCCATGAATATAAGTTCGGTGAAATCGTGAACGAGAGAGAATAAAGACCATCAAACCTGGTTGGAATGTGAGCAAGGAAGGAATTCCGTACAGGTCTAACGGGAGGAAGAAGGAATCTAGTCTGTGAATTCGGTGAACATAAGTTCTGTGAAATCGTAGACGAGAGAGAGAAAAAAAGCGAACCTGCCTGACCAAGGGTGCGAAAGAAAAGAATTACGCACAGGTCAAACGGGAAGAAGGAGGAGGAGGAGAGGTAGTAACAAAGAGTGAGTGAGTGAAGGGTGAGGAAGAGGCTAACAGAGAGAGTGACTGTTAGAGAGGGTAAAGATACAGAGAAAGAGGAAGCAGTAAGAACGAAATAGACGGGTCACAGCGGGGGAAAAAATATGTGTAAATATGAGAATAAACGTGCTGCGTGGCTGCTAATGGGTTACATATGAATAAAGTTAGTCCTTCATCAGTGATCTTCCCACCATTATTGGTATTTCATCGCTTTAAAGACCATATACCTCCGGTTGGTGCGAGCAACGGCTAAAAAAAGTCGTTGGGACACGTAAATAAAGGGGACACGAGAGTGTAAACAAACAAAGATGGTGAAGCAACGAAAAGTGAGGAAGAGAGAGTCAAGTCCCAAATTTCCATGAATGTAAGTTCGGTGAAATCGTGAACGAGAGAGAATAAAGACCATCAAACCTGGTTGGAATGTGAGCAAGGAAGGAATTCCGTACAGGTCTAATGGGAGGTAGAAGGAATCTAGTCTGTGAATTCGGTGAACATAAGTTCTGTGAAATCGTAGACGAGATACATATATACACACACATACATATATATATATACACACACACACATTCAACACAGAGAAAGGAGTTTCTCAACAGGGTTATGACTTATGGTGGTGGGGAGCGAGTCTAGATGTTATATATATATATATATATATATAAGCTATCTAAGATCGTAGATTTTACATGTGGCCAATGCTCAGGTGCAATAAGTAGCAAGTGCCCACATATATATATATATATATATATATATATATATATATATATATATATATATATATATATATATATATAAGTGGTTACACAAGTTAGTTCACCATACCGAGAACAATTGTTTCACCTTAGCGGATCCTAACTCGTCCCATGGACTGAGTGCTCTACCACTACGGATATTACCTTCCAGTGTTGTACCACTATATATATATATATATATATATATATATATATATATATATATATATATATATATATATATACATATATATATCATTATCATCGTTTTATTTACATCCACTTTTCCCTGCCTGCAAGGGTGGGATGGGTCCTATTCAGAATAGCATCTCTCCATTCGTCATGGTCCTTCGTCATCTCCTGGGGTGAAGTGAGTTCTCACCACCTCCACCCATGATTTTCGTGGACTTCTTCTACTGCATCTTCCTTCCACTGGGATTCTGAAAAATGGTGGATACTCTAACAATTAGCTTTGGATAAGCACTGCCTCATCACACGAGTTGATTGCTTTGGCAGTTGTCCCCATGTGAAGAAATATATTGGCTTAATTGGATAAATGGCTTAGGCCTAACTAACAGGTCCAGAAGTATCTTTCGATTTACTGGCTATATGATAATTCAGTGAAATTGGATCTTTGGAGTCAACTAGAAAAAATTATTGTGCTTCTATTTTGATCCTAAATTGACTGCGGTCTCTCAAGAGTTACCCCCCTTGTATCTTACCCTATTTATTAAAATAACGTCTTTTTCTAGAATTTTTTCTAAATTACCTGCCCCTGCGTGAACTCTTTTGTTATATCCCTATATGGAAAGCACAATCACTCATAGGAGCCATGGTTGTTTTTATTTTTCTCATGACAGACTGAATGAATTGGGCCCAGAACCCAACGAAACTTGAGTACCTGTTTATGTCACTGTTGTAATTATTTATACTAAACTCGTCCTATGGACTGAGTGCTGTTACTCTTGGATATTTCCACTTAACATTTACTTCAGTGTATATATGTATATATATTTATATATATATGTATGTATATTTAAGTTGTAATAAAATGAAAACGAAATTTCATTTCTCACTCTTAGTACGGCACTTACTTAAATGTAAGTATGTATGTATACGTACATACATATATGTATACAGACGTACAGTAGCATGCATATATATATATATATATATATATATATATATATATATATATATATATACATACAGGTACACATACATATATGTACATATCAGTTTAGCGGACGCTTATTATAGTGCCCGCTTTGTTCGTTTGTAAACAAACTGAACAGCCTGAATTTATGCCGTACGGTGTTAAGGCAACCACGTCACCTTTTTGTTTAACACTGACACAGGAACGATGTACTAGTTTCAAGTTTGTTAGCTATCATCAGCACCGTATACCCTTCTGCCAGATGGTTGAACGTTCGAAAGTATATACTTTCCTTATGAAAATTAACGGCTGAGCAGCCTAATTTGCATATCGAGTGAGTTAAATCGGTCAGGCGTACCGAAAACGATAAGTTGTAATAAAATGAAAACGAAATTTCATTTCTCACTCTTAGTACGGCACTTACTTAAATGTAAGTATGTATGTATACGTACATACATATATGTATATTTATATATATATATATATGTATGTATATTTATATATATATATATGTATATATATATATATATATATATATATATATATATATATATATATATATATATATATATATATATATACAATGATATTAAATAAATGGGAACTATATTTATAAAACCATATTTATTTTATTATATATATTTCAAGGGCAACCAAGACAACATTGGTACGCTTTCATCAGATAAAATACAAAGTTTGTTTTATAAATAGAGACATACCTTATCGGTTGGAAATTCACTGGATAGTCTTTATTTATTTTTTTTTTTTTAAATTTAAATGACACTGGAGAAAGAGAGAGAAAAAAAAATATTACGAGAGAGATAGAGAGAAGAAATTAACAAGAGGATGAATAGAACTCATGTAACGTTAATTTGGGGGAATATATTCTAAGTATATATCTACTAATGGTACGTGTATTTACGATTAATTAGTTGTTAAAATTCTTTTCAAATATAATATTTACTGTTATAAGTAGATAGAAAAATAGATAGAAAAATAAATAGAAAAATAAATCAATAAATAGATAAATATATAAATAAATGGATAGATGGGTATATCATGTTATAGATAATTGTTTTAATGAGTTATGAGGAATATTGGTTTATATTTAATGTAAGTAAATATTAAGTTTAAATAAATTAACTGAGTTAATAAGAATATTTATATTTATATATTTTAAAATGGGAAGATACGGAAAAACTCCAGTTTTGTTTATTTATTCGTTAGTATGAGACTATTTTGTCAAAATAAGTATAAATGTTAAAGAGATAAATGTTGAAATATATATTTAGCCTGAATTAGTTAGTGGTTATAAATCTAATAAAAGATGTTAAAAAATATTAAAAATTTTGGAAAATTAAAAAAAAATAATTTATAAGAGATAAGTAATTTTTTAAAAAATAAGTAATTTTTAAAAATATATGAAAAATTTAAAGAATTAAAAAATATTAAAATTAAAATTAAAATTTTTAAATTATGATCATATATGTATATATTTTAAGAAGTGAAATTATAGCAAATATTATAGATATGATTTAGAGATAACAATATATTAAAACAGAGTGGATAAGATTGTTATGGAAATAAGTAGAAATATTATAAGTCATATATAAGAAATATTGTTTCTACTATTGGCACAAGGCCAGCAATTACTCAGTACATTATTTTATCGACCCCGTAAGGATGAAAGGCAAAGTTAACCTTGGCGGGATTTGAACTCAGAATGGCAAGGGCTGTAACTCTATGCGTCAAAGCATGGCGTCCGAACCTCTACCGATACTGCCAATCCACTGTCATATATAAGAAATATTATAATTCATATATAGTTCTAAACGTTGAATTTAGGCGATGTCTACAAGAACTAAATAACTTCGTCCGTACATTAATAGAGTTCTTACATTTAAGTATGAAGAAAAATTTCCTCAACACACAATTTGCAAAATATAGATAAAGCTGTGTTTCGGTAGGCGGGTGTTTTCGAAATTATTTCCCAAGTTAAAGAATAGTCCATATTTTTGCATTTTAAGTTCCATATCAGGTTTAAAAGAGAAGTTGAAGATTTTTTATCTCTCTCTCTCTCTCTCTCTCTATATATATATATATATATATATATATATATACCCCCCCCCCCCCACTGTTCTTGCTTTCTTCTTATTCCCATTCCATTTTAAGCTACCTTAAATAGCAACCACACAGCCATTTCCATTCACTGATATATATATATATATTTTATTTATACATTTTCATATTTATTATTATTTCAATGTTTAACAGTCAATTAGCGTGCCCTAACCCCCCCCCCCCCCCACACACACACACTATTATTATTTTGATATTATAACTTTGCCATGACTTTTTTCACTAATTTGTCACGTTGACAATAAAAAGTGACACAGGGTGAAGAGGATGCTTGAGTTCAGAATGACATGACAAACTCTTTAGTGCTGGTGGCACGAATAATGCACTCATCCCACACTGTAAGATGGTTGGTGATAGGAAGGGCATTTAACCAGAAAAACCCTTTCAAAACATGAACAGTATGGCAAACATAACTCTCACAAATTACATACACAGGGCTAACACTAGTCATGTTAGTGTTGCATACAGTAGTGGAGTGGCTAGAGTAGCCGTGCAAGAACCCCTAATACTAAGGCCTTCCCTGAGGAAGTATGCACTGCTCAACACAAGTTAGTTATTAGTCACATCTAAATAAGCATAAGACAACAAAATCATCATCATCATCATCATTTTACGTCCGCTTTTCCCTGCTTGCAAGGGTGGGACAGGAACTGATTCTGGCTTGATTTCTACAGCTGGATGCCCTTCCTAACACCAACCTCATTTACAGTGAGTGCTGGGTGCTTTTTTGCCATGGCACCTCCACGACCACTTTTCAGTGGAATGATATGGACCCCAGTCCCTATCATCTCATTTCTACAGCTGAGTAAACTGGAGCAATGTGAAATAAAGTGTCTTGCTCAAGGAAACAACACATCTCCCGGTCCGAGAATTGAACTCACAACCTTTCGATTGCAAGGCCAATGCTCTAACCACTAAGCCATGTGCCTCCATTATATGCAAGAAAATATGGAGACAGGAAAGTTAAAGGACCTTTCAGTTAAATATAAGTTTTAAAAGGTCCTATGGGATGCATTTGGTGAGAGAAATGATGGGCTAGAAACCTATGATCTAGAGGACAACTGGAAGTTCTTACATGACAACCTTTTGCAAACTACTGGCGAGACTTGTGGCTACAGTAGAGCACCAGTCAGAGGGTGACCTGCTGGTGGAACAGCTCAGTGGATAGAGCCACCAAAGTCAAGAGAGAGGCTGAAGAAAAAATGTTTTACAATGTCCTCAGATGTGAGGATCAGGCACAAATTAAACGAGATGTTTGGTTTCATACCTGGGAAAAGTACTACAGAGGCCCTCTTTTTAGTGAGGCAACTACAAGAGAAGTTCTTGGCCCAAAATAAGCCACTATACCTACCTTTCATTGACCTAGCAAAAGCACTTGACAGAGTACCCCAATCTATTATCTGGTGGTCCTTAAGGAAATTAGGTGTAGAGGAATGATTAGTGAGAGCAGTGTAAGCCATGTACAGAGTAGCTGTCAGTAAAGTGAGAGAAGGAATTGAGTTTAGTGAGGAATTCAAGGTACAAGTAGGAGTTCGTCAAGCTTTGGTTCTTAGCCCACTACTATTCATTATAGTCCTCCAGGCTATAACAGGGGAGTTTAAGACTGGCTGCCCATGGGAACTTCTCTATACAGATGATCTGGTCCTTATAGCTGAATCTATTCAACTAATATGACCTCCATTGAGCTCACTGTCAACATATTTTCCGAAAATGGAATGGGAGGTTCAATTGGAGGAGGATTTACTGCTCTTTCTAGCACACAGATACTGTCTGTTGGTCCATCATGCTATCTATATAGAGAGAGTGAAATACTACTTCAGCTATCACTCAATCTACCTCCCGCTCTTTCTAACTAACTAAAACTTAATGTGTGTGTACTTATGTGTGTGTGTGTGTGTATGTTTGTGTATGTGTGTGTTTCTGTATGTCCAACAATGCAACACAAACTTTAAAAACAAGACTCACTATAATGACAGGTGATTGTTGTTGTTATTCTCACTCACTCCCCAACGATTCCTTTTTCCAAAAACAGAAGCAGAGAGGTAGGGTGAGCCTTAAAATTACAGATAAGCACCTCTCAGCCTTTTAAATATATAGAAAAGCACCTGCTGGGAAGTTTTTCGTATTTTCAACTAATGTGACCTCCATCATGCTTGCAATTGCCTTTTTCCCAAAAGCGGAATGGGGAGTGTGAGGAAGGAACCTATAGAGTATATGTGAAAATACATCAACAATGGTTCTGATGGTGCCATGTTTGCGCTGCAAAAAGGAAATATATCTGACAAGGTGTCCAACTTCCCACACAGCCGATATATCAGCGCAGTAGAGAGGGGGGGGACAAGGGGTTGACCCCCCAATTTTCCCAGACTAGGAGATTTCTTCTGTGGAAGTCTTTTTTCTTTTCTAGGTTTTTTCCATTTGTTTTCGACAGATCTGACATCTGACATCTGACTCACTCGCCAACAACTCCTTTTTCCGAAAATGGAGGCTGAGAGTAAGGGTAACCTTCAGAGTTACAGATGAGCACCTCTTAGCCGTTTAAATTTATAAAAAAGCAATCCTTTGATACTGAAGGATGTTTTGATCCTTCATCATTTTCTACTGTTGTGGAAAGTATTGTAAACTTAATTAATCAAGTGTTCCCCAATTTCGAAAAGACCATTCCAATGAGGAGTGGTTGCGTGAAAGAGCAATCCTTGCCCCCAAAAACATCACAATTTCTCAACAGTCTGGACGTGCTATATTTTTTTATCCCATTTGTAAAATATGTTGGATTACTTTGAATAAATAATGAATGAATATTACATAGTTGATTAAATATATTTTATTACTTATTTAAATATTCACTTCTTTAAAATTTTCAAATGTCAACACTTCCGGTAAGCGATCACTTAAATAAGCATTCATACATTTCCGTCACTAATTTTCTCCTATTGCAGTTTATATATAATATCGTCTTTTTTAATTATCATGGATTACGTTATTGATTACATAAGACAGTGTAACAACGTCTTCGTTCAATTTCTGTGTATATTGTCAATTATGATTTTATTTGATGTATCATATCTACATGCACATATACTTGCGTATATCAATATACACACTACACATGCAGCAGAAAACCACCTGAAGGGTGGTTTTTCTACTAGTATATATAATGATAATAATTGTTTCTACTTTTGGCACAAGGTCAGCAATTAGCCAGTACATTAATGGTACTTTATTTTATCGACTCCGTAAGGATGAAAGGCAAAGTTAACCTCAACGGGATTTGAACTCAGACCATAAAGGGACGTAACTATGCTGGAAATCATGGTGTCCGACCCTCTACCGATACTGCCAATTCACCGCCCAATGATAATAATAATAAGGTGGAAGAATGAAGTATCAATATAGCATCATTATATTTATTCACATGTGACATGTGTTTCGCAATTGATCAGCTCAAGGTGTGATCAGTATTGATCTCACCTGACTGTGAAATTGATAGCTCATCAGACTTGTGGATTCTCTAATGAATGTAGATATATATTCTTAAAGTGTTGACTTATATTCCGGTGCGGTGTCATGGTATTCCTTGGATTTAATTAGTTCGGGTAGCAGTAATAGAAAGAATGGGGGAAGAGAGAAAGGAAGAATGGTATATGCTGTTGATAATTTCATTGATAGAATAATAATTTCTTTGAAGATGCAGCGTATGTCACATGATTCATTGACTGGTTCCTTCCTATTGAGTAGGTTAATCTGGCTATCTGAGGGATGACTGTCGGGACCTGAAATTGGTTCAGTGGTTTAGGGTGGAATAATTATGATCAATACACAATAATATCGATCATATTGTCTGGTAATCACTTGACAAAATAATTGGTCAGAGTACATATATAGCAGTTAATATTTCTTAGACAAATGTATTGAAGACCATGCATAGATATGTAGATATACAAGGTATAAGAAAAGCAGGAAGGCAAGCAATGAATTGATATCATCACCATCATCATCATCACTGATAAACATCTATTTTCCATGCTTGCATAGGTTAGATGGCTGTCACATGCTAAGACCTGACTGGTCAGGTGACTAGGTCCTGCTCATACCTTTTGTTTTGGCTTAGTTTTTATAATTGGATACCCCTAATGCCCCACTTTACAACATGTGCTGGGGGCATGGTTTCTATGGCTGGATGACCTTCCTAACACCAACCACATTTCAGTGTGTACTGGGAGCATTTTTTCTAGAGCCAAATGCCCTTCCTAACACCTACCACTTTACAGGATGTACTGGGAGCATTTTATTGGGACAGCAGCACTACCACTTTTACAGGATGGACTGGGTACTATTACAGGGGCATTGAGCTGTGGTACATACATTGCCCTGCTGGAGGAGGGGTTCATAGTGATAGACTTGAAATGGATGGAGTATGATGGGAGCGTGCCTGGTTTCTCTTAATGGCCTAGAAGTTGGGGTTTATATACTGCTTGAAGCAAGTTGGTTCATCTCTCTGCTTCCTTGAGTTTACAGTGAAGAAGGGGATCAGAAGAACACTGGCAGGGAGTTCAAAAGATTATTGGCAAGCAGGGGTGGAACCTTAGTGTTGTATTATCACTCTGTTTCTTCGGGTTTAGGGTGGAGAGAGGAATGTGATTTGCCATTCTCTTTGTGCTGCTTCATTCCACTTGCATAGCAAGGCAAGTTCTCTGTATTGCAGAATATCGCCAGTGTTTCTCAATCCTGGGCTATATCCTTTGTGTAATTCAGTTGCACGAGAACAGCCTTCATCACATCATCCTACCTTTTCCTAGGTCTTCCGCTTTCAAGAGATCCATTGACTTCAAGTGGTCTACCTTTCTTTATGAAGTGTAATCCTTCATACACATTACATCTTCATACCACTACAGTCTCCTCTCCCACATGCTGCAACCAATGCCTCTTATACCCAATTTTTCTCTTGGCTTATTCATACTTTGTTGTTCATGTATACTACAATTGAACATCCCTCAAAGTATGCTTTCCTCATTTCTTTCCAGTCTCTGTAGGCCCTCTATACACAAAACCCAAGTCTCACTATCATGTAGCATTGCCTTTTGCATACAAGCATCATATAATCTGCCTTTCACTCAGAGGGAGAGATCCTTTGTAGCAAGCAGTGGTAGTAGTTCCCTGAATTTTTTCCAGCCCATTTTACTCTTGTTATTGTAGCTTCAAATCACCTAGCCCGACTGCTAAGTTGGTCCCCCAGAAAGTAGAAACTGTCGACTATTTTTAGGAAGCCATCTGAGCATTTGATAGGACTTGTTTTCTGCGGGCTCATGTTGCTTACAGCTGCTGTACATTGGCCTCATACAAAGCTTACATTCTTTGCTAACCTGCCTGCGATTGCACTACATTTTTTGTGTACCCAAAGTTTACACTTTGTGTATTGGAATGTTGACCTTTTCCTTTCCAGCATACTGAGCAAAGCCTTTCTCTGAGGAAATGGAGCCCTGTTTTTTTTTTTTACTTACTAAGACTTTTTCACTAGGTTGACTGAGGTCTTTTGATTCCAGGTTTTGCTTCTATGTCTGAAATTTCTTCTCTAATTCTGCTGTAGTTTCAGCTTTGAGAACTGGATCATCATCACATAAGAGTTCCCATGGGTACCCAGTCTTAAACTCTTATGTTATGGCCTGAAGGACAATAATAACCAGGAGAGAGCTGAGGACAGAGCCTTGGTGGACCCCTATCTGCACACTAAACTCGTCACTATATTCATTGTTGACTCTAACCTTACTGACTGAACTTCTGTACATGGCTTATATAAGCCATTCCTCTATCCCTAGTTTCCTAAGAGCCCACCAGATTAAGGATTGGGGAACTCTTTCAAAAGGATCACTCTTAGTTCGGTTCTTCTCCTGCACCTGTCTCACAAGGTAGAGGATATCTGTGGGTCCTTTACCCACCATAAATCCAAACAGCATCTGTCTATGTTAATTTTATTCTGAATTTGTTGTGCAACAACTCTTTCGGTAACTTTCATGACCTGGTCCATCAACTTGATGCCTCTTTAGTTTCCTCTGTCTAGTGTGTCTCTTTTGGTCTTGTAGCAGTTGACAATGATGCTGCTACACCAGTCATTAAGTATGACACCATCCTGTATTACTTGATTTACTATGCCTCACTCAACCAGATGCTTTCAGCATCTCAGCTACTATCCCTGATGGACCTGCTGCTTTGCCTGTCTTCATATCCTTAATTGCTTTAGTTACTACACCGCTGCTAACTTTGATAGCTGGTCCCTCTGTTGGATCTACTTGAGGCAGGTCATCTTCCTCCCATGCATTTTCCTCATTCAACAGTCTCTTATAATGGCACTTCTGTGTTTCTTTCTTCTCGGTGTCGGTGAGGGCAAGTTCGCCACTGTCAGTTTGGACACATTTCTCATCAACAATATCTTGATTTTCCCTCACACAGCCATTTCATAAATTCTAGAAGATTACACATATAATTGATTTTAATGATTGGTATCGGTTGCCAATTATCGACTTTGGTAATAAGCATCATAAAGACCATGGAATATCAATCTTCAGTAAGTCTTCTCTATATATATATCTCACTCTGCACACTAACTAGTTACCTTAAAATTACTGAAGATTGGTAATAATACTAGTGGTTTCTTAACTTGATATACGAAAAAAAGTACTGTATTTCCCGGCGTCGAAGACGCTTCATCTTTGAGGACACACCCTAATTTTCACAACCAAAAATTTGAAAAAAATATTAAAGCAACCTTCAACCTCCAGGATGCATAGTAGATTTTTGAGACTTATTTTAGGGAAAAAGTAGCATCTTCGATGCCGGGAAATACGGTATTTTTGTGTGTGAGTATGTGTATAAATCTAGATACCTGTTTGTATGTATTTAGTACAGCCTTATAGTTACTTCTTACTTGTGATATATATATATATATATATATATATATATATATATATATATATACGACTCTTTTACCTGTCCCAGACGATTGACCAAGGCCATGCTGGGGCACTGCCCCATATATTTGTGTTTGTTTCTTTTGCAGTAGGGAGGTGTTTCTTCATCTCTCTTCCTTCTTTCAATGTACTTGTAAATTTATCTCAGTATATGTTGCTATTGCGACACAGGTCACTGCATATACTTATGTAATATATTTTTAGATCATGACTGTTAAAACACATAGTATTAATGCCATTCCCCCAAACATTTTGTTTTCATTGACTGTTAATATACATTTTAATATAAGGCACAGAGTGGCCAAGCATTATGAGATATAAAATCAAAATGTTCATTATACTGAACTGAACTTAAAGGATATTGTTAACAAAATATAGAAACATCTAATTTGTAAATACTTAGTTGCAATAACAACAAAGATTTTTTAATCTAAATCTTATATAGCCAGCTTGGCGGTGGATTGGCAGTATCGGTAGAGGGTCGGACGCCATGCTTTGACTCATAGAGTTACGGCCCTTGCCATTCTGAGTTCAAATCCCGCCGAGGTTAACTTTGCCTTTCGTCCTTACGGGGTCGATAAAATAAAGTACCAGTAATGCACTGGGTAATTGTTGGCCTTGTGCCAAAAAGTAGAAACAATTATTTCTGACAACAGATAATACAACAGCTGCATTGTTATATTGGCATATTAACCCTTTAGCATTTAAACCGGCCGTATCCGGCCAGAATTATCTCATCTTTTTCTGTTTAAACTGAATTGCAGATACAGTCCACCAGACAGGCTTCCAAATAATTTCCATCTACCCAATTTGACTCACAGGGCATGAAACAGCCCAAGGTTATGATAAATAACACTTGCTGAAGATACCACACAGTGGCTTCAAACCTGGGACCTAATGATTGTTAAGTGAACCACTTAACTATTCGGTCATGCTGTGCTCACAGTGATTGAAAGTACTGAGCAAAATGAAACAGAATTTTTTTTCCTTTGAAACTAAACTGACAGTTAATTTGTAAACTGTTTTGATATAGAAAAAATGAACAATTATTTTTCACACTAGCATGGGTTAGATGAGCTGTCTCATTGTGAGACAAGCCAGGTCGGATGACTGTGTTTTGCTCATACAGAACTAATTTTGGCTTGGTTTTTATGGCAGGAAGCCCTTCCTAACATCAACACATTTACAGTGTGTGCTGGGTGCTTTTTGTTGTCACCAACATGACTACTTTACAGTGTGGGCTGGATGCTTTTTTTGTAACATATACACAACCACGTTACAGTATGGACTGGGGACTTAGGTGGGGGAGGCACATGGGGATTGGGAGGTAGATCAAGGAGCATGGGTGAGGGTTGAGATGTTAGGGCGTGAGAGGCATATGGGAGGGTGTTGGAGGGGTAGGTTGCACATACTATATGTATGCCTCAGCCCCTGCACACGGGAAGGCAGGTCTTCTGTATTACTACATAATGGCAGAGATTACGGTCCTGAGTCATCGCCTTTGGGGGGTTTTATCACCTCATCCCAAGTCTTCCTAGGTCTTTCTACTCCATAGCTTCCATCAACTTTGAGTGCTCTGCACCTTTTTTATAAAGCTGTCATCCTTCATATGCATCACATCTCTATACCAACGCAATCTTCTCTTCTGCACACTGTATCTGATCCTTCTTATGATCACTCCCAGTTTGTTTATGCTTTGCCATTTATGTATATTACTATTACACATCCATTGAAGCATGGAAACTTCGTTTTTTTCACTTTTTGCAGGTCTCACTACCATGTGCCCAGGTCTCACTACCATGCAACATTGTTGTTTGTATAAATGTGTAGCGCTCTCTAGACAAAGGAAGTAGCTAGAGTTACTTCCTGTTGAATTTCTAGAATATAAACTTCCGTTCCAGGGATTATAAAAGATAGAGCAAAAAGCCATCTTCCTCTTTGGCGGCAAGCTCTCAAACTGACCACATCGAGCGCAAATATGTTAAGCTTTTTCTAACCATATCTTATAATTCAGTATTACACCTTGTCATGCCACGAGGTACGATTGTTACCACATTTGTAATACACGGACTACAATAAATGCAAGTTATTTTGATACTCGTTTTGAGAAACTCTTCATGCCTCAGTTATTACTTCGAATGTAGAGAGAGATAATTCTCACAAAAAAGAAATTGTATGAAAGTTCTTCTATATCTTCTTTCTATTAAAATTAGCAGTTAGAATCCGGTGGTACTTACTGGAGTAAGTAGCCCTGGGACCAACTCCGCTAAAAATGCATCATACAATCTGCCCTTCATTTTGAGGGAAAAACATTTTATAGTTAGCAGTGGTAGTAAATCCCTGAACTTTCTCCAGTCCATTCTCATTCTGGGTACTGTGCTTTCGAAACACCCTCCTCCACTGCTAATTTGGTCACCCAGGTAAGAGAAACTATCAACTATTTCTACAGAACACTAAGGGCATTTGAAGGAGCTTGTATCCTATGGGCTCTTGCCACTTATTGCACCTGTGCATCGGCCACATGTAAAACCTACATTCTTTGCTAGCCTGCCTGAGATCCCACTACATCTCTTGTGTACCTACTCCTTTTCTGCACACTGAGCAAAGCCATTTCCCTGAGGGAATCTGTGCCCTGTTTTTCTTTTTACATACTAGAACTTTGGTCTTTGACAAGTTAACTTTAAGACCTTTTGATTCTAGGTCTTGACAGTGAAGATATAATTGAAAGCAAGAAAATATCACAAAGGCATTCCAGCTGTGACCACCCAATCAATATATTTGTTTAACTCTATTGTTATGGTGTGTGATTGAGTGTGTGGATTATCTGCCTACCTTTTTCTTCTTAATCCTTCCTCCCTACACACTCACATATATATATCATCATTATCATCATCATCGTTTTTACATCTGTTCTTTCATGCTTGCATGGGTTGGACAGGTCCTTCTCAGCACAGCATCTCTCCACTTGTCATGTTTCTTCATCACCTCCTCAGTGAGTTTCAGGGATTTGAGGTTAGCTCTTACCACTGCTGTCCAGGTCTTTCTTGGTCTACCTCTACTGTGGCTTCCTTCCACTGGTATTTCCTGGCACTTCTTCACCCAATGATCATCAACCATGTACATGACATGTCCATACCAATGCTGTCTTCTCTCTTGCACACCACCTCAGATTCCTCTTAAACCCAGTTTCTACCTCGCACACAGGTGTCATACAGCCATCCTTTTGTATAAAGGGAAAAACCTTTTGTTCTCAACAGTGAGAGTAGCTCTCTAAATTTCTTCCATCCTAACCTTATTCTAGCTATTATGCTCTCAGAGCACCCTCCTTCACTGCTAATTAAGTCACCTAGATAGCAGAAGCTATCAACCACTTCAATGGACCCTTCCTGTGACGTGAAGAAGTTTATATCACTGATGTTCTTCCCCTAGATTACTCCTGTGCATCTTCTACATACAAAGTCTTCTTTCCTGTTAGTCTACTCGTTATCCCTCTACATTTCTTGTGTACCCAAGATTTACATTGTGCCAACCATATGGAGTTTATGCCTAGTCCTTTTCTACGTATTGAGCAGGGCCACTTTCCCTAGAGGGAACAGGGCCCTATCTTCTTTCCTATTCTCTAGCACTTTAGTTTGGGTTAAGTTTACTCTCAGACCTTTTGATTGCAAATTCCGTTTCCATAGACAGAACTTATTTTAAAGTTCTTTTATGGATATGGCTATAAGGACCAAATCATCTGCATGCATAGAGAAGTTTCCATGGACAGCCAGTTTTAAACTCCTTTGTTATGGTCTAGAGAACTGTTATGAACAGCAGTGGACTAAGAACTGAACCTTGATGAACAAATACTTGTACCTTGAATTCTTCACTAAACTCACTTCCTACTCTCAGTTTACTGACAGCTTCACTGGACATGGCTTGCACTGATCTCATAAGGTATTCTTTTACACCTAATGTCCTTAAGGACCACCAGATAATAGATCGAGGTATCCTGTGAAAGGCCATTTCTAGATCAACAAAAGCTAAATATAGTGGCTTATTCCTGGCTAAGAACTTCTTTTGTAGTTGCCTCTCTCAAAAGAGGGCATCTGTAGTACTTTTACCAGGCTTAAAACCAAATTGTATCTCATCTAATTTGACTCTTAGCCTAATTAACTGCACTATAACACTTTCTGCCACTTTCATAACTTGATCCATTAGTTTTATTCCTCTACAGTTGCTCCTTTCTAGGACATCACCTTTGCCCTAGTACCAATTTATGTTTAGAAGAAGTTGTTTGTATTGAGAATGTGTGTATTTGTGTATTGTATCACAGAAGTCACCATTGAAGATGTTAAAAGCAATGTTGTGGAAAATAGCATCTTACAACTTTATAATTGTTTATATATAATTGATTTACAGATTACAAAGGTTAGAAGAATGTCTCTTGAGAGGATATGTAATGAATATTTCGGTTGTAACGGATAAGTGAATAGATGGAATTGTTGGTATGATGATTTCAATGCAAAGAATAATTGTTTCTACTTTTGGCACAAGGCCAGCAATTACTCAGTGCATTACTGATACTTTATTTTATCGACCTCGTAAGGATGAAAGGTTTCAATGCAAAGAATAATAGCAGGATGGTGTTTGTTACAAAGTTTATTTTATTATAACAATATTCAATTTGAATATTGAATGATAAAATCTATAACATGAAATATTCGTACAATAATTTGGTGGCTCTTTGAGCCATGTAAATACAAGTATTACAGAATACGATAATAAGATAATTTGTATTGTATCTGAAAGATACAATGTGACAGAAATGGTACATATAAAAATGTAAGCACTATGAACTTACTGTGTATGAGTATTAGTATACTTTCTTGTTTTAGCAGTAGTAGTAATCACTCAGCCAGGAGTATAAGGTGTGTGAGAAAATAGTATGCAGACTGGTTTTTCGTGACGAGAGCTTGTAAATGCGACTTGTTTTGTCTGTATATCACTTTTTCTCTCGGGGCGTAAACAACCCCTGTATTTATAAGGGTTGAAGTTAGAAGGATAGATATATCCTCTGACCTTTGGTTAGCATCTCCCAAGGGGTTGGTCTGCCAGGCGTAAACAACTCAGAAGGATGGATATATCATCTGACCTATTTTCTGCCAGGTGTAAATAACCTCTGACCTGTGTTTAGCATCTCCCAAGGAGTTGGTCTGCCGGGCGTAAACAACTAACCACGGCTTGTCCCAGAGGAGGGAAAGCTCAGATTCGGTTTTGAATCTTCGCCGCCGTTATAGATAGTTAATGTTATCAATAAAAAGGTTATAAAGGTTTAAATGACATGCCAAGAGGAATTATTAATTAAGAGTTTAAGGTACGGTCAACTGGCTGAGGCTTTAGTGATATCTGTTGCTACATATTGTCTATGCTTGAGGAACGAAAGTAAGAGATGTTTACCTTCACGGTGTCGAGCTGCAAGAGAAAGAGAGTTTCGAATCACCGCGGGAATCCCCCCTCTGGGCGGAAATCGAGATACATTCTCCTACGCTGGTAGCGATTGGCTGAACTGAGCCAAACAACGTACGGAGAATGTATCCATGAGCCCTCGGAATGTAGGTCACTACATATGATTGTACTGTTGCACCAGTCATTAAGGATGACACTCCTCTATTACCTGATTGACTATGTGGGTTACTACTTCTCCCAATGCTTTTAGCATCTCAGCAACTATTTCTGATAGTTTCGCAGCTTTACGATTCTTCATATCTGTGATTGCTTCTTTGACCCTATAACTGTCAACTTCAATAGCTGGTCTTTCCTTTGGATATGTTAAGCATAGTTTCTCTTCCTCCCATTCATTCTCTACATTTATCAGTCTCTCATAGTAACATTTCTAGGTCTCTTTCTTTTGGACATTAGTGGTGCTAAGTGTACCAGCGTCATTTCTAACAGCTTTTTTTCCCCAACAATGTCTTTATTTATACTAACATACTGCCTTGTAATGCAAAACACTTTGTATCTCTGGTCCTTACATATGAAGACATTGGCAAATTTTCTCTCCTGGATGTGTATACCTGTCTTCTAGCTTCTCTCTTAGCTACCTGGTGTTGGTCTCTGATACCCAAATTTTTCCAGTCTTTCCATGCCTGTCTCTTGGCTTTAATGGCTCTATCCACTGTGCTTTCCACCACCAGGTCACCTTCTGTCTGGCTAGTTCTCTACTCCAGCCATAGGTCTCGTCAGTGGTTTGTAAAACGTTTTCACTTATGAATTTCCAGTTGTCCTCTACGTTATATGTATCTAGTTTGTCACCCCTCTAACCTATTGCATCCTGTAGGGCCTTTCTAAACCTATATTTAACTGAAAAGTCGTTTAGCTTCCAAACCCTCCATATTTTCCTGCGTATCTTTTTCTGTCTTGTGTTAATTTTGATGTTGCTGATAACTAACTTGTTTTGTGGGGTGCATTCTCCCCACCCGGGAAAACCCTTAGTATTTATTACAGTCCATTTATCTTGTTGTCTTATAAGTAAATAATCAATTTGGCTTGTGCATTCATCTGATTGATATGAGATCAGGTGGGTGGCTGGCTGGTTTCCTGAAATTTTAGTTGCAAATGGTTAGTTCATTCATGTCACAGAATTCCAGGAGCCTCAATCCCTCATTTCTTGAGTCATAACCATAGCCACCATGAACTTCACAGAATCCATCCTGGTACTGCCCCACATGTCAATTGAAGTTGCCTGCCTGGATGATGTCGTCTATTTTATCAGTACCTGAAGTTGTCTGTAAAAATTCCTCATATAACCTGTCTTTTTGGTGTTTATTTAGTCCTGCCTATGGACACCAATCTATTTCCTACATCTAATCTAAGTTTGATGATTCTGTTACTTACTCTAACTACCTCTATCATCTTATCTACAATTTCCTACCCAGTAGAGTTTGTATCTGTTGTTTGCCTGTGATTAGACTCACTGAGGCGCCCCTCCATCTTACTTCTTGTATATAGTTTACATCTACTTCTCTTCTCTCTAACAGTTCCTCAATATCTCCTGATTTACTTTTTAGGGTGCCAACATTGAGGATGGCAGTCTTGAGATTTGTACCTTGACAGTTGCTGTTATTTCCTTAGGTACAGGTTCTATGTACCTGGAAGGGAAAAAGGCTGTGTGTTTGCTTGATGACAGTCAAGGGGTTCTTGCATATGGCTACTGTATACACAATTAGTGAAAAATGTATTTGTGCTTGTCATATTTTTGGCAGGATATCTCTGGCTGGATGCCCTTCCTATCACCGACCACTTTACAGCATAGATTGGATGCAATTTTCATGCCACCAGCACTAGAGAGGTTGTCTCACTGAACTCAAGAGTCCTCTCCACCCTATATCAGTTTTTATTTGGAGTGTCTACTCTCATAGACAGGTTGCCTTTCCTACAGTTTACGGAGTTCACATCTACCACATGCAGTCATTATTAATCGAAGTCCAAATCCCGCTGAGGTTAACTTTGCCTTTCATCCTTACGGGGTCGATAAAATAAAGTACCAGTAATGTACTGGGTAATTGCTGGCCTTGTGCCAAAAGTAGAAACAATTATTAATCAAAGTCACTGCACTCCTAGATTGGGTGCCTTCACTACAGCTAATGGAGTCCATGTCTGCCCCATGCAATCATTTTTAATCAGAGTCACTACCTTTTTAGATGTGTGCCTTCATTACAACTTGCGGAATCCAGATCTGCTGCGTGCAGTCTTTTTTTATCGGAATCACTGCTCTCCTAGCCAGGTTGCTTTCAATATGACTTTTGGAGTCCATGTCTTCCCCGTAATCATAATCTTACTTTACTCAGGCTGTAGCAGTCCACAGAGTAGCAATCGATCTTGGTGATGTAACATATAGGTGAGGAAAGCAATGGGCATGACGGTTGTTGAAATGAGGTGGGGGAGCAAAGCAATGTCAACTAAAACAGCTAACTGGAAGGTGGTGGATAGGGGTGGATGAGATGCTGAGATGATAGAGCCATGGGTTGGGTTTTACTTTGAGATAGACAGGACTGCCCCATGAAGCTTGCTTGCTTAGAAAGAATCAAGATCGGAGATGAGGGAGGAAGGAAGAGTTAGTGGTGATAGAGCTGTGAAGTTAGTTGATGAAGAAGAAAAAGCATTTAAAAACACATTGAACATAGTGAATGGAGAACCTCAAAGAAAAACTGGAAAGTTAATTCAAAATATAGCTTGAATATAGTCTTATCTTTTCATGGCTGGGTTGTACTTACTTTGAGAGAAACAGGACAGGACCGCCACATGTAGCTTACTTGTTTAGAACAAATCAAAATAGATGAGGAAGGGAGGAGAGAGATAGTAGTATCAGTAAAAGTACTGGAATTGATTAATCAACTTTCCCGTTTCTCTAAAAACTGCTGACTTTGTGCCCAAATTAGAAATATCATCACCATTTGACATATATTTTACTTGATTGCATAGGTTAGATGGGTTGTCACGTTATGAGAGAGAGAAGTCAGGTCAGGTGACCATGTCTTACTCATACAGAACTGTTTATGGCTCAGTTTCTATGGCTGGATGCCCTTTCTATTGCCAATTACAGGGTGGACAGGGTGCTTTTTATCATGGCACTAAAACGACTATCTGACAACTGTACTTTCTTAACGCCTACCTCCACTGCTAATTTGGTTGCCCAGGTAAGACAAGCTGTCATATGGTTCTATGGCGCCTTCTAAGCATTTGATAGAGCTTGTTTCCTGTGAGCTCTTACTGCTGATTGCTCCTGTGCAATGGCCACATATAAAGCCTATGTTCTTTACTAGCCTGCCTGAGATCCCACTACAGCTCTTGTATATCTAATATATATATATTGTAATTTGCTAGTGTAAGAGTAAATGCGGCTAATTTTAAATGAGTACACAGTACATATTAATAGGTTTAATCTGTAGAGAATATATATTTAGGTGCAAAGCGCTCAAAGTTGCTGGTTGCCATAGAGTAGGTAGGCCTAGGAAGACTTGGGATGAGGTAATAATAGCTGACTTTGCTCAATTACACCTCACTAAGGTAATGACACAGGACCATGACCTCTGGGACTATGAAATATTACAGAAGACCCACCCTTTATTATTCTCGGGCTGAGGCATATACCTAGTAGACAACACCATTCCCTTCCATCTCCCCTCCCATAAACCTCCCTTATACCTACGTCCCCAACACATCTTCCCCACCCCTCCCATGTTTCCAACCTCCTCCATAAAGTGATCCTCCCTGGAGCAATGACAAAAGAGCCCAGCCACACTATAGTGGTCATGTAGGTGTCATGACAAAAGCGAACGCTTAGTCCACACTATAAAGTGGTTGTGAAGGTGTCATGTCAAGAAGCACCCAGTCCATACTGTAAAGAGGTTGTGAAGGTGTCATGACAAAAAGCACCCAGTCCACACTGTAAAGAGGTTGTGTAGGTGTCACAACAAAAAGCACCCAGTCCCCACTGTAAAGTGGTCGTGTAGGCGACATGGCAAAAAGTACCTAGCACACACTGTAAATGCAGTTGGTCTGAGGAAGGGTATCCAGCCATAGAAACCAAGCCAGAATCAGTTCTGTGGTCCCCCACAAAGGGACAGTTCTGATCCCTCACAAAGGGACAGCCTGTCCTACCCATGCTAGCATGGAAGATGGATGTTAAACGATGATGATGATGATGTCATGGCAAGCCTCTACAAAGAATTCATTGTAGGGGATTCTCATCATCATCATCATCATTTTACGTCCGCTTTTCCCTGCTTGCAATATATATACATGTGTGAGTGTTATGGGCTGCCTAGGCACAAAAATCTAAACATGGGAATGCAAGAACTTGTCAACCTTCATCAAGCAACCACATACCATATAATTCCTTTCGGGTTCAAATCAGAAAGCAGAGACAAAAAGATGACCCAACCAAGTACATTTCAAAACTACCAATGTCAATGTAGGTCAGGTAAAATTGTGGAGATGATGGAACAGAGACAAGTAGATGTGTGCAAGAGACAAGATAGAGGGATGCCTCAACCAGACTCCTCACTGACAAAGAAAACAAGTATAAGCTCTTCTGGATAAGTAACAATGATAGGATAGGTGAACTTGGCCATTAGTTTGCTGAGAAGTGGATCAAGTAATTGAAATAGTCAGCATATGCAACATAACGATAACTGTCATATTGGACGTTACTTGTACAGCATGTAGGATATTCTACTTGACCCAGGTGATGATTTGGCTCTGGCTTTTTTAACCACTTTCTTCACTTCACCTAGAGTTGGTGGCCTGTCATTAAACAATTTCAAAGTAGGCCACACCAGACTGTAGATTTCAAATAATATCTCACTCTGAGGTCAGAATCTGTTTTCCTGGTATAGTGAGGTTGTTCAAAAGCTTCTTTGTTTGCTATGAGTGACCCAGATTTTGGCTACTCAAATAATTTCCTTTAAAACTGGAAAGGGGTCTTTGAAGAAGCAATCTTGTGTCTTCTTCCTTCTGCTTCTTTTCTTCCTTGCTGTTTCTGCTTTGCTGAGGGCACTATGTCTAACTTTGAGGTCTCTCCTGAGCTTTTCTAACTCTTGGTTCTCAAATGTTGAGGCAACTTCCATCTGTTTCTTGGGATCCTTTTTTTGTTCCTCTAGATGTTATACATCTTTTGCTATTTTATTCCACAAATGCCCCTACAATTGTTAAATATACAATACATACATTCATATGTTTATCGCTATTTTGGAGCACCAATACAAATTTCTAATTGATGCTGGGCCGGCTACTGCTCTGTATGCAAATGAGTTTCATCAGCTCATAAACATAAGCGGAATTCTATAAAAATCCAACTTAGTTTAGATTCAGCAAAGGTGGGGAGATATGTAGTCTTGACAACCACTTATGAGTGAGAAACAGTGGCATCGTTGATTACTTACCCCCGATTTTGCTGAAGCTAGGTATTTGATGTTTGTCACAACCTTAAAATTCATAGAAAAAAGGCCTTCAAAATGTCTTTTTTTTTTAACATACCATATATTGTTAAATATACAATACGTACATTCATATGTTTATCCCTATTTCGGGGCACCAATACAAATACATAAAAAATATATGTGGCTAGTTTGTGATACAGATAGGCTCTTGCTGGAACAAATACCATAAGTCAGCTTGTTTGATGCTTTAATATATTGCCCCTTTAGCTGTTGAATTAACTTACAGAGCAATGACAAGAAAGCTTTACTACACAAGGAACTGTACTTCAAATATGGTTGGACAGCTCCACTGCAGCGTGTTCCATGCTCAAAGGTTTCATATTTTCCCTTATAAAGTAGCGTCACTGATATTGGAAAATAGTTCATCTGATGTTCTCTCCAGGATTCACTATTCCCAACTCTAATAGCTTTTTTCTAAATATAAATGTTATATAGTCCAGTTTTTAAAATTCCCATATTCAAGATGTTATATATGCAGGAAACTATAAGATTAACTTTATCAATTCTGATTAGGAAAGCCAAGAATACATTTATGTAATCACAAGTAATATATTTTTGATGGTTTCAAGTTACAAAAAAAAAAAAATAGTAAAGGTGAATAAATATCATTAACATATTTCTAATTTAGACACAAGGTCAGTGATTTTAGGAGAAAAGAAACTTGATTACATCAACCTCAGTATTTAATTGGTACTTTATTTTATCAACGCCAGAAGGATGAAAGGCAAAGTTGACCCCAGAAGAGTTTGAAACCAGAATGTAGACGGCAATAATGAAATACTGCAATGTATTTCCTGATACACTAACAATTCTGCCAATTCACCACCCTTAAATATCACTAACATAATGAAAGAAACTTTTTTCTATATTTTCCCCATTCTAGTTACTAGATAACTAGGTGGGAAATAAAAAGATGTTCCCCACACTAATATAAAATTTTGTTTTATTTGAACCTTTTTTTTTTATCACTTACTTTAGAGATAGTTTGCATTTTTCTTCCCTTGTGTCATCAAGATACATATGACTTTGTCATGACATTTTTATGAGAGTGCAAGGTTGATTTTCCATTGCCTTTTTTTTTTTTAGTACATTTTACAAAACACCTTGTTTGTTCAATACAGATAAGTTTGCCACAACTACTTGAAAACTCAATGTAAGGAGCCAGAAAAAATACAGGAAAGCATTTTGTTCAACACTAATAATTTCACTAATTCACTGTTCTATACTGGTAATTTATTTTATCAGCCCCGGAAGGCTGAAAGGCAAAACTGATTTTGGCTGGATTTGAACTCAGAATGCAATGAGGTCAATTCACTACTCTACAAAATTTACATAATTAGGTTTTTTAAAATAAAAATTACAATTGGTTGTTAATCATATATCCATGATTAAATAATAACTATAATTAGTACAAGTATTACAGAATAATTCTGTTTAAGAACTAGACAGATGTGACAGAAAAACTAAATTCTGTGAGTCCTTGGTATAAATATGTAGTTTCTCAAATAGTGATGCAACATTACTTGTATTTATTTGTAACAATGATGTAATAACTTTACTTTCAGTTAAATTGGGTCATGGTTTTTGTTCTCATTTAAGCACCATATTCTTATTTGAAGCATAAAGTTTCAACCTCCATTTTATTGCAACAGGAATATAAAGTAATTTATATATAACAGCTCAACAAGGAACATTTAGATACAAAGAAATAACTGTATATAACTAAATGTTCACTATATTGTCAAAACAAACCTTTAACTTATCATTACTGTATTTATAATGAAATACATTGTACTGTGATTAAAACAGCTAAATCTGGTGCGATAGGATTTAAAAGTGGGGAGGGATCTAGATTGGTTATTAAGGAGCAATGGTGGAGATGGGGCATGGATGAGTCAGGTTACATTCGTAAGGGGTGAACCTGGATTGGTTATTAAGGAGCAATGGTGGAGATGGGGCATGGATGAGTCAGGTTACATTCTTATGCTGGCAGGCGTGTCTTCTCCAGAACCACATGCCATCTCTGTTGTGAGATTAACCTTCGTAAAGTCAGCCTCACTACTTTATCCCATTGTTTTCATAGTCTCATCTAATGAAATTTCTCTGCATTTCTTTATGCAGCAGCCATCTTTCATATACATCACATGACTAAACCAATGCAGTCTTCTCCCTTGCACACTATATATAGAATTACTCCAAAACAAAGTTTTTCTCTCAGTATGATTATGCTATGTCATTCATGCATACTAACATTACACATCCACTGGAGCATACATGCTTCATTTCTTTCTAGCCTTCGCAGGTCATGTGCAATCAATGCTCTTGTTTCATTGCCATGTAGCATTGCAGTTAACACAGTCTACCCTTCACTCTGAAAGAGAAGCCATTTGTTGCCAGCAAAGATACTAGCTCCTTAAACTTCTTCCATCCCATTCTTATTCTGGCTACTACACTGTCTAAGCATTCTCCCCAACTGCTGATTAGGTCACCTAAATAACAAAAACTGTCAAGGATTTCTAGGTAGCTTCCAAGGCAATTGAATGAATTTATTTCATGCAAGCTCTTAATGTTTACTGCTCCAGTGCATCTGTCACATTCAAAGTCTATCTTCTTCATTAACCTGTCTGAAATCCCTCTACATCTCTTGTGCATTCATAGATTACACTATGTACACCTTAATATCATAAAACTATTTAACACAAACAATATAATGACAATATATAAATTTATGCATCTAAAGAAAAGTAACAAAAATTTACAAAATGAGAATTTTACAAATCCCAAGTTAGTTATTACTTGCTGTTGAAATATTTATTTCCTAAAGTATCAAACTGCAGCCAATTTTTAGTCAAATTTACCAATTAAGTGTAGATAGCTTTAAGTTTAATTTTTAACAAAACATCACATTTATAATCATGTTAATTTACAAAATATACAAAAATAAAGAAATGATATAACAATCCATTATTTATGTATCACAGTTTATTTTAGTAAATGGCCAAAATGTACAGTGTAGTATGTTAATATAAATGAGCTAAAAAACATTCAGTAATACACACACCACAACATTAAAAAAAAGATATTTCTGCATACATACATACAGACACACATACACATATATGTACACAGGGTGTCCCCCCAAAATGTATACACACTTAGATTACTTGCTGTTGATGTGTGTATATATTTTTGGGGACACACTGTACATATACACATACACGCAAATCAGCTTATTGGATTGCAATTAATCCTGGTGTAAACCACATTCAGCACTCAATGCTGAAGTCATTTCCTGTTTGTACATTACAGAAGAAACTAGTAGTTGTACTGCAGATCAATACTACTTCACCTCGGAATTCCGAGGTGAAATAGTATTGATCTGCAGTACAACTACTAGTTTCTTCTGTAATGTACAAACAGGAGATGATTGTTGCCTGGTATCAAGTAGGATTACAGGGTATAGAGAGAGATCAGCTTAACGTGTATATTACATTATGCTCACTTCAAAACCATCTGCGATTACTTAATGTTAAATAATCAAGGACAGCTTTGAGCCTGATAACTGGCGTAATATGCATAACATAATAAACTGATCTCTCTCTTCTTTTTCTTAAAACTCTGTAATCCAAGCTGATAGCAGGTAACTGTCATCTGCTGTTCCTACATTAGAGAAGAAACAAGTAAATGTCCCTCAGAGATCAAACTATTGCACTGAATAGTGAATGTCGTTTACGCCATGATTAACTGCAATCCAATAAACCAATCCATATGTATGTGTGTGTATGTATGAAGAAAAGCCAATTTTCTTAAAAAAAAGTTTGTTAGTAGATGAATAAATTTGAAAAATTAAGAATAAACAAAATAAAAAAAAAACTCAATAAGTTTATAGTGTATTATCATATAAACTGTCCACAAAAAATAATGAATCAATTATATGTATGAATATATTCTAATGCTAATCAGCACATACTTTCACTCATATACGTAAGATATGCATTGCCTTTTAACCACTAACAGTATTTATAAAAGACAAATTCTTTTGAACATAAACCTAGCAAATTCTGAAATTTCTTTTGCTGAGATTATTTAAGTGAGAACAAAAGCCTTAATGGTACACATGAACTTTTGATAAAACTCAGTGCTTAGAAATATATATATACACACATACATACAATATATATATATTAAGTGTTTCCGTAGTAAAGGAGAGTGCTCTATGTATGCTACAGAGCTATTTAATTATGTAATAAATAACATAAGACAATTATTCCATTTACCAAAGGATTCATGAAGACAGACGAGCTTGACACAGACGTCTGAAATCGTTCGTCAGAATGAAATTTTATTTTAAGTGGATGGCATCTACTTCAAATAAAATTTCATTCTGACGAACGATTTCAGACATCTGTGTCAAGCTTGTCTGTCTTTGTGAAACCTTTGGTAAATGGAATAATTGTCTTATGTTGTTTATTACATAATTAAATAAAATATATATATATATATATCAAATGAAAAAAAATGGGTTTAAAGACTCGTGTTAATCCCCTGTAATTTAATGAGCTCAAGGAATAAGAACCAGGCTCTTCATAATACAGTATATAGAGAAGAAAACACAAAAAGGGTATGTTTTCAATTACCCTTGTAATTGAAAACATACCCTTTTGTGTTTTCTTCTCTATATACTGTATTATATATATATATATAAACATGGACCTTGACTGCAGAAGATCTGTAAAGGCTAGAAAAAAATGAGTTGTATATGGTCTGATGGATGTGTAATGCCAGTGTGCATGAACAACATAGTATAAGCAAACTGAGGGAAAAAATTGGCATGAGAAATTGGATGTATAGTGCAAGAGAGAAGACGAAGTTGGTATGGACATGGATAGTGGCAGCTGCATAAAAAAATGCAAAGAAACCCCTGTGACTGGGATGAGGCAGACCCAAGTAGACAGGATGAGGTTGTGAAGACTGACCTTAAAAAGCTAAACCTCATAACAACTGAGTAAAGATCAGGACAGCTGGCGCTATGCAGTGCTGAAGAAAACCTGACCTGCAATATACAATGTGGTCTGATCTACCTCTGCATCTACTACCACTCACTAATAGCTATTCTCAACACTAATACACCACCCTCACTCCCTGCCCCAACATTCCGAGCTGCTGATCTCTTGTGAAGTGGTTGCCGATGGGAAGGGTATCCAACTGTGGAGAGCTTACGAAACAAAAGGTTGGGAGGACCCTTCAGTCATGTCAAGGATATGACAGCCTCCCTGGTGTTTGGTGATCTACACAATAAATGCACCCAGTACAAGCTGTAAAGTGGATGGTGATAAGAAGGGCATCCAACCATAAAAAGCTTGCCAAACAAAGGGTTTGTCAAAAACATGACAACCACCCTAATGCACTTGATAGAATGTAAGACAGGAGGTCAATACTGCTTCAATATTGAAATGATCTATGTAAACTTGTCCAACACTTGTTAGAAGGGAAAGCAGACATTAAATGATGATGATATATCATCATCACCATTTAATGTCCATCTTCCACGCTAGCATGGGTTTAGACGGGAATTGTCCCACTTGAGGCAAGATTGGTTGTCTTGCTCATATAGGACTGTGTGGCAGGTTTTCTACGGCTGGATGCCCTTCCTAACACCAACCACGTTTACAGTGTAGACTGGGAGATTTTTACCATGTTACCTACACGACCACATTACAGCGTGGACTGTTCTTTTGTCGTGACACCTACACAACCTCATTTATTTAGGACCGGATGTTGTGGTACCAACATAACTTTACAGAGAAGGGGGTGGGGGGTAGTGGGAGGGGTGTGTATATTTGGTTAAGCGGTGCCTATTGACTGTAGGTTTCACTTTGTACTTAGGCAAGGCGGGCCTTCTGTATTACTGCGTAGTGTCAAAGATCTCGGTCCAGTGACATTGTCTTAGAGAGGTGTAAGTGTGTAAGGTCAGAATTTATCAAATTGTCCCAGGTTTTTATGGGTCTACCTACTCCATAACTTCCATCAATTTTGATCACCCTGCACTTTTTTATACAGCTGTCGTCTTTCATGCGCATCACGTGACCATACCAACGTAGTCTTCTCTCAAGTAAACAGCATCTGATCCCTCTTATTCCTAATTTCTCACTTAGTTCATTTATGCTTTGCCGTTCACGTATATTACTATTACACATCCAACGGAGCATGCAAGCTTCGTTCCTCTCCAGTCTTCACAGATCCTCTGCACACAATGCCCATGTCTCACTGCCATGTAACATTGCTGTTCGTATGCAGGCATCATACAGTCTGCCTTTCCTTTTTAGAGAGAAACCTTTAGCAGCCAATAGTGGTATAAGCTCTCTGAACTTTTTCCATCCCGTTCTGACTCTGGCTACTGTACTTTCAGAGCACCCTCCCCCACTGCTGATTTTGTCACCCAGGTAACGGATATATATATATTAATATATATACATATATGATGACTGCAACTTTATTTCAAGTAATGCTATTGCTGCATACTGAAGCATGAACAGCATGTCCTGCTAGGGACTTGCACACTCTTGCAACAATGGGAACCTCTTATAGTAGGTGTTACGGTTTTGTTTTGGTGCACTTTCAAATGACGTTTCAGTCCACCAACTCAGGCACACTCTTTCCTACACCCCGCACAAACAGAAATGCCATACAATGAACAGTTATATTCATATATACATCATCATCATCACTGCTTAACTTGGGTTAGACGAGTTGCCCTGCTGTGAGTCAAGCCAAATCAGATGGCCATGCCCTTCTCGTACAGAGCTGTTTCTGGCTTGGTTTCAATGGCTGAATGCCCTTTCTAATGTCAACCACATTTACAGTATGGACTTCGTGCTTTTTGTCGTGACACCTACACGACCACTTTACAGTGTGGACTAGGCGCTTTTTGTTGTGGCACCAAAA
This sequence comes from Eledone cirrhosa, assembly GCA_964016885.1. Taxonomy (NCBI): domain Eukaryota; kingdom Metazoa; phylum Mollusca; class Cephalopoda; order Octopoda; family Eledonidae; genus Eledone; species Eledone cirrhosa. Next base: position 143,864,263 of record OZ024740.1, on the reverse strand, counting down.
CGACCGCGTGTAGTAGGCCTCCTTTGATCATGAGTGGCCATGGGTTTGCACCTAGAAAGTTCCCTTCCAAGGTCTAAGCCCACATAATATGTTTTTGTAGAAGACCTGCAGTCATCCTTACATACCAATCTCCCCTATCCACGCCACTGATATTCTTTAATGGAAAGGCAAAGGCCAATACAGCCTGGCACTAGTGACATCGCAACTGATTTTTTTTTTACCAGTTGAGTGACCTGTAGCAATGTGAAATTGCTCAAAGACACTGTGCACCACCTGGTCTGGCAATTGAACTCCCAATCTCCCAATTATGAGCCCAACACTTTAAGCACTTAAATAGCTAAATTTTATAAATACTTCAAAATGGTTTACTTATTCTTCATGATACCCTATTGTACATTTGTGACCAATATTCAACGTTTGCTAGCAAATATTTTTATAAAGCTACATTCAATGATAGCTTTAGATTTAAAATTTCATAAAATGTTTATATTTATGTACTCTATACAGTTAATTTTGCATTGAAGTAGAACATTATCAAAGAGGAAAAAATAGTGAGGAAATGATTTTGGAAATGTGGAAACCAATATTCAAAATTTCTTTATAAATATAAACACATATATTTATGTGTGTTTGTGCATATAACAAATACATAAACCTGTACTAACATAAAATCCATTGTAGCTTATATAGTGTTTTAGGGAAATATGTGTATTTGGATCAGAACTAAAGATATGTATATTTTAAAAAACTGCCCCAAAGCTTCTTTTACTAATTTGTGTTAAATGTTTAGGCATTAAAAAAATATAAACTGTTAAGTAAAATTTTACATTGATTTCTTTTCAAAAGGATATTGCTAAACTACATAAAAATGATCCTATTGTGAAATAAATGAAATAGAAAAATAAATTCTTAGCTTAAAATTAATTTGACTTCAAATACATCCTACACACAAACAATAGAAACCTAAATAATATGAATGGGGTCATTTAAAATGAAGTATGCCAATAATAATTTATATCAACAAATCCTAGTATTTTGAGACCAGATAAATTCAACTAAAATAAATAAGTCAGATTTAAAATAGAATTGACAAATTTATAATGGTAAAATTTCAATAACTGCATCATCTAAACAATTTATAATAATTGTCATTTATGTACATAAAATACAGATCCCATAACATTTTTTCTTTTAACATTGAAGCCCTAAATGTATGAATATGCAGGTAAGTAATTTAAACCTAGTGTACATTATATATCTTAAACACTAACATAGAGCATGCAGAATAGCCTATCTCACATTGCAGAGAGTATTCTGTCAATTTCAGGACTGTTTTGTTAATGGATAAAATAAAATAAAAAGACATTCCAGAAAAAAAATCTATTTCAAATGGAAATGTGATATTAAATTGAACCCCAAATGCCATACATAATTGCACAAATGTAACTAATTACGGTATGTGTATATAACAAACTGACATGTTAAAATTTAGAGATGAATGAACTCCTTTAGGATGCATTACTTGGTAGGCTTTGTTTCACAGTATTGTGGAGTAATTTGGAAATGATAATTTCAAAAGAAAAAAATATAGAAAAATTTGTTAGAATGTTAGAAAAATCAGATGCTTTGATTTTCAATTAATATTTTTTATCTTAAATTTTGAAAATTATTTTTATTAGTACAACTTCAGTTGTAACTTTTAAGGCCATTTGGCTATTACAGCTCTTAACACTTTTCCTTAACTCCACATTATAACAAAAGTCTCTTTTTAAAATATAAACAGTGCTGTCATATTCCACAACAGAATTAGTAAAAAGGGGAAAATATACAGGGTAACATTCATCAGCTGCTGGACATAACATTTGTTCAAGGCTGGAGATAAATGTATGATTGAACAATGGGTATAACGGACATAAGATATTATAATCATCATTAGTTAAGGCAGTGACCAGAACTATAAGTTTATATTTGCAAGATAATTTTTAAGTTATTATAATCATATTTAAGTTCTGATAACAAGCAGAAAAGACAAATTACTTTTTGATCATGTTTAGCTTGAATGCCATACAGTCACTCTATTCAATAGAAATCTTCAATTAACAAATTAAAATAAATTTATAATTTCAACCTAAACTTAAATCTTTCTATCTCTCATACATACAATTTTACATATTTTCCCATATTAACACTGTCACAGAATCATGTCTTAATATATGTTGATGTTTCTGGATAGACATACCCTCTAAAAAAAATGGGTAAATATATAGCTATCAGATTCTAAAGAAAAGCAGCTGATAATGTACCACATTTTATATCATTTTCTTCAGTTTTTGTTTCTATTTCTTCACAGTTTAGGTAACACTTGTAAACGCCAACATATTTATAATTTGCTATTTTTTATGAAATTAAGTTTCAAAATCAAAAATGAGAAATATTTAAAAAAAAGTTTTAATGCAAGATTTTCTTTTTATAAATGAAAATAAATTTAATTTCTTTTCTGAACAGTACAAAAAGTGATTTTATCAAGTATAATGAAATAATTTTTAAATAACAAATCCAAGTGAGAAACCTCTTATAAACAATTTGTTAAGTTTCTTTATATTGTATTTGAAATTGAAATTATTTTAATAATGTGAAGCATAAGTGGAAATTTAATTCAATTTATACTAAAATATAAGGAGAAAAATCTTATTTGTTAACTCATATGGAACTGATTTAATACTAAAAGAAGTTTTTAAAAGGTGCTAATATTTTCAGTTTAAAAAAAGAAGTATAAACATTTTCTAAACAGTATAAGAACAAAAGTAGTAAATGAAATGGTTGTGATAATAAAAAAAATATTTAATACACAACTTAGGAAAAATATGAATTTTTGTTAAAAATGTTTGTATACTTGTTAGACTAAGCCCTGCAAATTGATACCATTATACCTATCATTTTAGATTAAAAAAATATTTTTAGTATATATAATTCTGTGCAGTCGTTGATTTATCTAAGGAAACCATTACATCATCAACATTCGTTTGCAGTTTCTTATATTCATTAACATTTGGCCTTCGACCACGTTTCTGGTTTCGCCCTTCTATGATGAATGCAATAATCTGGAAAAAGATAATTTTATTGATATTAGAAGGAATGATGAATGGTATTAAGCTAAATTCTAACAGGAAAAGAGATTTATTTCATTTTAAGCAAAGCAGAAAATAAAGGCAATGATCAATATATATGGATGGAGGCACATGGCTTAGTGGTTAGAACATTGGCTTTGCAATCAAAAGGTTGTGAGTTCAATTCTCAGACCGGGTGACGTGTTGTTTCATTGAGCAAGACACTTTATTTCACATTGCTCCAGTTTACTCAGCTGTAGAAATGAGATGATAGGGTCTGGGGTCCATATCATTCCACTGCAAAGTGATGGTGGAAGTGCCATGACAAAAAAGCACCCAGCACTCACTGTAAATGAGGTTGGTGTTAGGAAGGGCATCCAGCTGTAGAAATCAAGCCAGAATCAATTCCCATCCCACCCTTGCAAGCAGGGAAAAAGTGGACGTAAAATGAAATGATGATGATGAGATAATATATATATATATATATATATATATATATATATATATTGTATATTAAATACCAAATATTGTGCTGGACCCTGTTGGTTCTATCAAAGCCTGTTCTAGTTGTTTGATCAACAGAACAGTCAGTTCATAAAATTAAAGTGAAGTGGCTGAGCATTCCAGACATATGTACCCTTAATGCAATTCTCAGTTGATTCAACATGACACAGTGTGTGACAAGACTAGCCAATGTAATTACAGGTATAACCAATTGTTTTCAGCTGAGTGGACTGGAGCAACATGAAATAAACTATCTAGCTCAAGGATACATTAGTAAACAATACATTCTTGAGTCAAAATTATAATGAACACCCACATTTGTATCAAACCATACATCTGTTAACTTAAGTGTGCTAACCATTGCAGTATAAACAATTTTTACACCTTAAAATGTATTTTCTTACCAAACGTTTCTATCTTCACGCATTTTGAAAAAGAAATTCAAGCAATAATTTTTACAACTAGATGCTCTTTCTTGTTTTTGAATACATTTGTTAGAGAAGGTGAATAAAAGCTTCCTATTAGCAGTAGCTGTGTTCTTTGCCCGTACTCACTACAATTTAATGCTTATTTTCCATGCTTGTATGGCTTAGACAGTTGCTGCATGTAAACCACTTAAAAGGATGTTAAGGTTATGGGTTCTGATTGTGAGGAATGTAGTGGAACATGCTTAGGTGGATAGTTTCAGTCATTTGGTTAGTCATCTCAGATGAGTTGGGAATGAAATATTTACTACTAGGAGGTAGTTGGCCTAAAATTGGTTGAACTTCAACTAAATTGCTGACTTAAAGAACCAGATACTAGAGGATTTGGTCATGTTGTATGATAGGAGACTATGAAGTATGTTACCTTGATTAGACAATGATCAGAGACTGGGTAAAGATTCAATTTAGATCAAAGATATTTGATGTTTCTCAGGGAATAAAGGAAGTAGTGGATATTAACTGATGCAAATAGTTGACAGTGGCCAATAATTTATCTTCTGCATGAGCAGCATTATTGTTTTATCTCAGATTACTCCTAATTAATCGAAAACATTCCAGCCATGACCACCATATCCTTGAACTCATAAAAGGTTAATGTATCATCGTTAGTCAAATTGTAAATAAATTTGTTTTTATCTAATTGAAAATTTATTGATTGGTAACAAAAATGAAATTAGATTTAAAAAATTAGAATGGAAAATAAATGTTTTACCTTTTGTTTGTTGTGGAAAACAATATATCCAGCAATACAGAGAACAATAGCAGTTAAGAAATAACCCATGAAATGTGCAGATGAAGGTGCTTCATTATATGCTGGTTCCATGGGTGTTTTCTTGGGAGAAACACCTGATTTATCACCACCATATCCTCCATTCAAATTGTTACCTAAATTATAATTTTTTTTAAAGTGAGTGATAAAAAATTCTAGAGTTAAAATCAATTCAAATATTACAATGAAATAGAAAGAGTAACATTTTCAACTACTTAAAGATGACAAAAACGAAAGAATTCTATATTACAGAGCTTCTTAAGAGTTGGAGGAGACATTTTGAAGTATTACACTATGTCCTTTCTGATGCTAACACTTATTTTTTTAAGTAAAGTAGTTGTTTCACTAAACTCAACTTGGGACATATTCTTCATGATAGACATAAATAAATGCTATACATACATACATATGGAAAAATATATATATATAAATAAATATGAGATCTATTACCACTGCTAACAACAAAAAGCTTTTCTCTCAGAGTGAAAGGTAGACTGTATAATGCCTCTATGCGAACTGCAATGTTACATGGCAGTGAAATATGGACCTTGATTGCAGAAAGAAATAAGTCGAGTATTCTCTGATGGATGTGCATAAGTGACATAGCATAGACAAACTGCAGGAAAAACTTAGTATAAAAGAAATTGGTTGTAGTGTGCCAGAGAGAAGACTGTATTGGTATGGCCATGTGATGCACATGGAAAATGGCAGCTGCATAAAGAACTGCAGAGAAACCCCAGTGGCTAGGATCCGTAGAAAAGGCAGACCCAGGAAGACATGGGACAAGGTTGTAAGGACTGATCTTAGAAATCTAAACCCGACAACAGAAGTGACTAAATACTGCAAGAGCTGGCACTATGCAGTGCTGAAGAAGTCCCGATCTGCAGCTTACAATGTGACTTGACAGTTATTCTCAACTTCACCCTGTCCCGACATTCCGGGCAACTGCATCCCCCCTCCCCATGACACGGTTGTTGATAGGAAGGCTTCCAGGCTATGGAGAGCTTGCCAAGAAAACAAAGTCAGAAGGACCCATCAATCGTGTCATGGACATGACAGCCTCCCTAGTGTAGGCGATTTACACGATAAATGCACCCAGTACACGCTGTAAAGTGGTTAGTGATAGGAAGGGCATCCAGCCATAGAAATCTTGCCAAACAAAGGTTGGGAGGACCCTCAGTTGCGTCAAAGGCATGACAACCTCTCCTGAGCACTCAAAGGAATGTGAGACCGTACATAAGCACACAGGTCCCTGACCTGCCCAAGAGATCAGTGGCTCCATTTCAGTAATGACTTGGTTTAAATGGACCTGTCCAACCCTAGCAGGGAAAGCAGACGTTAAAATGACAATGATGATGATGATGATGATACATGTATTAAACTGTGATGATGTCATAGGTACCTCAGTAGCTGTGTGAGAACACCAGGCACTAGACTAGTGTTTCAGTATTGTTATCCATCTCCAGTGACATTTACTCACTTGATACTGAAGTAAAATAAGCTATTGTTTATATATAGCTTTTGCAAATGAAACATCTGCTGGATATGCTCTGGATGAGCTGGTATTAATTAGCAGTAGCACTAACATAGCGTGATTCATAATAAAGACGTATATGAAACATATTGTAAATGCTTTCATGTAGTTTAGTATCGAAAGGGTTAAGGTTACTCATCACAAAAATCTCTTAGTAGGTTGAGTGGAATTAATCTGCAGAACTTTATATACTATAAGTTTACACTGGGGAGCATACTTCTCACATGTACAAGATTGAATTAATATTACCCAACTAAGATATATTCAAACTATCATTAATATTTCTTCTGCCTTTTAACTTTTAACATCCTGTAATAATTTCATTACCTTCACAATGGTGGAGACAAAAGTTTGCCTCATAAGGTCACGTATCTCGCCATCCCTCTGTCTAAAACCATCCTTCAGGGCACATTCGAGAGAGGGCAAAGAAGAGGTAAAGACTGGATAGGCCATAACAATGAGACCTTGCTACGCATGACAGAACAGAGACCAGTGGCAACAACTGACTAGGAAAGCATCTAGAGTGGCAACCCAACAACTGGCTGCACCAGTTATGTGAACTTGGCTGATTGATTGAATGATTGATTCAGTAAAAAATATTTAAAAACTTGTTGGTTAATTCAAATAGTATCTTTACTATTGAGCAGATCATTGTGAAAGTAAAATTAAGACTAATTTTTAATGTGATGCTGTCAGTACAGTTTTGTAATTTTCAAGGATGTCTTGTAAATGCAGTTTCATGTGCTACAGGATGTTAAGAGCCAACCAATAAATGATTGTGTAAAAAAAAAAAAAAAAAAAAAAAAAAAAATTATAATAAATAAAATTATAATAAGATAGAAATTAATTAGAGAATATGTGAGGTAGGATATTTTGTTAAAAAATAAATAAGATTAAAACTGAGCTTGGAGAACATGCAGTTATTTTTCAATATAAAAACATCAGTTCTATAAACTGAATGTCTTTGAGAAACATCCTGGATGAGGGATTAAATTATTAAACTGCCAATAATCTATTACTCATATCTAGCAAGATCACAACAGCATCGTCTGACGTACATGAGGTGCATCTGGGAGCTGTGACTAATCTCCGAGGTCAAAACAGTAGTTAAAGAGCTCAAATGTGGCTAGGCCACTGGGAAAGATGAACTCCGACCCGAGATGTTAAAAGTCTTAAATAGAGACGATATTCTCTGGCTGACTCGTGTGTGCCAAGTGGCCTGGATCTCTGGAAAGGCACCTAAGCTATGACCATCGGGAGTGATAATCACAATTTTCAAAAAGGAAGACAAGAGAGATTGTTCCAATTACAGAAGGATGTCCTTGTTAAGCCTTCCTGGTAAAGTCTATGCTAAGTGTCTGGCAAAGAGATGCAGGGAGATTGTGAAGTTGAAGCTAGCTGATAAACAGTGTGTTTTTTTTCCCTGGACACAGCACAGATGACTAAATATTCACACTGTGCCAGGTCTTCGAGAAATCATGGGAGTATTGCCAAGAGGTATATTGTTGGTTTGTTTTGTCGACCTTGAAAAGGCATATGAATTAAGTGCAAGTATTGCAGGAGCTGGTGCAGAAATGCACCAGCTTTAGCATTCAGTAATCAGAAGGGAGGTAGGTGTAAAAGCCAAACTCGTTATCTTCAATTTAGTAACATTACTCCATAGAGTGCATAGCTCAGTGATCAGAGTCACTCCAGATAGAGCCACTACTTCTCTGAATTGAGAGATCACAGCTCCAATAATATGGGCATGTGACTAGAATGTCTCAGGAAAGAGTTGCTGGACAAATTTTATGGGCAAAACCAACTGGCAGGAGACCCAGGGATAGATCCTAAGCAAATGGTTGGATAACATCCATGAGCTTGACTAGTTTTGCTTGGGGATCCAGCTGGATTAGTTGGATGCAGTTGCTTCTGATAGAAGCTGCTGGAAAGAGTGTTTAAGGACAGAAATTAGTCCGCAGATGTGCCATTTCCTCACTGCCTCTTCTACAACTATACACTAGCTTCTCTACCGCAGAACTAGCTAGTTGCATACTGCCTCCACCCAAACCCATCTGGCACTACTCTACTCATTCTTCATCATGTATTTCTTATCCCAGGTTATTGAATTTCCTTCGGCAACCATGTTTCTCCTACAGTCGTTGACTTACAGCTGTTCACACTAAACACCAACATTTAAAGAGGATAGAATTAAACTTTGTCTTATATTATTGTCATTACACTGAAGCAGAAATTGTTCTTAAAGAAGTCACTGCAACTATAAGTCCTTAACACTAGCATTTCTACTTGAACAATTGACCTTCATCAAATTGGACCGAGGAAACAATGTTTCCATTGGTCTTTCCAATTGCTAATGCTATCTATTGGTCACAACGCCAGGTAGAAGGCAACGTGAACTAAAGTGCCATGCCCAAGGACATAATGCATTGTAAATAGAAAAGGTATTTTGATAACATGATAACAAAATAAAGAATAAATATTAGTAAAAAAAAATTAACAGTATAGTTTCAAGTATGGACTACAAACTAAAGTATTAATAAAATCTCTTCAAAATCAACTTCCATTTAAATTTCATTAAAATTCGAAGCTGCCAAACAAAATATACAGAATTGTGTTCAGCACTTCTTCCTTATTTTCAATTTAATAATAATAAAAATAACTAAATGCAATTGGATGATATATTACAAAATAAAAAAAATAAAAAATACAAATAGTCATATTGCTATAAAATCACATTCTACCATCCTTGATATCAGGGCTGACATGGGACTAAATAACAAGTAACAAACTTAATGCTTTCATGTCATCTTGTTCAATACTATTGTTTGTAAGAAATGCCCTCTAAAATAAAGCTATTTAAAATTCAAATTTATCTTAAACAATTTTCAATGAAATTTCTAAATGTTGAACAAATATAATTACTGTGCATGTTTTATCCTTTTTATGACACACCAAAATAGCAGGAAGTTTGTTTTCAAAAAAATTCTAGCATGCTAAATTTACACTGAATAATCTTAGTTTTCTGAAAACTATAAACCATAAGAAATTCTTTTTTAAATAACAGAAAAACGTTTGCTTGTTCTTTTCGTTTCACTTCATACAAAATAAACGAGTTAGAGGATAAAATATTACAAAATTAATTTATCAAATAAATGGCAATTAAAAAATAAATTACCAGATTGTAAATTGTTGTCGGAATTTAAGACTGGTCCATTTCCATTGACATTCTGATAGCCTACTGAAGATTGTAAACCGTTTGTGTTGGAATTTAAGACTGATCCATTACCATTGAGATTTTTTACTGAAGATATAAAATTGCTTGTGTTGGAATTTAAGACTGGTCCATTTCCACTGACATTCTGATTTCCTACTGAAGATAGTAAATTGCTTGTGTTGGAATTTAAGACTGGTCCATTTCCACTGACATTCTGATTTCCTACTGAAGATAGTAAATTGCTTGTGTTGGAATTTAAGACTGGTCCATTTCCACTGACATTCTGATTTCCTACTGAAGATTGTAAATTGCTTGTGTTAGAATTTAAGACTGGTCCATTTCCACTGACATTCTGATTTCCTACTGAAGATAGTAAATTGCTTGTGTTGGAATTTAAGACTGGTTCATTTCTACTGACATTCTGATTTCCTACTGAAGATAGTAAATTGGTGGTATCTATGTCATCATGTTTAGAAGAATTAAGAAGTAGCCGGATTAATGTATTGTTAGATGTAATGTTGTTCTGTTTAAGTAAAACGGGCGTTGTTGATATATATTTTGTAGTATTACTCATTAATTTAGTAGTATCAGCATTCATTTTTTGTTTCGTAATGGATTCTGAAAAATAAGACCACAAAAATGAGTTAATTTAGTTATATAATGAAATTAGGAGTAGAGATGTGTGTGTGGTAAAGGAGTTTGCTTTGTAGCCATGTAATTTCGAGTTCAGTCCCACACCATGGTACCTTGAGCAAATATCTTCTGTTATTACCAAATTTCACTTACAAGGTACTGGTCAACCAGTGGTTGACAGAAACTACATTAACCTGTTGTATCATCATCATCATCTTCGTTTAACGTCCGTTTTCCACGCTAGCATGGGTTAGACGTATATATGTGTGCGTGTGTGTGTGTGTATCAACGTCTACATTTGTACCCCATAACTTAGCAGTTTGACAAGAAAGAGATTGATAAAATAAGTACTGGAATCATTATGATCAATTAAATGCTCTTAAGGTGGTGTCTCAGCATGGCTACAATCTAATGACTGAAACCTGTAAGAATAAAATAATGTTTTTACAATTATATGAAAATTTCGAGAAACTTGAAAAATTTATTTCAAAAATGAAAAATTTTTTTAACAATTCTGAGGACTTAAATCAGAAAATAGGTCATGGAAAAACTTTATGAAGGGTTCCCAGATTTTACTTTTAAAATAAATGGATTACAATCAAACCAGTTTGTTATTAGGATTCTACAAATTTATACAATTTTTCCATAAGTTTAGAGAATGTTTGACAAGACTTAGTATGCCACTCCTCTTAATAAATGACTATGTTAAAACAGCACAAACATCAATTCAGAAAAAATCTAGTCATCACTCTAAAATGAGTCTTGTTATCACAGAACCTAGTCATGGTAGTGATGATAATGGTTGTCATCCTCATTTTCTCAACATTTTATCAACCATCCTCTATATTGGTCAATTCACTACTGTCTAGTCATCTTTAACCCTTTTGATATCAACCTACCTCTGGTTCTATGAAACAAAACCATCCATTTTAAAGGGTTCCTATTAAAATCGTTCAATATAATTTATATAAGAACCATGTTAAATTACTGTATTAGAAATGAAATAATAATTTTATTAAATACCTCGAATTTATTCATTAATTAATTGAAAGAATGTATTTCATTAGAAATATAGTCACAAAAGGGTTAAGAGAGTATAAATTGATGGTAATACATGAAAAAAGTTCGGCTGTATGACACCGATGAGTGATGCTGAATGGTAGCGAAACATAAGCATTAAATGCAGATGATATGCAAAGGCTGGAGAGAAATAAAGCGAGGATACTTCGATGGATGTGAAATACTGAAGCATGGATGAACTGAGAGAAAAACTGAATATAAGAGGAATCAGATGTAGTGTACAGAGATATGTGATGCATATATATGATGACCACTGGGTGAAGAAATCCCAATGGAAAGAAGCTGTAGTAGAGAAAGACCAAGGAAAACTTGCAGAGGCGGTGAGGGCTGATCTCAAATCACTGAAGCTCACAGAGGAGATGACAAAGGACTGCGACGAGTGGAGGAATACTGTGCAAGAAAAGACCTATCCAACCCATAAAAGCTTGGAAAAGCTGTCATAAAATGGTGATGATGAACTTGAGTGGGAGAGAGGCAGCTAATGAAAATGAAAGAAAATAAACAAATGAGATGGTGATCTATCACAGTCAATATTTCCAGATGCTTTAGTACATTTTCCAATAGATAAGTGAACTAAAGCAACTATTCTGCCTGAAAACACAAGATCTGAACTCATAAGATATTCAACTGGCAGTTGAATATCTTATCCCCTCCACTAGTATATCTTTACATATAGAAAAGAAAGGACACTTTAATTAGTTTTATGATAAATCTTATTAATCTTTTATATTCTCAGTTTCATAAAAGACAACTAAAAGAGTAACCACAATATGATCTCTTTATTTATGAACTGCTAAATACAAACATATTCAGTATACAAAATATTACGATGTCATGAAAAAACATTGACATTATATAAAAATAATTGAGCAGTATCTAAAAACAAAACATGCTATTAAAGAGAACAAGCCGTACAAATCAGCAGCAGTGTAGTAAGTAAGGCAATTAAGGATATGAAGACTGAGAAAGCAGGTCCACCAGGGATAGTTGTTGAGATGCTGAAAGCATCTGGGTCGGTGGGTCACACCATACTACTTGTAATAATGTCATACTGAATTACTGGCACAGCAGCATCATGGTCAACTGCTACAAGGGTAAAGAGGTGCACTAGACAGAGGAAACTATAGAGGCATCAAGTTGATGGACCAGATCATGATAGTAACAGAAAGAGTTATAGCACAGCTGATGACGGACCAGGTTAACCTAGATGAGATGCAGTTTGGATTTGTGCCGAGTAAAAGTACCACAGACGCTCTCGTCCTTGTGAAGCAGCTACAGGAGATGTACCTAGCTAAAGGTAAGCCGCTCTACCTGGCATTTGTTGATCTTGATAAATCCTTTGACAGAGTTCTCCCGTTCCATAGTCTGGTGGGCTCTTAGAAAACTAGGAGTAGAAGAGTGGCTTGTGATGGTTGCACAAGCCATATATAGGGGAGCAGTGAACAAAGTTAGCGATGGACTGCTTCTGCTACCTGGGTGACCAAATTAGAATAATTAGGATCAAGCACTTAACATCACATGAAACCTAGTCAGTAGGCACCTCCTAACCAAAAATACACCCCATCTCACTACCCCTACGCCCACCCCCATCTACACCACCCCTTTCTCTGTAAAGTTATGTTGGTGCCATAACATCCAGTCATAAATAAATGAGGTCGTGTAGGTGTCACGACAAAACAAAAAAAAACACAGTCCACGCTGTTATGTGACCGTGTAGGTAACACGGTAAAAACCTCCCAGTCCACACTGTAAACGTGGTTGGTGTTAGGAAGGGTATCCAACCGTAGAAAACCCACCAGACAGTCCTATACGAGCAAGACAACAAATCTTGCCTCACGTGGGACAACTCCCGTCTAAACCTATGCTAGCGTGGAAGATAGACGTTAAACGATGATGATGATGATGATGTATCTTAATTCCGATGTGGTAGTCCATAATGGAGTATATGTACGATAGTGATGAACATTTAGGCATACGTCAAGACGGGCGGTCTCAAAAGTGAAAGTAAATTTATTTTCATTTTCGAACGTCGTGTTTACATTTTGTGTGTGTTCAAACGAAACATGCTGGCGACGAAGCTTCTTTTTTGCACGGCTCCATGTGTTCTTTATGAGCTGTGTGTGCACATCAAGGTCCGCAGGATCTACAAAGTTCCGTTCGTGCACCACAACATCATGAACGTAAATCCCACCTTCAATTTCCGAATAGGAAGCCCAACCATCGGAGATGATGCGGCTGCCTGGCAAAATCCCTCCTGAATGATGGGGACGAGAGTGTCAGAGCTTCGATTTGGGACTTCTACAAGGCAGCAGCGTCTAGAATGGCGGACTCACCATTCTGCAAGCCTCATTACAAGATTACTTCGGTATTGAGTACTCTGCTCTCAACCGTCAACTACACACACACACACATATACATATATATATAATCAGTTAAAACGACAGAGGCTCTGATTCTGTCTTTAATCTCAGTAACTAATTTAGATCTAAACACACACACAAAATGTAAACACGACGTTCGAAAATGAAAATAAATTTACTTTCACTTTTGAGACCGCCCGTCTTGACGTATGCCGAACATTTAAATGAATTATAGAAATCTAGCCTTCGCATTACGATTATTGAGTGTATGAGAGAGAGAATTTATTTTATATAAATTACATACATTAAAACAAGCATTTATAATCAAAATTGTTCACTGAAATATTTTGAATGCCAGTTCCTTATTGATTTTAATGCAACTAATCAAATGATGCAAACAAACCGTTTGACTACAAGAGGCCCGAGCTTTTCGTATAGTTTTTTCTCTTCTTTTTAAATTAAAAAACGTCATGGTCACTTTCTTGGGAACATTTAATTTCATGGTAAATGGGACGTTCAAGATTTTAACACCAAATTTTCAGCACGTCATAGGCTGGCAGTGAATCCACTTAAAGATCTACACAACCTTGTTGGTGATAGAGGTATAATGTAAGATTTACGAGTCCTAAAGGTTGGATCTGAAGTTAAAATGTTTTTTTTTTACCATTATACTGTATTCATTAACAAAGCACAATCCTGTTTTCCAGATTGCGCATGAGGATCGAACTAGGAACCACGTGTATGCGAAGTAAACCACATAAACCATGCTTATTCATTTCTTCATAATGTATATAAACCATTCTTTTTAATTAAACAAAAAAACTAAATATGTTTGAAGTCGCGGATAACAATAAGTCAAATTTTCGAATTGCAACATTAAATGACTTTAGATTCAATTCAAGTTCAACAAAGCTATATTAGACTTTATAGGGGATTAAACAAAGTCACTAAAGGTAAATTGATTACTGATAATATATATAAACAAACACGAGCAAACATCGACGCTGAGTTCGATCCACAGCAAATATCTAAATAAGTGTTAACCACTGCTGATGTAGGTTAAACAACAACACGTAAGCAGGGAATGATCTATGCAAAAATAGTAACAGAAATCAGAACAATACAAATTAAATGTTCTAAAGAAACGTTCACTAATGCCTCAAATGCGTATTACAATGTTTGATCCAATATAGTCAGTGGTGATTCCAACAAGACTTTTTTTATGGTTACGTGTAGGATTTATTTTGTCGCCTAATGGATTTATTATTATATTGCATCAAATAATACCATTGTTGACTAAATATATATATATATATATATATTATAAAGAGTCGGGACCCGTCGGCTGTACTTAGGACTAGCTATAGCTAGTTCAGGACTAGCTGTAGAAACAAAAGGTGTGGGCGGTTCCCCCCTCGGAGTTTTCCATATGACTTTTTTTTTTACGTGTTATCAACGAGTAGGACTTCCAAACCAGTAGGAAACGACTAGATTTGTAGAAAACGTACAGTGAAAGAGTGCGAGAAAATCATCGGCGTTTCACAGATTTACACACCTCTCACGTTTGGCGGGGAATAATTAATTATCTTTCCTCGTTTCCTTTTTGGACCTCTTAGATGCTTGCAATCGACTTTTTCCTGGAAAACGGAAACTCTAACCAGAGAAAAAAAAGTCTATTGCAAGCATCTAAGAGATCAAAAAAAAAAAAAAAAAGGAAATGTGATTATTTCTCACCAAACGTGAGGTGTGTGTGTGTAGATCTGCGAAACTTCGATGGTCTTTTCGCCTCTTTCCAGACATGCCAACTTATAAAAACCCAAACGGAAAAAAGTGACCCCCAAAACGGGGAGAAATTAGGCAAAATGGGGAGATTTTACATAATGAAAGCTACACCCATTTTCACAAAATACATCTCCCCGTAGAGTTGAGAGGTCCGCCTTTCCCCACTTTTTTCTACAAATCTAGATGTTTGACTGGTTGGTTCATCGATAACACGAAAAAAAAAAACAAAAAAAAAAAATCCGTTCGGTAAACTCCGAGAAATGGAGTTATCGGAGGAAAAAAAACTTGATTGCCAGAATCTTGGTGGTTAGATTAGTTGATAGCACACGGGAAATTTAAAAAAAAATCTTTTTCAACGAGAAAAAAATGTTTTCCCACTGAAATCGAGTGTGGTGTTCTATAATAACATCATATATTTATTATTAATTACATATCTGAAGCATTGTGTCTTTAGAAAATGTACGACGTTTGTTATTTTACTTATATTTGATTAAAATTACGGTCGTAATATAAAGGATCTCCGTTTATTGTCTACATTTGAACTATCAACTATATAAAATAATAAAACTATGCATATAACCAATTTGTGCTTGCTGTATCCGAAAAGAAAAACAGGTTTGATTGATATAGCGGTTAGCAATCACAAAATGTATTCCAGTGTTATTACAATTATCAATATACAATATCAAATACCTTAATATAAAAACTGGTTTTACTAGTTTCTGTATGATAAGTCTACATCATCCGATGTCCTTCCTTTCTTTAATACTGTAGGGTGGGATAAGGGAAATTTGGTTGCTATTTCTAGCATGCCGAGCGACCGTGTAAAGCACACCAATAACCTTGTTATTTTTGAATCAACACGAACAGTTTTGATACATTAATTGAAATAAAATGCATAAGAGATATTTTTGTGCCGTGTCGAATTACTTGAAAATACAAAGAACATTTATATACATAAAACATGAATACAATCTACATTTATCTGTAAAATGAACAGTAAAATGAAACAACTGATTAAGAACTAAACAAGTAAACACTAATTTAAAAAAAAAAAAGTTTTGTCCTTACCTTGCCAGTTAGCGAACCCAATAATGTATATATAATTACAGACACTCGGGTAAAGAAAACAGAATGCTTTACAATGTTTAATATCTGTTATTTCAAAATGCAGATACGCTGTTATATTGGCTATATTGTCGCAGACTGCAGTTTTAGAGCTATTAATAGGTGGCAGTGTGCAAATAAGTGGATTGTCTTTCAAATGTGAACATACATTCTTTATGTCATTAATGTCTTCCTTACACCGAAGAGGAGTGGAGTAACACTTTGGCATGTCACTGTGACAGGGTTGATAGAAAGAGCATAAACAAAACCATAACAATAAAAAGCCGGCGACCGTCCGACCAAAATTGGCCATTATTTCTTCTCTGGGAGTTCAAGTTCAAATTTTATTGTAATCTTAGTACTTACAAGCAACTTGTCTCTCTTATTTTAGAGTTGAACAAGAGATGAAGGCGTTGTGAATTACAAGTCAATGTGAATCAATGCCGTGTGACTTAACCGGAAGTAGACTACAACAACCGGATGTGATAACTGAAAACAATGTTGCTGCGTGTGTAATATTGTTATTTATGTCTAACATACTTTTGTCATTCATACTCGAGTCTCTATCATTAAAAAAAATCATTCAACTGCGGCTAAATTTCTTAAGACATTGCCTTATTTGCATGTACTCATAAGTAAAATATTAAGACAAAATCAAAAACCGAAACGTAAACACAAATGACGTAACGTAGTGCCTGTAAATAAGCTGCTACGTGTGAAAATTGTACTTAAAATAAATAATCACTGGTGTATGTAATGGGAATTATACTTACAGAATCCCATCAGCTGAAAATATACATTTCATTATTGTAAGAAATGAGATTCGGTAGTGGCCGATCATTGTAGTTAAATTTAACACTCCACATCTGTCTATGTAGGTCCTAGGCAAATAGAATATCACGCGTCCTGCACTATCACTAGAGTATTTTTGTTTTGTTATTTTTCTTCCATGTTTTCATTGTCTACTGTCGTAGATACACAAAATAAGCATATTTTGTTCTTGCTGTTTCACTAGTAATTTTTGTCTTACTCTCCTTTGTATAATTTTTTATTATTTTTTTTATTTAATTAATTTATTATTAGGATATCATTTGATTAATAATTTTTTTTAGATAGCATTTCCGCATTATGACATAGTTTTCCATGTTATATATATGTATGAGATGAAAGAATGGTATTTAACTAATGTAATGGTACGCGATGGGGCCCACCCACAGCCCCAGCGGACAGAATGGAGAAGGCGTTTCCCCGGAGGACGGCAAGGGAGACGCGCTGGAAAAGCCACTCCAACTCGCAGGGCTCACACCTACGGCTGGCCAGCTCAGCGCCTATGGTGGTGAGTAAGGAGGTAGCCCTGAGGCCGAGGACACCAGAAGTTTCCACTGCCAGGGGAACGACCGCAAACCTGTCGGAGATCGACCGGTATTTGAGGAGTTTGGCTCCCTCAGCCCGACGTGCAGCAGAACCTGGGTCAGTCGCAGACTGCACCAGGTTGCGGCTGCAGAAAGTGTCGGTGCAAGTGGCATCCCCGACGAGGGGTTTGCCACCGCGGAACGGGAAGATGGTCATGCCATCTGGCCTTTTGCCGTCCCCTCGATCCAGCCCCACCGGCTCGAGCTGGGAAGGGAAGCCTGCAGCGTCCAAGCCATGCTTAATGACCTCGTTGAGGGCAGTATAGCGTGGAATGCGGCCGGCACTATGGCGACAGGTAAGCGGGTGGAGGCCGAAAGAGTCCACGGTGGAACCGCAGCGACATTGGTGTGGCTGGCAGATCCGGAGGCCGAGCCTCAGGGAAACGCCGATTCGCAGGCTATGGTTGTCTAGCTGCGTGCCAGTGGAGAAGGAGGGCAGAGCATGGAGCAAGGTACCACTGTGGGCTTTGGAGGCCGCACAAAAATAAGCAAGGCGGTGCTGGTCGAGCTGGCGCGTGAGCCTGTCTGAGGCCAGGCTGCACTGGATGGCATCCCAAGTGCGTTGGGGGGACTTGACGTCAACAGGAGGAGAAGGAGGAGGGACGTCTACTGGGCTAAGTCCCAGCCGGTCCCACGTCTCACAGGCGGCCTCACGTTCTCTGAACATAGAGGGTTCTGTTGTGTTTTGAAGAACCCTGCTGACGAGGACGTGGCACGAGGTTACCGACGAAAGATACGCCGGCAAAGCTAGTGAAATCGGGGACCGGAGGCCTAGGCCACCATACCTGACCGGTAAAGTGGCCTGTTGCTACCATGCCTAAAAAGTATGAAAAATGGCTAATATTTCCTTAAAACTTTGCTTTTATGGTCATGATAATGATATTTCTAGATTTACCTAATCCCATTGGGAAAACTGTCAAATGTGAACATTCTCGTTCAAGCAAAGTTGGAATAAAATGACATGATTGAAAAATTAGCATATATTTGTTCTAGGATTTTACAAAAAAACTTAGAAGTGAGTGGTTTTTCAGGATTTTCGCTTAAGCTGAAAATTGCTTCTCGAATCCTCCTCCATATATAGTCTCCATCATGTTTTCATTATATGATCATTGGTAGCGACGTTCAAAGTCAAGTATATCCTGGTGGAAGCGCTCGCCTTGCTCCCCCGAGTATGTTCCCATGTTCCTCTTGAATTTATCAAGATGAGCGTCAAGGATATGTACTTTGAGGGACATCCTGCAACCCATTTTGCTGAAGTTCTTCACTAGGGTCTCAACAAACTCCACATAATTTTCGGCTTTATGATTCCACAGGAAGACCCAAACCAATGCAACAAAGCTGTTCCACGCTGCCTCCTCTGTCTTAGTGAGCTTCTTGGAGAATTCCTTGCACTCCATGGTTTTCTTTATTTGTGGTCTGACAAAGACATCGGCTTTCAATTTTGCCTCAGACAGTTTAGGGAAGAAATTACTTGAAGGTTGCCGACTACTTATCTAGAGCTGTGACAAACTGTTTCATAAGACTCAATTTTAAGTGAAGTGGTGGAAACAATACCTTTTGGGGATCAATCAGTCGTTCCCATTTGACATTATGTATCCCAACTCTGAACTTGGCTCGCTGTGGCCAGTCTTGCCTGTGGTAGTGTGCCGCAGTGACTCTGCTATCCCAAAGACAAAAATAACATGGAAACTTGGTAAAGCCACCTTGAAGACCCATCAAGAATGACACCATTTTGAAGTCTCCAATAACTTCCCAACAGTATTGCTCATACTTCAAGGAGTCTAGCAAGATGTTGACAATGCTGTATTCCTCTTTGAGCTGCACCAAGTGAGCTTGAGGAAAAGAGGGATATATGTTTCCATTATGAAGTAGCACTGCTTTGAGGCTCCTGGATGAGCTGTCGATAAAGAGGCACCACTTGCTGGGGTTACAGGCAATTCCAATTGCCTCAAACAGACCAGTCACATTGTGACAGTAACAAAGCCCATTTTCACAAGTAAAGAAGTATGTTATTAGGAACAGTGGCAGACTACCTCATTGACCTGTCATGTCTATAGTTGGTAGAGAGGATACATTGCAATGAGCGGATTAGAGCTGCTGACAGATGAGATGTGTTGAGTGACTGCATGAGACTCAAGTTGCTCCATTTAGATAGTCTACCCTACATGCTTTACAAGTTTATGGCAGACTTATTCGGCAACCTCTTGGTAGATGTCTACCATGAGTCAGAAATACTGCTAAGAATAGATTCCAACAAGAAGGACATGTTAGATAATTTCCTGCCCATAACTCCTAGTGTCACATCCATGAACTAAGCGTCCCTTTGTGACGGTCGTGACTCCTAGTGGTACATCCATTAACTAAATGGAGTTACATCCCCATGGGGACTATATATTTGGGAACTTGGGGAAATTCACTCTCTCACTTCCTACGCCGCAGCTGAAATAACCACTTCAACCTTACGAAGAGAAGATTTTGGCGCGAGATCGTCCGCGATATTGGTTTTAGTTTTAAATTCGCTGCCTATACCTTATTAATGCCATTGCTCGGTTAGTCGCTTCTTTACATATTGTCTCGGATGCATTCTTTTTCCTGTCCAGTTGTTTCACAGAGAAAAACAAGCGATTTTGTTTTCTTTTTCCCTTGTGTTGGAGATATTTTTCCAAACGGAGACAAATTTTGGCAGATTACTTACAGTATACCAATGGCATCTCATTCTGTTATCCCTACGTACACGGGCGACGTAAGGTTATGGTTCGCCCAACTCGAAGCATTTTTCGAGGTGAACAGAATCGACGAAGCACAACAACGTCCCCTAGTCCTTAGTGCAATTCCGCCGGCTCTTATCCCAGCGATTAAGGACCTAGTGTTAGAGACACCCACCCCACTGAAGGCTGAAATACTCAGCCGGACTGCACAGTCCGCAGAGAAAAGATTTAGGGCTCTGGTCCATCTGGAGCATACCGGTGATGGCACCTCATCGAACCTCCTAAGGCGAATGAAGGACCTAACGGAGGGGTCGGTAGCGGAATCTGCCATGTTGAAGCAGTTGTTCTTCTCGCACCACCGACCAACGTACAGGCAATTTTGGCCCCTATTAGGGATACTTGCACAGTGGATCAGCTTGCCGCCTCCGCGGACAAAGTTTTTGAAGTCACGGCTGCTGGAGGTAGCGACGCACTTGCCGCTGTTTCCCAACCAGCTCAGGCCACACCTGGCCATGTCATCTGCGTGGCAACTCCTACAGACAGCTCAGCCATTATGGCGATGCAGAAGGCCATTCAGGAACTCATCCTAGAGCACCAGAAGATGAAGGTCTGGTGTGGTGCCCGTTCGCGCTCGTGCAGCCACGGGAGATCTCACTCTTTTAGACGCCGCTCCAGGTCACCAGCTTCATCTTTATGCTGGTACCACGAGCATTTTGCCGAGAGCGCGAACCACTGCGTGCAACCTTGCTCATTTCATAAGGCGAGAAACGCCAAAGAGGGCCTCTGACGGGAGCAGTTGACCGCAGCATAAAGCCACCAAACCGCCATTTCTTCATTAAGGACCTTATGTCGGGAAGAGGTTTCCTCGTGGATACAGGAGCCTCCTGTAGTATTTGGCCGGTCCATTGCCTGAAAGATACCCCCGTGGAGTCATCCGTTACTCTACAGGCCGTTAACCACTCGTCTATAAAGACGTACGGACAAATCTCGCTTCCTCTCAAATTCCTAAATCTTCGTAGGGATTTTAAGTGGATTTTTACGGTTGCCGATTTGCCATACCCTATCTTAGGAGCGGATTTCCTCCACAACTTCTCTTTGATTGTGGACATCCGTGGCCAACGCCTGGTGGATGACATCACCGGTTTTTCAATTCGTGGCCGGAAAGCCAATGCTCCAACAGTCAATCCCATATTCTTCATCGCTGCCACTGGAGACGCCTACCATTCGTTGTTAGGTTCTTTCCCGGAGCTCACTGATGGAAATTTTCGAGTCACTGAGCCAACCCACTCAACTGACCATTTCATTTCTACCACCGGTGCTCCAGTGTTTTCGCGTCCACGCCGCTTACCGGCGGACAAATTAAAGGCAGCACGGTCCGAGCTTGACCATATGCTGCAGCTGGCCATTATTCGCCCATCCACGAGTCCTTGGGCTTCACCGTTACACATGGTGCCCAAGACTTCTGGCGACTGGAGACCCACTGGGGATTATAGGAGGTTAAATGCTATGACCGTCCCGGATAGGTATCCCATTCCCCATCTCCAGGATTTCGCATCTTCATTGCAGGGGTGTAAGATTTTCTCAAAACTAGATTTAGTGCGAGCCTACCACCAAATTCCGGTCAGGAAGGAGAATATTCTGAAAACCGCGATCACAACTCCTTTCAGATCCTTCGAATTTTTGACCATGCCTTTCGGACTCAGGAACGCCGCTAACACTTTTTAGCGGTTCATAGACGAAGTCAGTCGTGGTCTGGACTTCGTTTATGCATACATAGACGATCTTCTCGTCACTAGTTCCTCTCCGGAAGAGCATATGCGCCACATGCATCTTTTATTTCGGCGACTTCAGGATTACCGCGTTCGTGTGAATCCCGCAAAGTGTGTTTTCGGTTCCACTTCGCTAAATTTTTTAGGCCACCCATCGATGCCGAAGGTATTAGGCCGCTCCCTCAGCGAGTTCAAGCCATACAGGATTTACCTCCGCCTACTACACTTCACCAGTTGCGTCACTTCTTAGGCCGAATCAATTTCTATAGGCGTTTCGTTCCTCATTGTGCTAATTTGAGGATATTTCCTTGACACAAGGACAGCTTCAAGACTTCCAGACTGCCAAGACAGCACTTGCGAGTTCATCTTTGCTAGCCCACTCGGTACCAGAGGCCAAGCTTTCGCTTTGTGTTGATGCATCTGATACCGCTGTGGGAGCAGTTTTACAGCAGTACAACGCTGGAAACCAACAACCTTTGGCATTTTTCTCAAGGAAGCTGAAACCAACAGAAATGCGTTACAGCACGTTTGGGCGGGAATTATTAGCCATATATCTGTCGGTGAAACATTTCTCTCATATTCTTGAGGGGAGAAATGTTACTGTTTTAACTGACCCCAAACCTCTGACCTTCGCTTTGAGGGCTAAAGCCGACAGATATTCACCCAGAGAGACAAGGCACCTGGATTACGTTTCGCAATTTACAAATGATATCCAGCACATTGCTGGGTCGCTTAACACAGCTGCAGACGCATTGTCACGTTTGCCAATCAGCTCCATCTCGTCATCCCAGGAGATCGACTTAAGTCGTTTAGCTGCAGACCAACCTGCATTCCAATCGTTGGATACTCATTCTGCCGAGTTTGCGACTTGCATCTTCAAATATCTGCCCTTGTCGACCACCGACAGGCAGATTCTATGTGATGTATCTACGGATTCAACACAACCTAATGTTCCTGAGACTCACCGTCGAATTGTGTTCCTTGCTTTGCACAGCATTTCTCACCCAGGAATTTCAGCCACAGTAAAGTTCATAACGGCTAAATTTTTCTGGCCCAATATGAAGCGAGAAATGATTGTCTAGTGCCGTTCCTGCACACAGTGTCAAACATCTAAAGTCCACAGACACATCTGGACTCCACTTGGTGCTTTCAGTACTCCAGATGCTCGGTTTCAACATATCCACATCGATATCGTTGGTCTTTGGCCATTCAGTAGTGGATATTCTTACCTCTTGACTTGCATCAATCGTTTTTCGCGATGGCCTGAAGCCATCCCCTTAAAAGACATTACCGCTGAGACTACAGCGCGTGCCCTGGTGTCAGGGTCGATTGTCCGCTTTGGCGTGCCAACAACAGTCACCACAGACCGTGGTAGACAATTTGAGTCTCATCTCTTCTCTGAGCTGACAAAGATCATTGGTGCTCAACAGATTCGGACCACAGCTTATCATCCTGCTTCGAACGAAATGGTGGAACGATTCCACCGCCAATTAAAGGCCGCTCTTCGCGCCTATCCAGACTCTCAACGTTGGAGCGAGTACCTTCCTATTGTGTTGTTAGGAATTCGGTCATCAATAAAGGAGGACCTTGGGTTCTCCCCGGCCGAATTACTGTATGGTGCTCCTCTAGCGTTGCCTGGGCAAATGCTTGCCCCTGTTGATCTTGCTTTTCAGGATCCTCTTTCCTACGTAGCTCGTTTATGCTCCTATTTTCAGGACTTACCGCCCATGAATACTAAGAAACAAACTATTAAAGCTGCAGTCCCAAGCGATATTGCCTCGTGGACACATGTATTCGTCAGAAACGACGCTGTTACTCCACCCCTCACACAGCCGTACTCTGGACCCTACTGTGTGTTAGCGCGCACTGACAAACATTTCACTGTAGACATAAAGGGGTCCAGAGAGACAATTTCGGTGGATAGACTAAAAAGGGCATACACTGACGCTCATACACCTGAGCCACAAATACCCCAATCTTTCTCCTTTGTGCATACACCTGCTCCTTTTGCCCCACCTTCACCTACATACAAGACCACGACCCGTTCCGGTCGAAGAGTCCACTGGCCCCCAAAACTCTGCCAAACTGTTTTTATGTGAACTGACCAATGGAGCCTTTTTTTTTGTTTTTCTCTTTCTTTTATTGAGCTATGTATACATATACCTTTTCAGTTTTCGTTGCTGTTTCATGCCTGTGCTTGTAGCCCATGCTTGTGGGTTCGCTACAATTACCTTCGGGCTTTTCACCTATCGTCTGGAGGAGGGTACTGTAGCGACCCCCTTACGACTGGAACTCAGAACGGATAAGAGTTGCGTCCCTTTGCGATGGTCGTGACCCCCTAGTGTCACAACCATGAACTAAGTGTCCCTTTGTCACGGTCGTGACCCCTAGTGGTACATCCATGAACTAAATGGAGTTACGTCCCCATGGGGACTATATATTTGGGAGCTTGGGGCAATTCATTCTCTCACTTCCTACGCCGCAGCTGAAACGACCACTTCAACCTTACGAAGAGAAGATTTCTGCTTTCTCTCACTAGAGATGAATCATGTCTTATGAAGAAATGACTCCTGTCTTTTCTCTCTCTTCTCTATATGCTCCAGTCTGGGAGTTGCGACCAACTCACCATCACGACACGTGGTAAAAAATGTTTCTATCATTATTATTGACTTCTGTGAAGTAAAACCATTGTACAAACATGCACCAGCCATTATTGTTCTTTTTAATAATATATACACTGATACCAACCTTCTAAAAAGCTTACAAACCAGTTTTTGACCACCATATTTGAACATTTCAAGAGGGATGCCATCTTTTCTAGGAGCTTTATTAGATGACCCTCCTTACCATGCAAGCTTAGTGGGGTTGCTGGCAACCCAACCATGTGACAGGTTCCACTTGGCTATTGATATCAGTAGTGTTTGTGAGTGACTTAATAGGTTTGATGCTGAGTGCTGCTGGAATGAAAATCAGTGCTGCGAAGACCAATACGCTTGTCCTCTGAAGGAGGCCTGTGCAGTGCACTCTACATACAAATGGAATTCCACTGAAGTAGGTGGAGAAGTAAAAATATCTTAGGGCCTTGTTGATGAATCATGGAAAGCTGAATTAAGTGCAAAAATTGCAGGAGTGGTGCAGTAATGCACGAACCTCAGCATTTGGTAATCAGAAGGTGTAAAAGCCAAACTTGCTATCTTCAGTTCAGTATTCAGGCCAAACCTTACCTATGGTCATGAATCTTGGGTAATGACTGAAAGAATCCGATCGCTAGGAGAGATGGAACAATAGGCAACACCTATAGCTCCCCGAAAAACTCTCACAACCCAGTGATGTAGCTATGACAAGACGAGTAAAGGCTGCCTCTAAAAAAAAAATAATAATCTTCACGGGTTTGAGAAAGTACCAGATTGGTGACTGGCATAAATATGATCACCAAAATCGCAATATGGTGAGAGGTACGAAAAAGAACCATACCGCACCGTCCTTCGCGCGGGTTAACAAGGGACGCATTCAGGCCTTAGGTAGAGGTGCTTGTTCGAAAAATATATTGCAGTCTCTATTTCATGCCGTAAAAACTGGCGATAGGCCTGCAACCTGACATGAGAGGCGTGAGATGGACGCACAAAGATTGCGTATCTCGAGACCCCAACGAGGGTTTGGAAGGGAACACAACACGACCTTGTTTTCTATATTGTCGTAGCAGGTTATTAAATTAATAAAAATATTTAAGTAGCGATTTGGTTTTTATTTCATTACCTATGTGATCAAGGTAAATCACTTACCCAAGGAATCATCATAATGAATACTGTTGCTCACTTGCACACCAGTAATCTCTAGTCGCATAAGCACAGGGCACAATTTCCCTTCGTCTACACACTACCCAACAGTGACAACACCCCAAAGCAATCCACAAATGAATACAACCGGCCCAATAATCACATCACCAAATCATCTCTCGCTACACCTAAATAACTACTATTTCTCTCTCTCTACACACACAAATATATGTAACAGAATTGCAATTTGGAAACTATTTTCGAATAAAAAAAAAAAAAAATTACGACGACGGGCCTTATTCCAAATCCCATAAGTGTTCCGACCACACCGAACAAATACATTTATTGAAAATGTGCTTTCGTGATGAAACAAAAATTAACATTCTTCCTCCGTCTGAATGAAATACCTAAATTATTTTTGAATCAATACGAAAATAAGTTTATTATATAGAGTTATGAGGTAGAGAGTCGGACACCATGCTTTGCAGCATAAAGTTACTGTCCCTTACAGTCTGAGTTCAAATCCCGTCGAGGTTAAGTTCATCCTTACGGGGTCGATAAAATAAAGCACCAGTTACGTACTGCGGTCGATTTAATCGACTTTCCTTCTCCCAAATTACTGGCCTTCTGCCTATACTAGAAATCATTATATAGAGTTATCTCATCTTGATTGTTTTCTATTCTAGAAAAATACACGTGTTTTTCGTAATGAGTACGTCTATTTGTCTGAATGTCATCAACAAAATTGGAAAAACTTTATTTACAGATCCAGCTTATGTAATCAGGTAATTTCATATTTTGTATAATGGTTGACATTTATTTAAACTTGTTGCGAGTGCCATAAAATCACAGCTTCGTGTACACGGGAGTTGTTTTCTAATTGTTTATGCCCTTGAAAACGCATGGATGTCAGTCATATTTCCTTCACCCTTTTAAAATCCCCAGTTTGTTGGAAAGGATCGAAATTTAATTTACTTTAACAACACGTGAACACGAATTGTAAAATATTGTTTTTATTAGTAAGACCTATTGTCACCAATAAGTGATTAGGCACAACTGTCGAAATCAGGTCCAGGAAATTATGTTAATGAACCAAACATCCTCAATATATTTAAAAATTAAATGGCAGGCAAAAAAATGAAAGTGAAATACAAGGAAAAGAAAACCCGTCAATAAAATGGAACTAATGAAATCTGCAAGTTTTATCGTAGCCTTAGGCAAGATTTTTTCTTTTCTAAGTAATTTTTTTATTATTACACCCGAAGATGAACTTTATGTTTTCCTGTGGTTTCTGATGTGTTTTGAACGAATATGGCCCTCAAAACTTGTAAATAAGTGCTTTCTATGGTTCCTTCACTCGTCTAGAAGAAGGGTGTAATAATAAAAAAAATACCGTTTGTCGTGGAGGAGCCGGTTGGTATCGAAAACATTCACAAAAAAATCATTCAGAGAAAGATAACTTTTCCCCAAAATAAGTGGGCTATTTTTCTTTTTTGATATGTTGAATGTGAAAGTGAATTGACAACAGTGTGTAAATTTGTTTCGTATCCAGAAAATACACTATACTGAACGAATTTTAAATGGCGACCTTTCGTCTTAGGTCTATGCAACGAAAAGAATTACTTCGGCAGTTTCCGTGCTAGAAGTCGTTTATTTTCTCTTTCGAAATCGCTAAGGTATAGCAAAAGGGGGTTTGTGGTGACCAAAATGATAAAAAACAACAGTAAATAAGTTATCCGTGATTTTTTAACGACACCCGTCACTGAAAATGCCGAAGAATGGAGAAGGCAACTGATCTAAAAGAACAGTCACTCTGAATAAAAATTAATACAGGGTAGGGAAGACCCTTCAGTCCCGTTTAACAAAATCTTTAGTGCTGGTGGCACGTATAATGCACCCAGTCCATGCTCTAAAGTGGTTAGTGATAGGAAGGGCATCCAGCCAGTAAAACCTTCCCAAAACTATGCAAAGTACAACACATAAATCTTTCATTGATTGCAAGTTCAAAGAACTACAAAAGAACCAAATCACCATTACCAGGTAACTCATCTCAGAGCTGCTACACTCAATATAGGCACACTGAAAGTAGATCAGTTGAAATTGTGGAGTTGCTTGAGAAGCGATGAGTAGATGTATGCTGTGTTCAGGAGGTGAGATTGAGTAGCGCCTCTGCAATACTTCTCACAGGCAAGCACCATAGATACAAGCTCTTCTGGGTAGGTAATGACAATGGGGTAGGTGGAATAGGTATCCTACTAGCAGAAAAGTGGGTAGATTAGGTAATTGAAGTAGTTGAGTAAGTGACAAAATTATCAAACTTAGAATAGCCATAGGCAATAAAATGACAGTAATTATCTCTAACTATGCACCACAAGCAGGACTAAGCAAGGAACAAAAGGACTGCTTTTATGAACAACTTCTACAGACAACCTCAGTTACTGATAGCAGAGACCTTATCGTTATAGAAGGCGACTTTAATGGACATGTTGGACAGCACAAGGATTACTACACAGTGGTTATGGCCATTGTTCAAGAAATGAAGAGGGAACGAGGCTCCTGGAATTTTGTGATGCAAATAATTTAACCTTTTGCAACTCTAACTTCAGGAAACTGGCCAGCCAACTGATCATCTGCCAGTCAGGCAAACACATGAGCCAGATTGACTTCATACTTGTAAAAATCGAGATACACAGATTGTTAAAAATATTAAGCCCTTCTATGGAGAAAAATGCACTGCCCAACAGAAGTTAGTAATTTGCAAATCAAAAGTTCAAGACTGAAGAGGAAACAGGAAAATCTGTAGGAGGAAAGTTTGGAGGCTAAAGGACCTTTCTGTTAAGTGTAAGTTCAGGAATGCTTTACTTGAGGCATATGAGAAGAAAGACAAGATAGAGGACAATTGGAAGTTCCTACATGATAACCTACTTACAGACTACTGAAAAAACGTGGCTGGAGCAAAGCACCAACCACATAGAGGATGACCTGGTGGTGGAACAGCACAGCAGATAGAGCCATTAAAGTCAAGAGACAGGCGTGGCAAAATGGTGGCAGCAAAGTCCAATCGCTGGTAGCTAAAAGAGAGGTTAGGCGATAGGTATATATAGCACAAAAAGCAGCTGAAAGAAGGAGGTATGCCAATGCCTTGTGACATGAAGCTCAGAGAGGTGAGGTGTTCTGCATTGCAAGGCAGTGTGACAGTGTAAATCAGGATATTGTTGGGAAAAAGTGTGTTTGAAATGACACTGGTGCACTGAGCATCACTGACACTCAAAAGAAAGAGGCCTAGAAAAGCTACCATGAGAGGTTAATGAATGTGAGGAAGTGAGGCTACTCCTAACTAATCCAACTGAGAGACCAGCTATCGAAATTGACAGTTGTAGGGTCAAAGAAGCAATCAAGGTGATGAAAAATGGTAAAGCCGCGAGATCATCTGAGATAGTCACTGAGATGCTGAAAGCATCTGGAGAAGTAGGAGTTGAACTAGTCATCTTCAGAGTCAATGAAGTAATACCAGACGGGGCCATACATAATGAATGGTGCAGGAGCATAAATTGTTACAAGGGAAAAGTTGATGCACTAGAAAGGAGCAACGACTGGGGAATAAAACTAACAGATCAGGTTATGAAAGTGACAGAAAAAGTTTTAGCACAACTAATTATAGTCCAACCATTGCAAGCAGGGAAAAGCGGACATAAAATAATGATGATGATGATGATGATGAATTAGGGAAAGAGTCAAATTAGATTAGATGCAATTCAGTTTCATGCCAGGGAGGAGCACGGCAGATGCTTTCATTTTAGTAAGACAGCTACAAAAGAAGTTCATAGCTAAGAGTAAGCCTCTATATCCAGCTTTTGTTGATTTAGAGAAAGCCTTTGACAGAATACTCTGATTATTCATCTCATGGTTCTTAACACTAGGTGTAGAAGAGTGGCTTGTAAAAGCAGTGCAAGCCATGCACCGAGGAGCTGTAAGTAAAGTGAGAATAGGAAATGAGTTTAGTGATACATATACATCAGGGTTTAGTTCTTAGCCCACTCCTGTTTATTCTAGTCCTCCAGACTCCCAACAGAAAAAAAAATCAGGCTTGCCAACGTTATTTGTCTCGTCTATTGAGCCTTCACTTTGTGTACTATTCTGTTCTGGAAAAAAGACAGGCATACCTGGGTTTAACAACATAACTATCAAATTCACCGATTGACCCTTCAACACCTGCAAACAGGAAAATGGCTGTGTAACATGTCACCTTAAGTGTACAATTTGAGAATGTTTGTGCTTGGCAGTCTGTGCCTATACTGGTTTTGCATATAAATATGAATAGAGAAATAATTTATTTTTTTGTTTTATTGTATTTGTAGTTTCTGCATGTGTATTCAACCCTTTTGAACCCAAACTGTTTGAAACTACCTCTAGTTCTATGATACTAAGCTATATATTTTAAAATGTTTATATGTATATAAAAACGTTCCCTAAGAACATTTGTTAATTTATGCTCCAAGCAACAGCTTAATAATAAGAAATATATAGTTTTATTACTAAATCTCTGCAAATTCTTGATTATTTTCAAAATTAATATTAATATTTTCATTAGAAATATGAGGGGAACACGCCAGGCAGATAGATTATATCCTTACTAGAAGACGTGACAAAGTGTCTGTTGTAAACACTAAATCTCTCCCCTGTGAAGAATGCACCTCCCAACATAGCCTAGTAGTTAATGACCCCATAGTCAGGAATAGACGTACGCAACGACAGAGGAGGACTACCTTGAGGAGAAGAATATGGAAGTTGAAGGACCCCACAGCCAATGACAAATTTAAAAGCTTATTACTTGATGCTTTTGACAGTAAGGAAGAGCAATTAGAGATGTGCAATATAGAGGAACTGGGAATTCTTGAAAGTGAACCTGCTGAAAGCAACGGATGAAATCTGTGGCTGGAGCAGACCTATTAGCAGGAGGAGTAACTTGGTGGTAGAACAGTAAGGTGGAGGAGACAATCAAGGCAAAAAAGCTGGCTTGGAAAGTATGGCAGGATGGGGGAAGTAGAGAACACTATCAAGTGGCCAGGAGAGAAGCTAGGAGATAAGTGTACCTTGCAAAAAGGGAAGCAGAGGATAGAAAGTTCAAGCATGTTCTATAACGTGAGGACCAAAAATGTGAGGTGTTCAGGATTGCTAGACAATGTGTCAAGGAAAACCGTGATATTGTCGGGGAGAAGTGTGTCCATAATGATAACGGTGTACTTGCCCTCACTGATACTGATAAGAAGATAGCTTGGAAGTGCCACTACGAGAGACTATTAAATGAGGAGAATAAATGGGAAAAAGATAGTCTGCCCCAAATCGATCCAATAGAAGGACCAGCGGTGCAAGTTAAAGGTAGTATAAAAAGTAAGGCAATCAAAGATATGAAGACAGGCAAGGCAACCGGGCCTTCGGAGATAGTTGCTGAGATGTTGAAGGCATCTGGAATGGTGGGATACACTATGGTCACCCGTATAGTTAACTAAGTAATACAGAATGGGGTCATACCAAAAGACTGGCGTAGCAGCATCATCATTAACTGCTACAAGGGTAAAGGGAATGCTCTAGATAGGGGAAACTAGAGGCATTAAGTTAGTTGACCAGGTCATGAAGGTCACAGAAAGAGTTATAGCACAACTAATCAGAGAGCGAATTGATCTAGATGAAATGCAGTTTGGGTTTGTGTCAGGTAAAAGTACCACAGACGCTCTTTTCCTTGTACGGCAACTACAGGAGAAGTACCTAGATAAAAGTAAACCCCTCTACTTAGCTTTTATTGACTTGGAGAAAGCCTTCGACAGAGTCCCCCGCTCCATTATATGGTGGGCTCTTAGAAAAGTAGGTGTAGATGAATGGCTTGTGAGAGCTATACAAGCTATGTATAAAGAAACAGTCAGTAAGGTTAGAATTAACAATGAATATTGTGAAGAATTTAGTGTAAAAGTTGGTGTTCATCAAGGCTCTGTCCTTAGCCTCCTCCTATTTATTATTGCCCTTCAGGCTATAACAGAGGAGTTTAAGACCGGCTGCTCATGGGAACTCCTATATTCAGATGATCTAACTCTCATAGCTGAATCTATGGCTGAACTAGAGAAGAAATTCCAAACATGGAAGCATGGCCTAGAATCAAAAGGCCTTAAACTTAACTTGTCTATGACTAAAGTTCTAGTTTGTAGAAAGGAAAATAGGGCACAGATGCCCTCAGCGAAATGGCCATGTTCAGCAATGCTACATGGCAGTGAGACCTGCGCAGACTGGAGAGGAACGCATGAAAGGAACTGTATAAAAAAGTGCAGGGCGATCAAAATTGATGGTAGTTACGGAGTAGGTAGACCCAGAAAAACCTGGGACGATTTGATAAATTCTGACCTTACACACTTGCACCTCTCTAAGACAATGTCACTGGACCGAGATCTTTGGTGCTATGCAGTAATACAGAAGACCCACCTTGCCTATGTACAAAGAGAAACCTATAGTCAGTAGGCACCTCTTAACCAAATATACACCCAATCCACTACCCCTACCCTATCCTGCCACTCCCACCAACACCGCCCTCTCTCTGTAAAGTTGGTACCACAACATCCAGTCTAAATTAATGAGATAATGAGATTGAGATCGTGTAGGTGTCACAACAAAAAAACACAGTCCACGCTGTAATGTGGCCATATAGGTAACACGGTAAAAAGTTCCCAGTTCCACACTGTAAATATGGTTGGTGTTAGGAAGGGCATCCAGCCGTAGAAAACCTGCCAGATAGTCCTATACGAGCGAGACACGGTCACCCGACCAACCTTGCTTTAAGTGGAACAACTCCCGTCTAACCCATGCTAGCGTGGAAGATAGGAAGATAGACGTTAAATGAAGATGATGATGATCATGAAAGGGTTTAAAAACAAGGAAAACATACATATATTTGTGTGTATGCTTCTTGCTATTACTTGCGTCTTGTATGGTTTCTGATTATATGAGCAAGATGTAGTCACCTGATCTGTCTGGCCCCATAACGTGACAACCTGTCTAAGCATGCAAGTGTGGAAAATAGATGTTAAACAATATGTGTGTATATATTTATGCTTGTATATATGCATAAGTGCCAGTGGTTTATACCTCAGATCAGATTCCTTCCACTGACATTTCCTGGCACTTCTTCACCCATCGATTATCATCCATGTACATCACATGTGCGTACCTCAGATTCCTCTTAAACCCAGCTTCATCTAAGTTCTGCCTCATCCAAGTTCTGCCTTTCTCTCACATTTATATTGCGCAGCCAACAAAACAAACCTGCTTCATTTTTCTCCAGTCTACACATGTCTTCTGCAATCACAACCTATGTTTCACTACTATGCAACATTGCTTTTTGCACACAGGCATCATACAGTCATCCTTTTGTACGTAGGGAGAAACCTTTTGTGGTCAACATTGGGAGTAGTTCTGAACTTTTTCCATCCTATCCTTATTCTAGCTATTATGCTCCCAGAGCATAATAGCTAGAATATGATTTTATTTTTCTTATTTTGCTGCAGGTGGTCTTTGATTCCTTTGAGGAGTTCAATATGGAGCCCCAGATATTTACCTCCAACAATCTCTAAGAAAGAATTATCCAAAGAACTAGATGAAACAGATGAGAGAAAATATCGTCCTATCAAAGCTGCATGCAATGAAGAGACAACTTCCATTTTGTATGATCCAATTCTTGCGTTAGTATATATTACATTTTGTTTCTATATTCTTAACTCTTTTGATACCAACCTTCCCAAAATTGCTACTGGTTCTAATTAACAAAGCCATCCATATTAAATAAATTCCTATTTAAATTAAAATCTTCCAACATAATTTGATATAAGAAATTTTTGTTCAAGTTATATTACAAATACCATTTTAATAATGAAAGAATAGTAAATCCCTCAAAATTCTTCCATAATTTATTTAGATACAGTTTATTTCATTAGAAATGTGGTCATGAAAGTGTTAACGAATGTCAGTTGTGAGACTGAATAAAACCATTACACATGTACACTAATTTTAAGTTTAAACTTGTGTCCTGAGACATACTATCATCCAAAGAAAGGTGTTACACTATTGCACTGCAAAAATAGTCCGTATGGTGAATTGTGTGAGAAACATAAGGGAGCAATACACTGTCATAATTAGTATTTGGTAGGGAAATGATTATGATTGTTGTTCTGCACAAAAACTAAAATTTATAAATTGATTGTAGGAATTACAGGCACATCTTACTATCAATTGTCAGAAAAATTCTCATTTTGAACCAGATGTTATATTTATTTTCCTGTTTATAATGATTTACAAACTGATTGCAGTAAATTCACAAATATGGTTATGAAATCAGGAAAGAAAGATGCTGCTTCTTTAGTTGTTGACAAGGTATGTTATTATTTACATCATAATTTGGAATGATGGAAATAGAACCAGTGATGAATGTTGTGAAGACAAATGAAATGAGATGGGTTGGGTCATGTGTTGAGAAAGGTTGAAGATGACTGAATGAGGTGTAATGGAAATGAATGAGGAAAGAAGTAAAGACAGGGGAAGGCTAAGAAAGACATGGTTAAAGATGATGGAGGAGGAAATCAAGGTAATTGGGTATGCAGATGATAAGGAAAAATGGAGAAGCTTCTCATGAGACCTGCAAAACTAACCCCAGCGTTAACCCTTTAGCATTTACATTACTCTATTGTATTTTTGTGGTAAACGCTTTACCTTATATAATTATTTCACATAATCTATGAGATTTTGTTATTTATTTTGAGAACAATACCTTTAGCATCAGTATGAGGTGCTGGTTACAGCCAGTTTGAACAGAAAGAGGTGAGAGAATTCTGGCTGTATATGGCTGGTTTAAATGCTAATGGGTTAAAATACTTGATGATTTGCATCATAATTTATGCCACATTTGTTTTCTGTTAAATAGTTCTCAATTTAAAGAATAGGATAGGTAGGATATTTGTTAATTAATAAACCATGATTGTCACTCCAGTTAGGATGAAAGATTTTCAATATAAAATGTTTAAATTTTCATGCAAATCTTAATTTTATACACTATATAAAGTAAGAATCTCTTTTATAATTTTATCTACACAATTATTCTATATACTTGTGTATAAGCTGAGAAATATATGAGAAAAAAAATTGATGATAACATGCGATGTAGACTTATATTCGAGGTCAATAGTTTGCCAATTGTCGCCAACTTCAACATCTATGTAAAAAAGGGTGCCAAAATATCTCGAGGCACATGGCTTAGTGGTTAGAGCATTGGCCTTGCAATCGAAAGGTTGTGAGTTCAATTCTCAGACCGGGTGATGTGTTGTTTCCTTGAGCAAGGCACTTTATTTCACATTGCTCCAGTTTACTCAGCTGTAGAAATGAGATGATAGGGTCCCTATTATTCCACTGTAAAGTGGTCGTGGAGGTGCCACGGCAAAAAAGCACCCAGCACTCACTGTAAATGAGGTTGGTGTTAGGAAGGGCATCCAGCTGTAGAAATCAAGCTAGAATCAGTTCCCGTCCCACCCTTGCAAGCAGGGAAAAAGCGGACGTAAAATGAAATGATGATGATCATCATCATTCAACATCTTTCTCTCTATATATCACCTCACATAATGAGGTAGTGTTGGTGCTATGACAAAAGCACCCAGTCCACCCTGTATGGTGGTAGTGTTGGTGCCATGATGAAAGTACCCAGTCCTCACTGTGAGGAGGTTGTGTTGGTGTCACAACAAAAATCATCCAGTTAACCCTGTAAAGTGGTTGTGCTGTAGTTACAATAAAATGCTCCCAGGACATGCTATAAATTGGTTGGAAAGGCATCCAGTCATAGAAACCATGCTCCCAGTACACTGTAAAGTGGTTTGCATTAGGAAGGGCATTCAGCTGTAGAAACCAAGCCAAGATTAAGCCTACGAGCATGTGACAGCTGTCTAACCCATGCAAACATGGAAAATAGACGTAAACGGTAATGACAATATATCATCATCGTCATCGTTTAACGTCCATTTTCCATGCTAGCATGAGTTAGATGATCATATATTATCATCATCATCATTTTTATGTCCGTTTTTCCATGCTTGCATGGGTTGGATGGGTCCTCAGCACAACATCTCTTCACTCATGATCCTATGTTATCTCCTCTGTGAGTCTCAGTGATTTGAAGTCAGCTCTCACAACCTTTGCCCAGGTCTTTCTTGGTTTAACTCTACAATGGCTTCCTTCTACTGGCATTTCCTGGCACTTCTTCACCCAATGATCATTGTCCATGCCAATGCAGTCTTCTCTCCTGAACACCACCTTGGATTCTTAAACCCAACCTCTCAACTCGTCCAAGCTCTGCCTTTCTCTCACACTTACATTGCACATCCAACGGAGCATGGTTGCTTCATTTCTCTCCAGTCTACATGTCCTTTGCAGCCCATGTTTCACTACCATGCAGCATCGCACTTCATTCACAAGCATCATACAGTCATCCTTTTGTACGTAGGGAGAAACCTTTTTTGGTCAACTGTGAGAGTAGCAATCTGAACTTTTTCCATCCTATCCTTATTCTAGCTACAAGCCTCTCAGAGCACCCTCCTCTATTGCTAATTACGTCACTTAGATAGAAGAAGCTATCAACCACTTTTATGGGTCCTTCCTGTGTCTGAAATAGGTTTACATCAGTGGCTCTTTTCCCCTCGGTTACTCCTGAGCATCTTCTACAAACAAAGTTTTCCCTTCCTGTTAGTCTACCTGTTATACCTTTACATCTCTTGTGTACCTAAGATTAACATTGTGTACATCATATGGAGTTTATACCTATTCCCTTTCTACATATTAAGCAGGGCCACTTCTCTGAAGAAATCAGGGTCCTATCTTTTCTCTTACTCACTAACCCTTTAGCTTTGGCTAAGTTTACTCTCAGAACTTTTGATTCTAAATTCTGTTTTTATTTATAGTTGGAACTTATTTTCTAGTTCTTTAATGGATTCGGCTATAAGGACCAAATCATCTGCATAGAGCAGTTCCCATGGACAGCCAGTTCTAAACCCCTCTGTTATGGGCTAAGTCCTGAACCTTGATAAACTCTTACTTGTACCTTGAATTCCTCATGGCTTGTACTGCTCTCAAAATCATTCTTCTACACTTAATTTCCTTAAGGATCATCAGATAATAGATTGGGATACTCTGTCAAAGGTTTTTTCTTGATCAACAAAAGCTAGGTACAATGGCTTATTTTTGGCTAAGAACTTCTCTTGTTGCCTGACTAAAAAAAGGCATTTTACTTCATTCCTTGGGAACTGCTGTGGAAGGTTGTGCAGGAGTATGGGTTTGATGTTCAGCTACTTGCTACCCGGATGTTTCTATATGAATACCCGAGTATTTGCGTTCAGATAAATGGTGCTAAATCAAAACCATTCAATGTGGGAGTCGAACTCCGCCAAGGGCGTGTACTGTCACCTCTCCTATTTGTTATTTACATGAACAAGATTGACATACACAGCCCGGTTGGAAGTGGTATCATGACTAGCAGGTGTAAAATCAGTTGGCTGGAATTTGCAGATGACATGGTGTTACTTAACTCGACAGAAAATGGTCTTCGACTTGCACTTGATAGATTTGATGCTGAGTGCTGTATGGCTGGAATGAAAATCAGTGCTTTGAAAACTGAGACACTCGTCCTCTCAAGGACAGTGCATTCTACGTGTGAATGGAGTTCCACTGAAACAGGTAGAAAAGTTTAAGTATCTCGGGTTTGTGTTGACGAGTGATGGAAGGCAGGAGGCTGAATTAAGTGCAAGAATTGCAGGAGCTGGTGCAGTAATGCACCAGCTTCAGCATTTGGTAATCAGGTAGGTGTAAAAGCCAAACTTGCTATCTTCAATTCGATATTCATGACAACTCTTATCTATGATCATGAATCTTGGGTAATGACTGAAAATACAATCGTGAATACAAGCAGCCGAAATGGGGTTCCTCTGATGGGTCTTTGAAGTAACGTTACTTGATAAAATGCATAGCTCGTAGATCAGAGAGTCACTCCAGGTAGAGTTGCTACTTCTCTGAATTGAGAGATCTACAGATCCGATACAATGGGCATGTGGTTAGAATGTCTCAGGAAAGAATTGCTGGACAGATTTTATGGGCAAAACCAACCGATAGGAGACCCAGTGTTAAACCCCAAGCAAGATGGCTGGATAACATCCATGAACTTGGCTGGTCTCACTTGGGGATTCAGCCATATCAGTTGGAGGTGGTTGCTTCTAACAGGACCCGCTGGAAGGAGTGTTTGAGGACTCTGCCTCCATTCGCCTTCCCTAGTCTTCATATTCCTCTGCTTTTTCTATCTAAATATCCCACCCACCACCTCCATGCCAGCACAGAAAAGGAGACATAAAAATCAATGATGATGATAATGACATAACAGTACATGTAGCCTTGCATTATTACCACTATATTACTATTTAATATGATAGATATGGAGAAAGAATTGTTAGTAGTGCTTAGAAGAATAGTGGTTGTGAGGTTAGAGGGCTGGTTTATTGGTTTTGATACAAATTCAAATCTACAAAATAAAATTCTTTCACTGCTATTTCTGAATATTTAGTAGTAAAAAAATACATTAAGATGTAAATATTTTTTCTTTTTGAAAGATCTGCAAATGTTTAAATGTGAAAAAAATATTCTACCTATGTCAATTTAGGAAAACAGATTAAAAGCAACAATAACTTAATGAAGTGTTAATTTATTTTAGATGTTGGAGAAAATAAAAACATCCCAGCTGGAAAAATATCACACAACCTCAGAGGAAGCAAAAGTTGAAATTGAATTAAATCCAGTTACAATATTTCATGAAGCCCTAGAAAATTGCAAACCAGTTCTATATCTAATGAAGGTGCATAAAGGTGGTGTCCGATACAATGTAAGTATAAAGATAGTTATTCCTTCATTACTTTGTCAAAGTGTTTAATGTAAACATAGTTTTATGTTTATTCTGGTTCTCTGCGTTCTAAGTTCAACTTCTGCCAAGATCCACTTTACCTTTTATCCTTTCGGAGTCGATAAAGAAAGTACCATCTTAGTGCTGGTACAACATTCTTTCCTTCCAGCTGCCCCCTTCTGGATGTTCTGTTGGATCAAAGGAAGGAGGGTCGAGAAGATGTCTGTGTCTATTTGCGACTACATGGGCATCTAAAACCCTTAGTGAAAGCATAATATATGCTATCAAGTTATGTTCGATTCTGAGTGATGGGTGCAGTTCTATTATTGTTCAGCATCATAGAAAGCTAGCAATTTTTAAATTGGTTATATTTTTTAGATTGTAGTATTTTAGAAACAGGGCTTTGACAACATGGTCTTTTGGGTCATCTTTGTACAGATGAAATGAGATTTGATGATGTAGGATTAACATCATGTAATGACTTAGCAGAAAATATCTCAAAACTGGTTTGTTAGTTCAAATGTTTATAATATCTTCTTATATATCTTTATATATCTTCTTACTAGTTAGGCAGCGGGACAGGCAGATGGTGTCTAATACCAAGGCATACCCTGGGGAAGAATGTACCCCACAGCATAGGTTAGTCGTTAGTGATATATCAGTAAGCAAGAGATGGAATGAGACATACAGGAAGGTGTGGAGAAGAAAGGTCTGGAAGCTAAAAGACCTTTTACTAAAATACAAATTTAGGAAAGCCCTTCAAGATGTGTATGACGAAAAAGAAGACGATTTAAAGATGTATGACATAGATAATAACTGGAATTTCTTGCGTGACAACTTACTGCAGGCTACTGATGAAACTTGTGGCTGGAGCAGAGCTCCAACCAGACAGAGAGTGACCTGGTGGTGGAACGGCACAGTAAATAAGGCCATTAGAGAGAAAAGACTAGCATGGAAGGCTTGGAAAAAGGGTGGGAGTAGAGAAGGATATACAGCCGTTAAGAGAGAAGCTAGACGTCAGGTGTACTTAGCACGCAGGGAGGCTGAGAGTAGGAGGTTTGCCAATGTTCTGCGATGGGAAGATCAGAGGCATGTGGTGTTCCACATTACAAGGCAGTGTGTCAATGCAAATCAGGATGTTGTTGGTGATAAATGTGTCCGGAATGATGCCGGTGTACTTAGTGTCACGAATGATCAGAAAAAGGAGGCCTGGAAATGTCATTATGAGAGACTGATGAATGTGGAGAACGAATGGGAGAGAGAAATTACCCTCAGTAGATCCGACAGAGGGACCAGCTATTGAGATTGACGAATATAGGGTCCAAGAGGCGATTAAGGAAATGAAAAATGGTAAGGCTGCTGGACCATCGGGGATAGTTGCTGAGATGCTGAAGGCATCAGGGGACGTAGGCACTAAACTGGTTGCACGCATCATCAATCAGGCTATATATGGTGGTGTCATACCCAAAGACTGGTGCAGCAGTATTCTCATAAATTGATACAAAGGTAAAGGGGATGCTCTGGAGAGGAGCAATTATAGGGGTATAAAACTGATGGATCAGGTTATGAAAGTGGCAGAAAGGATATTAGCACAACTAATTAGAGAAAGGGTCAAACTAGATGAGATGCAGTTTGGTTTTGTGCCTGGGCAGAGTACAACAATGCCTCTTCTTGGTGAGACAATTACAAGAGAGGTTCTTAGAGAAAAATAAGCCACTATACTTAGCCTTTGTTGACCTAGAGAAGGCCTTTGATAGGGTACCCTGATCTGTCATCTGGTGGTCCCTAAGGAAACTAGGTGTTGAGAATGGCTTCTGAAGACAGTGCAAACTTTG
Source organism: Eledone cirrhosa (assembly GCA_964016885.1). Lineage (NCBI taxonomy): Eukaryota > Metazoa > Mollusca > Cephalopoda > Octopoda > Eledonidae > Eledone > Eledone cirrhosa. The sequence goes on along the minus strand of OZ024740.1, from coordinate 143,823,227 downwards.
TACAGAGGTACTGTCAGTAAAGTCAGGGTAGGAATGGAGTTTAGTGAAGAATTCCAGATACAAGTAGGAGTACATCAAGGTTCAGTCCTCAGCCCGCTCTTGTTCATTATAGTCCTCCAAGCCATAACAGAGGAGTTTAAGACTGGCTGTCCATGGGAACTTCTCTATGCTGACGATCTGGTTCTTATAGCAGAATCAGTAGAGGAGCTAGAGAATAAATTCTGGCTATGGAAACAGCAGTTGGAAGCAAGAGGACTGAGAGTGAACCTAGCTAAGACAAAAGTGTTGATGAGTAGAAAAGAGGACAAAACTCTGATTCCGTCAGGGAAATGGCCATGTTCGATATGCAAAAAAGGAACTGGCATAAATTCTATAAAATGCACACAATGCAGATCCTAAATACATAAGAGATGTAGTGGGATAGCAGGCATACTAAGAGGTAGGGAGAAATACGTATGTAGTAGATGTACAGGGAAATTAGACAGTAGAAGTCGCATTGATAGACACATTTTTCAAATGCAGACGGGTGCTATAGAAGTGGTGGATAACTTCCGGTACCTAGGAAATCAGATTAGTATGGGGGGGGGGGGGGGTGTTCCGAGGCCATAGTATCTAGAATAAGGATGGGTTGGAAGAAGTTTAGGGAGCTGCTTCCTCTGCTGACGAAGAAGGGTTTCTCCCTGCGTACGAAAGGCCAGTTATATGATGCCTGTGTAAGGAGCGCGATGCTGTATGGTAGTGAGACATGGGCAGCAACTACAGAGGATATGCGATGGCTGGAGAGAAATGAGGCAAGCATGTTCCGTTGGATGTGCAGTGTAAATGTGCGTGAACGACCCAGCATAAATGTATTGAGAGAGAAACTGTCTGAGAGAGATAGAATGTAGTGTGCGAGAGAGGAGGCTGAGGTGGTATGGACATGTGATGTGCATGGAGGATGACCGATGGGTGAAGAAGTGCCAGGAAATGCTAGTTGAAGGAAGATGTGGTAGAGGTAGACGACGAAAAACATGGGCGGAGGTGGTGAGAACAGACCTCAGATCGCTGAAGCTCACGGTGGAGATGATGAAGGACCGTGACAAGTGGAGAGATGCTGTGCTGAATAAGACCCATCCCACCCTTGCAAGCAGGCAAAAGCGGACGTAAAATGATGATGATGATCTTTACCTGTAGACAGATAATAGTGAAGATTTGCAGTAAAGTAAAGATTTTAATTTTTAATGTGATGCAGTTATAGTGCTGCTTCTTAGTTTAAAAATATTTCTTGCTAATGCAGTTTTATGTGGTACAGGACATTAAAAGTTAAAATAAAAGGAAGCTCTAACTTTTCAAGATCACCATAATTACTGATTCACTAGTGTTTACATCTATTTTATTATCAAATTAAGAAAACTCTACTGTTTTGAGTATACCATTTGGTTTACTTGTTTTGGTCTAATGTTGTCATCTGCATTTACTTTAAGCTTGCTCTCTTATTACTTCCCATTTCTCTCATTGATCATCATCATCACATTGCTGGCATGGGTAGGACAGGAATTTTGAGGCAATGTTTTGCCCTTCCTGATACAAAACCTTTTAGCTGCTTATGATATACAGGGATATGGTGTACTTATTCTAAACCTTCTGTGTTGGAAATTAATGCATTAACCCTTTTGATACCAAACTGCCCGAAAGCAGCCCTGGTTTAATGATACAAAGCTGCTTGTTTTAAAGAGATTATATTTATCTAAATTCCTTCATAATTTTATGTAAGAACATTTTAGTTTTGTTCCAAACGCCGGCTTAATATCAGTTCCAATTACCAGTTGCTAAATCTGTCTTAATTCTTGTTTATTTTAAATCTTAATTGAAAATCATAGGTTATTTTTCATTAGAAATATAGCAACAAAAGGATTATGTCATTGGTAATTGTTTTTATGAAACAATTTTAGGTACCTATAGCCTGTCCTCCAAAAAAGCAGTCATTTTTGGCAATGAAATGGCTGGTTCAGAATTGTCGAGACAAAGAATGGAAATCGAGTATGGCAAATAAGTTGTCTATAGAGATCTTAGCTGCTTACAATTTTGAGGTATGTCAACTTTATTATTTTATTCATTTTTTTTCTGTTTGTTCAACTAGATTAACTACAAAAAAATTTTTAAATAAAATAAAGTAAGGGAAATAACTCAAATGAGCTTGTTATGTGCCTTATTTGCTACACAACGTAAAAGGTATACAAAAGTTTGAATTTATGATGTGTCTTATAGTCTAGTAACTCACAGATGTCATGTCAGTTTAACTGAATACCAACCTTTTTTTTAATGAAGTAGTTACAATAGTTAAATTTTTGCTTAAAGTTTTTTCTAGGCTCTTGTAGATCTTGTAAATTTTTGTTGCCAATGTCCTGCCAGGACATCTGCAGGTCAATGTCTGTTGCAAAAATGTAAGTGAGGAGAGAACCTGGCATCAGTACTGGATGCTAGTAATGGGTAATGGTGTTAGGGCTACAAAAGAAATAGTAAACAAAATTAAACAATTTATAAAAAGCTTATGTGAATCTTTCTCTTTTACAGGGGCGCACAATACTTAAGAAACAAGAACTTCACCGGCAATGTGAAGCCAATAAAGCATATGCACATTTTCGTTGGTAAAAAGAAAAAGTAAGAAAAGAAAAGTTGAATGCTTAATCAAAATTGCTATGTCTGTGTTGCAATAGTTTGGAGTAATTGCAATAAAATACCAAGATGAGATATCTATGGACAGTTAACATACCAAGTGGGTAGGTAATTAAGATGGATATTCTATTACTGACCAAATATTTTGATAAGAATGGCAGTAAATATGAATACACATGGTGTATTTAGGGAGACACATACAGACACACATGGTGATACATACAAACACACAGTGTATTTAAGGAGACACATATAGAAACATACACACACCACATGATGTATTTAGGGAGACTCACACAGAGACAGATGGTGTATTCAGGGAAACATAAACAGACACACATGGTGTATTTAAGGAGACATAAACTGAGACATGGTGTATTTAAGGAGACATACAGGCACACATGGAGACACATACAAACACATAGTGTATTTAAGGAGACACATACAAACACATAGTGTATTTAAGGAGCCACATACAAACATAGTGTATTTAAGGAGTCACATACAAACACATAGTGTAGTTAAGGAGTCACATACAAACAAACATAGTGTAGTTAAGGAGCCACATACAAACAAACATAGTGTATTTAAGGAGACACATTCAGACACACATGGTATATTTAAGGAGACACATTCAGGCACACACGGTATATTTAAGGAGACACATTCAGGCACATGGTATATTTAAGGAGACACATTCAGACACACATGGTGTATTTAAGGAGAAGCAACACCTAGAGAGGAAGCTTGTGTCCTGACAATGATCCACACATAAAGTACAGATCTAGCTCTTTGATAAAGTAAATGGACTAACTGTAGAATGAAAAAAAAGGTTCTGTTTGTAAATTATATTATGTAAATATGGCAGTAATCAAATAAATATATATTTCAAGTATTTGTTTTAAAATATGATTTCCTTACTTTACATTTTTTTTATTAAGCTCTGTAGTGGTGATGAATTGGTAGAGTTATTAGAACATCGGATAGAATGCTTTATTTGTTTTGACTCTCCTGCTGAGGTTAATTTTGCCTTTCATCCTTTCTATCACTCACCCTCTCTTCTTCTCTGGAAGAAATCAGCTATGTTTAGTCCTGGAGAGGGGTTGGGCTCTGACAGGTTTAAAATGATTAAGACATGCTGTATGTCATTATGATGCCCCTTCAACTACATCAGGCGTTATGGGTCCATAGATACATACATGTTCAGTAACATAATCAGTAGAGTACAGTACAAATTCTTGTGTGGTACTTAATTATCTTTCTTTGTATTTTGAGTTCAGATCCATCTTGGGTTAACTTTGCCTTTTATCTTTCTGAACCAGAGTAAGTTTAATGAATTGTTCCTTCCTCTAACATTTGTGGTTTCGTGCTTATGTTAGACGTTTTTATTTTACATTTTTCTCATTGGCTACTGAAAACCAGATGATTTTTCCAATTGATATTGAATGGAGTGATAAAGACTTCACAACTAAAATCCTGGCTTGCAATAGAGATGGATGAAGGGAGGTAGTACACTGCTTCACCCTGCAGTGCCTTCACAACCCTGGAGGGTCAAAGTGAGAGATACTTACTTTTAATTAGTACCTTGCCCAACAGCAGAACTCAGTGTTAGTTACAAGATTTGAACTTGTGATTAATTTGTTCAGTTAAGATAAACCAAGGAACAAATTCTGCTAACTGGAAAAAATGAAACAATAATACAAGTAAAATTAGTGACAACAGTATATTCTTGTTTTATTTCCAGAGTGATTTTAATATAATTTTTAGGAGGGTGGTGGATTGGCAGAATTGGTAGAATGTTAGATAAAATGCCATTGCAGTATTTGTTCTGGCTCTTTACATTCTGAGTTCAAATCCTGCTATGGTCAATGTTGCATTTCATTTTTTCAGGTTGATAAAATAAAGTACCGGTCAATTACTGGGGTTGATTTAATCAACTTTGCCTTTCCCCCAAATTTGCTGGCCTTGTGCCTAAATTAGAAATCAATATTATATAATTGGCAGAATCCCTCTTATAATGGTTAAAATACCTTGTAATTTAGTTTCACCACTTTTTGTTCTGAATGTAAATCCTGCTCAGGTCATCTTTTTGGGTCAATAAAATAGCAGTCAGGTTCTGGGGTTGATTGATTTGACTAAATTCTTCCCTCAGAAAAAATAGTTGTTATTTTATTTGTATATTAGAAATCATTATTCTAACCAGTTTTCTAATAGAATAATTAAAAGTGCAACTTAGTTCTTTGAATGTTTATACCTCGGTAACTTTTAGAAAAGTTAAGTTTACAACTAGCTTTCAGTTCTTTGTTGGAGTCCTTTTGCTTCACTAAGCCATTTATATTCTTGGAAAATACTTGAATATAACAACTTCCAATTTTTCTCCTTCATAAATTTAAGGCATTCTCAGTAAAAAAATATCAATGAAATTTTTTTTAATACAATGATTTAAAAAAATTAATTGAGTTTTGCAAAAATTTTATCTGGGCTTTAGTATAGATTGCTGTAAGTAATGTAATTGTAAGATTGCTAGCTGAATCTCTAATCTGATTTCATTTCTTGGTTGTAACAATTTCATTTGGCTTACATTGTTACTCACCATTTTTCTTTTTTCATCATTTTTTACACCCACTTTTTCCATCCTTGCGTGGGCGGGATGAGGATTTTTGAGGCCAGATGTCTTCTCTGATGCCAACACATACTTTATTTTAAAAATGGTATATATTGCTGACGTTTGTCAAACGGCTACATTGTGGGATATGTATATAGTAAACATAAACAAACATCACCACTTGCTTTCTAAATGGTATAACAATATTTGTTTCGACACACGATTTCATATCAAAAACCTCGCAAAATATATATATACATATATATGTAAAAGTTCTATTTAAATTGTTGGGATACAACAAGCAAATATTTTTATAACTGATATAAAGCACTCAACAAATATTTGGAGTAAAAATACGATATTAACAAATGGAAACTATATTTATAAAACCATATTTATTTCATTATACATATTTCAAGGACACCAAGTTAAATTATGGTGTGCTTTCATCAGATAAAATATAATAGATCAGTTTTATAAATAAATATTGACATATCCTTAAAGAATGCAACCATTACTGTTGGAAGCTCCTGGATAGTGGTGTTGTAGCTTTAATTATATTATTAGTATTGGATATTTTTAAAATAAGCCGTTGGGTTACGGAGAAAGAGAAAGATAGAGAAGGAAAGAGAGAGAAAGAACAGAACAACAGAGAGAGAGAGGAGACAGAGAAAAGGAGAGAACGAAAACCCTAAGTCATATCTTGTTGAGTTAACTTAACAATTGAGATGAAATGAATAAATAAAATTAGAAATGTTAATAATCATGAATGGAATATACATATATAATATGAGAAATTTAACCATTGTTTAAATATGATTAGATGTTTAGTTAATCAGTTAAATATTGAGATCAATATATTAAAAATTGGGATCTATATATTAAGAAATCCATATATTATTAATCTATATATTATATAACACGTATACACACGCAAAAATACATACATATAAATATATATACACACTTATAAAATACATATACATATCTAACTACGTATATAATATATACACACAAAACATAAAGGATTCTTTAATTTAATTTAAGATATAGGAATCTTATAAAATGTTATAATTGTTAAGATATTAAAGGAAATTTTATGTTATACACACTTAATGTTATTAAACAAATTTTTTTTATCTAAGTTTTATAAGATTACCTGTTATGTATTTATGGCTGTTATTATATGTCTATCTGTCACGAATCTTGGGATAATCACTATACATAAGTGCAATCGAATTGTATGGATATACACGCACATGTACATACACAATTCCCACATATACATACATATATGTACCCTCACAAATAGGTAGATATGCATCACGTATATATATACATACAGATAGACATACACGCATAAAACATATGTACATGTATGTCAATACACACATATACATATATACACACATATAGAGAGAAGTATATATAAATACAGTACATAGTATAATTGAGTACATAAAATACAAAAGAATTATATTACGATTTGGAAGTATAATTATAAGCAATATAACTTTAAAAACAATATAATTTTAAAATATTATAGAATATTTTAAGTTATAATTTCAAAATAATAGTATGTTTAATAGATTTAGTATAGAAATTTTCTACGTATATTTAACTTAATTTTATATCCATAAGAGAAATAAACAGAAACTTTGAAAGGATAAACTTTCGAAAATAGAAGCTATCAAACAATAAAAAATAAAAAATATAAGAAATATTTTCTCCTTTCAAGAGCTCTCAGTATATTTCTCTAGAATAGTTTATTATATTTATTTATATTTAGAAAGAAAAGTTATTTTTACTTGAGTGTATAATCAGTCAAAAAAGATGAAGGAATCTAATGATTTATTGACAGGTTCAGTATATTAATAAAATTAATTAATTAATTATATATTACATTTTAAATTTATATTTATATTTAAACGTTGAGTTTAATCTATGTCTACAGCAACTGAATAAATTATTTCTTAAGTTCAGGGAATTTTTGGTCTTTAATATAAAGAATATTTCCTCTATACAAAGATCACAATTTTCTGAAGAGGAGTTAAAAGGAGTAGCTTTTGAAATAATATTCCAAATCAACGAATATTCAACCTAGTTTGAGGTCCCATAATAGGCTAGATAGAGAAGTTGAAGATTTTTGGTAAAAGAATTTTTATGATTATTGAAGCGGGATTTAAACTCTGTGGAAGTGGATCCCACATAATTAAATGAATTTAAATTAGTTTGTACATTACAATTATATACTATATTTTTAGCTAAGCAATTGTTATTTAACGGACAGTTAGATTTATTTCTACAGTTACATTTATCAAATTGGATATTGCTTGGGTTATTAGTGGTATTTTGGTTAGGTTTTAAATTTCTATTATTAATTCTATTAATATTTTGCGCTAAATTTTTGGTGGAAGAATAAGTTAATTTTATAGTATGTCTATTAAAAATTGAGTAATATCTATGTGTTCTAGGGAAGCATTTGTCAAGAGCTTTAAAAAATAGTTTAGCAATAGGGGTTTTAATATTTAATGAGAAAGGAGGAGCGAACCATAATATGTTCCTAGTTCTATTTCTTTTTCCGCTTTCGGAATTAATGTAAGGTTTTCTATTATAGTTGTTAAAATTGTTACGATTATGGTTAGTTGTTATATTATTATTATTATTGATGTATTTAATTTTATTTCTATACCCAGCTCTACCTAACGCTTTGTTGTAATAATGTGCTTTTTCATCAAATATATTCTTATTAGCTGAAATTCTCGAAATTCGTTCCTGTACAGAGTTCACTATAGTATTTTTAACGGATCTGGGGTGATTAGAGTTAAAATTGATGTAGTTTAAGTTCTCATTTAGTTTGTGAAATGGATAATGAAGACATGTGTTAAGATTTAGTGTTACATCAAGAAAGTTAACTATTTTATGGTTATTCTCTATTTCTACTTTTAGATTAAGGTAATTAAAAAATTGTATAATTTGTTTTCTTTTTCTATTTAGTTCACAGTTATTATTTTCTATAAGTAAAAGCATGTCGTCACGATATAAACCTCCGGTTATCGCAGGTATTTTTCTATGTAGAGAATTATTTATAAAGAGGCCCACAAGATCTGTTATATTTCGATATAACTATGGGATCATCCGATTAAAGTGTGGAACTGGGAACTTTTTACCGTGTTACCTACACGGCCACATTACAGCGTGGACTGTGTGTTTTTTTGTCGTGACACCTACACGACCTCATTTATTTAGGACTGGATGTTGTAGTACCAACATAACTTTACATCGAAAGGTGTGGTGGGGATGGGGTGGGGGTAGTGGGACTGGGGTGTATTTTTGTTAAGAGGTGCCTACTGACTGTAGGTTTCACTTTGTACTTAGACAAGGCGGGTTTTCTGTTTTACTGTGTTGCGCCAAAGATCTTGGTCCAGTGACATTGTCTTGGAGAAGTGTAAGTGTGTGAGGTCGGAATTTATCAAGTTGTCCCAGGTTTTTCTGGGTCTGCCTACTCCGTGGCTACTGTCTATTTTGATCGCCCTGCACTTTTTTATACAGCTGTCGTCTTTCATATATATATTTATATATATATATATATATACAGTGGCGTAGCTAGGGTAAACGGCGCCCAGGGCAAGCATCAAAATTGCCCTCCCCCCATCAAAAAGTCAAGGTCCACAAAGACGAAATTGCGGTAGAATTTATAATAAAAAAACAAAAAACGGTTACAACTTGATTTTTCGGGCTTTTAATGAGGCAAACTGGTTGATAATTTCCTCGAAATCAGTTCGTTCAAACTCTTCGATTTCTACACTCAAAAGGGCGAGGTCAGTCAACCGTTGTTGGCCCATTGAGGTTTGCAAATACGAATGTATTAGCTTCAGCTTGTTAAACAACCTCTCGTAACTGGCAATTGAAATAGAAATCGTCAACATTATTTGAATGCTGATTCGCAAATTGGGAAAAACACATTCATTGCCGTATTGTATGGTGAATTGGAGAAGTGCCTCCGGCTTTAAAATTGTTCAGCTGTCTTAGTATCCAGCAAAGATCGGCAATCCAAGATTTCCTCATACAATTGCTCTCCGTCGATGTCGGAGTTGTATATTTCCGTAAGACTGTTGCACCTTTGTTTAAGGACAAGGTTATCAGGAGCAGCCAAATAAAACAGATAGTTGACATCAAGAAGAAAGCCAAAACTTGAGTCGGTTTCTTTAAGTCGAATAAACCGTTCTTCCATTTCTGTTTGAAGACGATTGAGTGAACTTTGCATTGCTCTCTCTATCTCTTTTCTGGCAGCCACCTCAACGTCCTCAGTAATTTCGGTATTGGTTTGTCGTCTTCCTCGCCTCCTCGGAAAATCAACATTACATTTCTGGCAGAGGTCGAAGCCCATTTCAAGAGACTCGTGGATTAAGGATGTTCCTTCTTCTTTAAAATAAAGTTGAAGGGCTCCTATATCAGCTGCAGCATCGTGAAAATTAATTCTTGCATCTTGAAGTCTCTTTTGAACCCGGTCAATTCGTGAGAGAATCGTCTTCCAGAATCCAATCAAGTTCAGGAATTCAGAACTCAGTATCCGATTATGGAGATTACTGGCATCACTTCTACTCTCGCATGTCTCTGTTTCATCATCACTAATTTTTTCGAGAACTTGAACAATCAGCATCAGATAATTCGCCACCGGTCTGACTGCGGTACATCTAGCACTCCACCGTGTGTCGGAAGGATATTTAACAACCACTGGAGCAACTTCTTTAAGGGCTTCCCATCGTCATGTTGAACGAGAAAAAAGGTTGTATAACGAGTCAATGCAACTGAAAAAGTTTATCATAGCAGAATCGTTTTTGGCTGCATGAAGACCAGCCAGATTAAGTGAATGGTTATCGCACTTAACGAAGTGAATCAAATTCTTCTTCTCTCATTCTCTGCTGAACCCCAATGCGGTGCCCAGCCATTATGGCAGCATTGTCATAGCACTGCGATCGACAGTTCTGCAGTGGTAGGTCATCTTTTTCTAGCTCTTTCACGATTGTTTCAACAAGGCTTGCGGTATCTTTTTTGATTATTTGAATGAATCCAAGAAAAGATTCCCTCACAACGACCATCTTCATATTGAAATCAACATCGTCATATCGCACAACTTTTGACAGTTGTTCTAGGTGCGCCTGGTCAGGGGTCGAATCAATCAGCAGACCATAGTATCTTGCTTTTTGGATACGATTTAGTAAATTCTGATGAACTATATTATAGAAGAAAACATTGAACCATCTAAACTGGAGTCAAATTGAATTCCTAATAGAAGCTATCCGATCCTATCTGGTCATTTGGATTATGATGCCTTTTCTATACGTCTTATGTACCAGTTGTAAAAGACAAACTACTCTGTTTTGTAAACCAGCTTCATAATTATAATTATCTTGTATTGGTCATTGCAATGCATTACTAAAAATAGCGCCTGCGTTGCATGTCCCAAACTACGTCCCTTCTGTCACTGTGTGTGTGTGTGTGGGGGGGGGGGTCAAGTGAGGTATCTGCTGTTTTGCAATGTATAGCTAAAAATAGCGCCCACATAATTGCAACCCACCCTGCTGTCACAGACAGACATCTGCTCTGTCTAGTGCACTAGACATGGCGTGGAAGTCGGCTATCAAGAAATCACATGCTTCATTTTTGGCTTATATTTTTTAAAATGATAAAAACGACATGGATGTAAAGCGATCTAGGTCGAAATTGCGCCTAAATATGGTGCCCGTGGCATGTGCCCTGCTTGCCACACCCTAGCTACACCACTGTATATATATATATATATATATATATGTGTGTAACGGATAAATTGTATTCTTTTGATGGGTCTTTTGATGAAAAGAATAATGCCATGATTGAGTTGTTAATGTTTATTTTATAATAACAATATTTGATTTGAACACTGAGTAATAACATTTATGGCATGAAAATATCCGTACATTAAACTATTAGCTGCTACGAGCTAACGTGAATCCATGTATCAGAGAAGATGATGTAACAGTTGTGTTGTGTCTTGCAGATACAATACGACAGGGAAGAATAGGATGAGAGTATAATGTAACAATATGTTTCGGTGGCCGAGGAGGTAAGCCAGTAAGGGCCAGGAGAAAGATAGAGTGACAGGTCTACTGATGCTACATCGTTATCTCGTTGACTGCTGCTTCGAGTCTAACCCTTGGGTTCCTTAACTCCTTGTATTTATAGTAAGTGCTAAAGTTAGAAGGATGGATATATGAGGTTGATTTATGGTCATCTCCCAAGAAGTTGGGGGTCACAGGTTAAATGGAATGTACATTCATCATCGTTGTCATGACAAGACAATGGTGAGAACTTCCGATAGATTGTCCCAGAGGCAAGAAAGCTCAGATTCGGTTTTGAATCTTCGCCGGTAAAACATAGGAGTATTCCGTAATATCATCATCATCATCATCATCATCATCACCGTTTTACGTCCGTTCTTCCACGCTAGCATGGGTTAGATGGGTTGTCCTGTTGTGGGCAGTGTCTGGTCGGCTGACCTTGTCTTACTCATACAGGATCTGATTCTGGCTTGATTTCTACAGCTGGATGCCCTTCCTAACACCAACCTCATTTACAGTGAGTGCTGGGTGCTTTTTTGCCGTGGTACCTCCACGACCACTTTGTAGTGGAATGATAGGGACTGTAGCGAAGCGACATCTGTCGTGTGCTTGGGGACAACTATGCAGAGTTACCGGCACATAGCTCTGACGTCACAAAGTGACATCACCAAATCATTACCACTCAGGCAAGGGAATGCAGAGCGACAGCACATATTTTTCTTGGATCTGGATTATACCAATATATAGAAGATTATTTATGAACCACAATTGTAACATGGAGCTACAATAAAATGAAGACTTATATTTGATACTCATTCCGAGAAACTGCCTACGTTTTATCATTACCTTTGTAATAGGAATTAACTCTAATTTGACATGGTGTTATGCAAAATATCTTATCTTTTTCTTTATAAAATTTAGTAGCTAGATTCCGGTGATATTTACTAGAGCAAATAACTCTGGGTCTAGCAACATACTAAAGGACCCCAGTCCTATCATCTCATTTCTACAGCTGAGTAAACTGGAGCAATGTGAAATAAAGTATCTTGCTCAAGGAAACGACGCATCACCTGGTCCAAGAATTGAACTCACAACCTTTCGATTGCAAGCCCAATGCTCTAACCACTAAGCCATGCACCTTCATATATATATATATATATATATGTGTGTGTGTGTGTGTGTATATCATCATCATCATCATCATCATCATTTTCGTTTAACGTCTATCTTGCACGCTAGCACGGGTTAGACGGGAGATGTCCGACTTGAGGCAAGGTTGGTCGGGTAACTGTGTCTCGCTCATATATATGACTATCTCGCAGGTTTTCTACGGCTGGATGCCCTTCCTAACACCAACTATATTTAAAGTGTGGAACTGGGAACTTTTTACCGTGTTACCTACACGGCCACATTACAGCGTGGACTGTGTGTTTTTTTGTCGTGATACCTACACGATCTCGATTTCATTTTCTCACGACCTCATTTATTTTGGACTGGATGTTGTGGTATCAACATAACTTTACAGAGAAAGGGTGGTGTTGGCGAGAGTGGGAGGGTGGAGTAGGGGGTAGCGGGATGGGGTGTATATTTTGTTAAGCGGTGACTACTGACTAGGTTTCACTATGCACATAGGCAAGGCGGGTCTTCTGTATTACTGCGTAGCGCCAAAGATCTCGGTCCAGTGACATTGTCTTAGAGAGGTACAAGTGTGTAAGGTCAGAATTTATCAGATCGTCCCAGGTTTTTCTGGGTCTACCTACTCCATAACTTCCATCAATTTTGATCGCCCTGCACTTTTTTATATAGCTGTCGTCTTTCATGCGCATATCGTGGCCATACCAACGTAGTCTTTTCTCAAGTAAACAGCATCTGATCCCTCTTATTCCTAATTTCTCACTTAGTTCATTTATGCTTTGCCGTTCACGTATATTACTATTACATATTCAACGGAGCATGCATGCTTCGTTCATTTCCAGTCTGCGCAGATCCTCTGCATGTAATGCCCATGTCTCACTGCCATGTAGCATTGCTGTTCATATACACGCATCATACAATCTGCCTTTCATTTTTAGAGAGAAACCTTTTTTGGCCAACAGTAGTATAAGCTCTCTGAACTTTTTCCATCCTGTTCTGACTCTGGCTACTGTACTTTCAGAACACCCTCCACCACTGTTGATTTCGTCACCCAGGTAACGGAAAGTGTCTACTATTTCTATAGACCCATCTGGGCAATAGAAGGAGCTAGTATCCTGTGGACACTTGCTACTTATTGCACCTGAGCATCGGCCACATATAAAGTCTATAACAAGAATTGATGTGGTGTGTGACAAACATGTTGGATTGTAGCAGTTTTATACATAAAAGGATTACAAAAGGAATGTGCCATTGTACTAGGCTTGAGGCAGGCCGGCAGGCCAAAGTGAAAATCTCAGCGTTACATATTGTACGTGTCGTTCCTTCGAAGTTCAGAATGTGAGAGACAGATTCTTCAAATCGTCATGGGGAATTTCTCCCTCATGGAGCATAGGGATACATTCTCTTCTGCTGGCGCTTATTGGTTGAGCTGAGCCAAATCACACACAGAGAATGTATGTGAGCCCGTGGAATATAGGTCACTACAAGTCTACGTACTTAGATAGTTTACCTGTGATCCCACTACATCTTTTATGAACCCATACTTTGCATTTGGGACATAAAATGGAATTTCTGCCTCCTCCTTTCCTACACACTGAGCATGGCCATTTCCCTGAGGGCATCTGTGCCTTATTTTCCTTTCTACAAACTAGTACTTTAGTCTTAGACAAGTTAACTTTAAGGCCTTTTGATTCTAGATATATGTGTATATGTATACATATATATATATATATATATATATATATATATATATGTGCATATATATATATATATATATATATATATATGTGCATATATATACATATATATGTGCATATATATACATATATATATATATATATAATTGGTGTTGGATGCTTAAAGCGTCCGTATGCGGTAGGCCGTATGAGCACTCGATGCTCTCATAGACCAGAAAAAAAAGAGAATCACAGAAAAAAAAAAAAGAGAATCAGTGTTGTCATTGAATGGAATTTATTGGACATATTACAATCGTTTCTCTGGCGACCAGCTCGTTGCACGATCGATGTGATGATCGAACCTGACTCTGAAAATCGCAAGGTTCTTAGATACATCTTGATTCTACGAAGCAGATTTTCCTATGTCCTTTTACATCGATATACTTTGCCTGTCGGCTTAGATCCTGTTGTTGTCATTCTAGTAGTCAACCATTGTACACGTCATTGGTATTTCTAGCCACTCATGGTTGTCCACTATTTGGTTCTTTTCATTCTCCACCTGTCAATCAAATTTGTTTCTTAGGTCGGAATTATTACTGTAGTAGGTAAGGGGTTGTATGCTTAAACCACTGGCGGCACTTCGCTGTCTTCACTGTCTTTAGGCGCCCTCTCCTACACCGATCGCGTACACACCCGCAACTGTATTGTATACAACGATCACCGTAAATAATGCTTGGAGGGAATTTTAAAATCAAATTAGAAAAATATTAGAAAAATATTTAGCATAACGTTTCAAAGACAGGACAGAACAGTACGTACCTAGAAAACCGCGGATTTCTATCAAGGATCGTAAATTAGACTTTTAGACTAACCTCCCGGTTAGACTAATAGCACCCTCCAAGTCAGACCTAGGTAGGGCCAGTAAGAATATAACAGATAGGATCCTGCCCACACTTATGAATAGAAATAGACTTAGCTTATGGACTTCCACTAAGGAGGTAATCGACTGGTTCACAGCGCTGCCTACCAAACAGCAAGTGGACTTTGTGCAGCTGAACATAGCAAATTACTATGCTTCCATCTCACCAGTAATTGTAAACAAGGCCCTCATGAGCGCTATGGCCAGGTCCAACCTAACTAGAGGAGAAGTGGACATCATTATAGCTGCTAGAAAGACGCTCATTAGGTTTGATGGTAGACTATGGGAAAGGAGAGACAAACCTGACAGTTTTGACATTACCATAGGCTCGAGCGACTCCGCACAGGTGACGGACCTGGTGGGAATTTATCTACTCCATAGGTTAGCAGAGGAGATTCCAGGGATAGGCGGGGGGTTTTATAGAGACAACGCCCTATTTACCTTCCGCTCATTAAACTCTATCTAGCTGGAGCGAATGCGGAAGCGCATCTCATATTTCTTTAAGCAGCACGGCTTATCCGTGCTAATAGAAAATAGCACTAAGACAGTAAACTTCCTAGACGTATCCTTAGAAGTGGATACAAGCTTACACCGACCATATCACCAGCCCAACGAGAACCTGCAGTACGTAAACAGGCACTCAAACTACCCCAAGTCGGTTATAGACGCTATAGTAAAGGGGGTATCAACCGCGTATCTACATTGTCCGCCAACGTGGATGTGTTCAATCAGCACGCCGACTACTACAACGAGGCACTGGGTAGGGCTGGTTACACAGAAGCCATAGTGTACACCCCGGACAAGGACAGGCCCCATAGCGAGGAACGCAAACACCCGGATACCATTAGTACTAACATAGGCAGATATTCTACCCGTAGACACACACATAACGGTATAAATAGGAGCATTACACACGACAGTAATGGCAGCACGACGGATAGACGAATGAGGGCGCATGGGAACCCTAGGGACCCTAGCACATACGGACTGAACTGTAGTAACAGCACAGACCAGGACGGGGAAACCAAAGATAGTGAAGTAGATAACGCTGCACGGAACTTTGAACACGATAGGGATAACACCAAGATTAAGAATACGAACAATGATACGGCAGGATACTCGGGTAGCAGGACAGGGACGAGAACTAGGGCTAGTAAACGTGTCCAGAACAACATAGTGAGTGAATGCCTTTCCACAGACTTAAGTAATAGTATAGTAATAGCATAGCGATAGAATAGGGGTTCAAATAGGAGTAGGGCGTAACCCGAGAGAACAACATGGCAATGCACACACTACTAGTAGCAGACGACGAAATAGAAACAGACCTAGAAACATAACATGGTTCAATGCACCATACTCGAAGCATGTACGCACTAACGTGCTAGGTCTCTTCTTTAGGGCATTGGACGAGTGTTTCCCGACTTCACACAGGTACCACAAAATATTCAACCGATACACCGTGAAGTTTTCTCATTTTCCACGGCACCCAACATGGCAGACTACATGGCCAAGGCCAACGCGTTGAAATTGAGGACACCCCACTGACATCCCGATCAGGCCCCAGACACGCCAGGGGGCTGAGAGGAGCGCACGTGGAAGTGGCTAGTGGTTCTGGAGATGTGCCTGGGGGCGGAGCTGTGGCCGCGGAGGATCCCACACCTGCCAACAGAGACCAGCTGGTGGTGAACACTGAGTCCACCACTCTGCCGGAGCCCACTTGAGGACCGGGGAGAACCCAAATAAGACGCCAGGCCCAAATAAGGGGAATTACAATAATGATGTACGGACCTGTAACTGCCGTGTTGGAGAGGAGTGCACTCTACAGCGAATGTGCCTGACTAAAGGCATTGTTTACAGATGTGTGGTTACCACGCACAACGATAGGCACACATACATCGGAGCTACATCCACGACTTTTAAATCGAGGATGTACAACCACAAGAACTCGTTCAAGGACAAGAACAAGAGACACTCCACCAGACTGGCGGACTTAGTATGGGGACTCAAAGACAGTGGCATGGAGTATTGTACAGGGAGCGAATGTGTACTCGGCTGGCGAGAGGAAGTGCAAGTTATGCCTGTCCGAGGCTATGGAGATTGTAAAACTTAAGGACGACGCAGTCAACCTCAAATCTGAAATCACCATGGGTCTACCTAAGGCACTACCGCCATCACAATACCAGGTGGGGCGCGTGCAGCGGACCACGATATATAACACAGCATACCTATGAATGCATGTCGGAACAAGCTGATATCAACGACAGACCCAGCGATGCCTACCTCATAACATACCTTGGATAGCACCACCACACCAATTTGCGGGCACCGACTCAATATAAGTCTGATTTGGTCTACACACCGATGTGTGATTTTAAATTCCCAAATTTTTTAATTTCCAATCTTTGATTTTCGATCTTCGATTTGTGGTGTTTAATTTGCTGCTTAGATGCCGGACCTGATGCTGGTCTTAAGGTTAATGTCGCCGTTAATTTTAACTTTGCCTGCCATTGATATATACATGCCTACAACACAAGCCGCTGGTACATTCCAATCATGCATACATTCCACGTACATTTCATATATACTGTTATGAAACACACACCCTATATATTCCATGTATACATCCACTACATGTATACCTCATATATACTATTATGAAATGGATGTTCTACACATCCACAATATATATAACTTGTTTGTGTATGCACGCAAGGTCCCCATGTGTCCACCAGCCATGAGACCTGGATCATGTGGCGACTCTTACCCAGTACATTAGATCACCAGTCCCCATGTATATTATATAACCATATGCACCACAGCCCTCAAGTATTTTATGCAACTTTACGCACACCCCAATAATGTCCAGACCCCCTCTGCATCCTTGTCATGTATACATTCCTTTTTCCAGCATTTTATTTTATTTTATTTTATTTTATATTATATTATATTATATTATATTATATTATATTATTTTATATTATTTTATTTTATGTACGTACAGGCATTTAAAAAATATATATGTGCCACCCACGTTATATGTGATTAGTGCAGGAATACTATGCAGCTATAACATTTATGCATATTGTGCATGCATGTTCGGGCTTATATCGCCACATGATAGGGTTGGGTCCAAGCCTCAAGAACGTTGTCCCATATAATACTATGTGCACCATGTGCACAGCTGCGCGTGTGTGTACGGATGGGAGGACATTCATCAAGTATTCGCCCTCGATATGAGCATGCGCAGGTACATGTATGTATGTGCGTCCATGCAGATATGCATGCGCATGTGTATGCACATGTCTGGGTGGATGTAATTGTATGAACATGTCTGTGTGAGGGTATGAATGCCTATGTGTAGATCTTTCTTTTTTTCATCTGTGTATATATGTGCAGCGTCTTAACTATACACGTTCCCCTGAGTACAGTGTGTGAGTGTATATATCTGTATATTTATCAAAAATGCCTTCGAAATAACTTTTTTTGAAAGGCTGTTCCAAGCATTCATTTAAAAACGTTCTTTGTACAGAGTTTTTTTTTCTTTTTGAAATATGTATGTGCATGCATGTTCGGGCTTATATTGCCACATGATAGGTATTCTGAGGCTGCGTTCTTGAAACGTTATACTAAATATTTTTCTAATATTTTTCTAATATTTTCTAATTTGATTTTAAAATTCCCTCCAAGCATTATTTACGGTGATCGTTGTATACAATACAGTTGCGGGTGTGTACGCGATCGGTGTAGGAGAGGGCGCCTAAAGACAGTGAAGACGTTGAACTGCCGCCAGTGGTTTAAGCATACAACCCCTTACCTCTACAGTAGTAATTCCGACCTAAGAAACAAATTTGATTGACAGGTGGAGAATGAAAAGAACCAAATAGTGGACAACCATGAGTGGCTAGAAATACCGATGACGTGTACAATGGCTGACTACTCATAGAATGACAACAACAGGATCTAAGCCGACAGGCAAAGTATATCGATGTAAAAGGACATAGGAAAATCTGCTTCGTAGAATCAAGATGTATCTGAGAACCTTGCGATTTTCAGAGTCAGGTTCTCTTTTAAGAAAAAGACATAGTTCAAATTTTATTTGAGAAGAACTTTTTGTACATTCAAATAGTTCCATCAAGATAGAAAACATTTACGGAAAATTATTAAGTTAACGAAATTATAGAGAATTTAGTATTTATGTTGTTAAGAAGAGGAGATGTTTATGCGTGCTACATTATAAAGGAAAAGATAACTTCAATGTCTCTTAGTTACACTATTTACGTTAGATTTGTCATTTATTTTAGAATTTACTTAAAAAATGTGGAATGTATGTAGAGAAAATGTTATATATTATTTTGTGTATGATTATACGGTATTTTATACTACATATTTTCAAAGATGATAATTTCTTATATATATCTATTTAGATATTATCTATATAGTCAATTAGGAAGAAAATATTATTACAGACATCATTAGTGTATTTAGAAACTATCACAAAAAGGATATATTTCAAAATATCAATTAAAAAACATTAAGAAGAATATCAATTGGAAAATAATATCATTTGTAAAAATAATTTGTAAAAATATTACATAAAAAGAAAAATATCATTTAAAAATCACCACTAAACATCGACAGAAGCACAGTGAAGATATATAAAATGTGAACAAGTGAAATATATACTATAGATTAAAAATACTTCGGAAAGTCATTTTTTGGCGATGTCTGCAGGAACTGAATATTTCTTTCTTTGAGTTGATAGAGTTTAGGCAGGTAAGTATATAAAAAATGTCTTCAATTCACAAATTACTATTCCTCAATTACCACTAGTTTACTTAATAAGGCACTTATTTACACTTCTAAATATACAGACCTATCTAGTGGTGAAATAAATATCATTCTAACCGCACGTAAAACCCTAATCGAATTTAATAACCATCTCTGGACAAGAGCTGATAGACAGAACAATTTTGATATCACTATGGAATCATCGGACTCAACCTAAGTAACAGACCTCGTTGGATTATTTATTCTTAATGTACTACATAGAAAAATGCCAGAGATGACCGGAGGTTTATATCGTGACGATATGTTACTTTTAATCGAAAACCATAGCAACAGTGAACTTAATAGGAAAAAGAAATCTATCATAGAATTTTTCAATAACTACAACTTTAAATTAGAAATTGAGAATAATAATAAAACTGTTAACTTCTTAGATGTAACTTTAAACCTTAACTCAGGTCTATATTATCCTTTCCATAAAATTAATGAAAACCTAAACTACGTAAGCTTCAATTCTAACCATCCTAGGAATATAAAAAATATTATTGTCAATAGTGTCCAGTAACAAATTTCACGCATTTCAGCTAATAAATATAATTTTGATAATAAGGCAGAATATTACAATGATGCTTTACATAGAGCTGGCTACATGAATAAAATTAAATACTTAGATAACAATAACATGCAAAATCTTCCTAAAATTCACGATAATAATAATAATAATAATAATAATAATAATAAACAATTTAACTGAAATAGTAAATCAAACAAAAGAACTAGAACTAGAAATATTATTTGGTACTCTCCCCCATTCTCATTAGGGGTTAAAACACATGTAGCAAAACTATTTTTCAAAGCATTAGATAAATGCTTTCCTAAATCCCATAGATACCATACTATTTTTAACAGACACACTATCAAACTATCTTACTCTACTACTATGAACATAGCACAAAATATAAATAGAATTAATAATAGAAACTTAAATTTAAACCTAAACTAAATAAACCAAGATAACAATATTAATACTAATAACACTATTAATACTAATAATAATAATAGTACCGTTCCTAGTAACATTAACTCTCGAAAATGTAACTGTAGAAATGAATCAAATTGCCCTTTACAGAATAATTGCCTAGATAAAAACTTAGTATACAAATGCACAGTAAAAACTAGAGATAAAATATATAACTATATAGGAGCCACTTCTACAAAATTTAAAGAACGCTGATATAATCATAAACATACATTTAATAGATCCGATAAAAAATTTTCTACATCACTTTCACATCTAATTTGGTACTTAAAAGACAATAATATTGACTATTCAATCTCTTGGGGAACGATTTCGAAAGCACCCGCATACCGAAATATGGCTCTCTCAAGAATCTGTCATTTGTGTATTGAAGAAATTTTTTATATACTTACCTGCCAAAACTCTATCAACTCAAAGAAAGAAATATTCAGTTCCTGCAGACATCGCCAAAAAATGACTTTCCGAAGTATTTTTAATTGATAGTATATAT
>OZ024740.1:143079323-143104323 GCA_964016885.1 Eledone cirrhosa | reverse complement strand
GGAGTAATGTTGTTTGATAGAGTGCGTAGCTCGGAGATCAGATCATTCCAAGTAGAGCTGCGACTTCTCTGAATTGAGAGATCACAGCTCCAGGACTATGGGCATGTGGTTGGAAAATCTCAGAAAGAATCAGTGGACGGATTTTTAGGGCAAAACCAACCAGCAGGAGATCCATAAGCTTGACTGGTCTCACTTGGGGATCCAGCTGGATCAGTTGGAGATGTTTGATTGTACACAACCCACTGGAAGAATAAGTGGGCGAAGAAGAAGAAGCTTAACAACACTTTAAGATCATATGCTTATGTATATATATTATCATCATCATCATCGTTTAACGCCTATCTTCCACGCTAGCATGTGTTAGAGGGGAATTGTCCCACAAGGCAAGATTGGTCGGGTGACTGTGTCTTGCTCGTATAGGACTATCTGGCAGGTTCTATGGCTGGATGCCCTTCCTAACACCAACCACATTTACAGTGTGTTCTTGCTGCAAGCCTGAAGCTTGCCCCCTTCAACAGCAATGCAACACACCAGCTGTAATTTATGAAGCTGTGGTCACTTCCAACCGACCAAACGAACAATAGGAGGTCAAATCCTATGTGGGCATGGCGGAGGGCCGATTTAAGGAACGTTTCCTGAACCACCAGTCTACCTTCAGGTACCCGGATAGACGTTCATCCACGAAACTCGCGAACCACGTATGGTCCCTCAAGGACTCAAATATAGACTACTCCATTCAATGGAAAGCCATTACTAAGTCCAAGCCATACGCAAGGGGAAATCTGACGTGTGGCTTATGTATTGACGAACGAATAACTAGTCTAAAGAGATTACGCAATAGTGATTGCCTAAACACGAGAAATGAATTTTCTACACGTTGTCCACACGTCGCCAAACACCTATGGCATCAAGTACAAGGCTCCGGACTGATTCTTTGTAATTTTATTTTCAACCTAAAAACTTTTCGGACTTTCGCACGCAGTCTAGAATTGCCTGTGTGAAGTGACCGGGTTTCTGCGCATGCGCGTTCATACGGTTGTCCTTCATGTTCCTATAACCATGCCCATTCCGAGCTGAGGATCAGCTAACGTGAAACAATTGTTCTCGGTATGGTGAACTAACTGTTGTGTAACCACTTCTACCTAACTCGTCCCATGGACTGTGTGCTCTGCCACTACGGATATTACCTTCCAGTGTTCCACCACTATATATATATATATATATATATATATGTATGTATAATGTATATGTTATCAAGCATTAACCAAATATATCCCTTCCATATACTGTACCGATTGTGTTGTTATGTCTGTTTACCTTTTACATACATACACACACACACACACACACATATATATATATATATATATATATATATATAGTATAATATATGTTAGTTAAACAACCAACACTAATGTGCGTAGGATAGAGCATTCGACAAAGTATATAAGTAGGTCTGCAAACTTTGGAGTAAGTATGATAATGAAGTATAATTAGAATTTACCTTATTTGTTATACACATTTCGATGATAACTGTTATGTAACAATTATGACCTCATGAGGTATATAATAAAAAAAAACTACATGCTTTTAGCTTCAAAAACAGTTGGTGAAACGTTAAAAAGCTGGATGTTTGAATCCTAAACGGACGGTAGTCCGTTTAGTAATATTGTTGTGTCGTGTTTTCGTTGGCAATCGTCTGTTTACGACAGTACAGCGCGGCTCTACTTTATTTAACTGAGATAAAACTTATATGAGCATGAACAGTAGATCATTACGCATCTTTTGGCTTAAAAATCTAGAAATTTGGTCCAGCGGGAAAAAGTTTATAATCAAAGTTTGCTGATAAATCTTGTGTTCAAGTGAGTGAGTAGTAAGCGTGACGCCTGGGGAGGTAATCCAGAAATGACGAATTTTTTTCGGCGGAACTCTTGTGATTGTGATTACGTTAGTCAAATGTAGTCAAATCGCCGAATCCCCTCCTCCTAATTGACTACGTCATTTCTGAACGGCCCTACTTGCGTCAGTGTGAAACATTACTTCACTTTTCACTGCTAAAATGCTTTTTAAATACTTCGTTAAAAATTTATGTTTATTATCAAAGCTATTTTTTGTACCAATCTATCAATAGTTTGCGAAAATATAGGTAAACATGTGAGTTAAATTTTTTTTAATCGCATCGATCGCTTTGTCGCACCGACTGTGACACTGTCTGACTGTCTGTCTGACTGACACCTTTGTCGGACCGACACCTTTGTTCAAGCGGACAACTTTGTGTCACTGACACCTTTGTTCGTGCCGGCATCTCTGCGAAACACCGATGACAACAACCAGACCAAAATTTCACTTCATTCTTCATTCTTCTTCAAGACCGATCGCCGACCGATCGTATCGGTTGCTCTTCATATACCAGGTATTCAACAGATAGTTTACACTTCTAGTATTATTAACAGTCGTGCGATTTTTTGTACCGATAGGTGCGAATAGTGCGCTATATTTTTGTACCGATCGGTGCGAATAGTGCGATAGGTGCGAATAGTGTACAATATTTTCTGAGATTTGCATCCACTAATTTCGCTTAATTAAAAATGATGTTTCGCGGCTTTTTGATCGGCTTATTCATTTTTTCCATGGCACGGAAATGGAGTATTTCCATTTCGAATCAAAACTTTTCACTAAAATCGGGCAATTGGACTGATCAAATTCACATTCATGCCAGTTTTTACAAATCCATAATTAGAAATGTGGCGAAATCGAATGACCAGAAGGTATAAAAATATTAATTCAAATGTATTTACTTATCATACCAACAAAAATACTTAGATATTTTGTATACCTGGGGCCCATCAGGGCCAGGTAATGTTAATCGCCAACATTGTTATCTGTTGTCCTTTTGTGAAAGTATTGGTGGTTCATGTCGGCTCTAATGATCTGAATCCTCGTCGCACCGTTGGCACTACAAAGCTGTGCAAAATAATACAATAATTTTTGCCCAAGTATTTTTTATTAATCATTTATTTGTAAATTAAGGACAAAGTGTCCATTCGAGGCACAAAACCGGAAAAACAGGGGAAGAGTCTCTTTGCAAGGCTACAGAAAATAGCGGAAAAGCACCACTGTACACCCATTTTCTACAGTGGTGTCATTCCACGTCCACAAAGTGTAATTGAAAATAAAAATGACTTGGGCAAGAGAAATTCTCGTTTGGAAAAGTTTAATTACTGCATGAAAGAAATGATTCAAAAATTGAACTTGCCCAATCTTCACAACATTGAAAATTGGTCAAAATTTGACAAATCTGACTTCAAACCAGATATGATTCATTTGAACAATGTTGGAAATCTTAAATTGACAAAAATTTTTGCCAATGTTTTTGCCACCTGATCCTTGTTCTATGGCTGACTGAATAATTTTGTGACTTAATAAAATGTCATCATACTAGTAATGCACAATGGTCATTTTTAAATTTAAATTTTATTAAATAGTTGTTGCTTGCATTGCCTTAAAATAGTAACAAGAATGTACACATACTTTTTAAAAATACATCATTATCAGTCAAATCAGTCAAATGTCACTAAAAGCCAGGTGGTCGATAACAACTTCTATAAGATTAGTTACATGCTCACACATTGGATCACCTCTCATCAATGGCATTGGGTGTCTGAGATAAGCGTGGAGATAACTGATGAAGTGATGGTCTTCCAGTGTGAACAACTCCCTATATCCATTGATATATGTGATGGCTTCCGATTCATAGGTGCATTTTATGAGGAATTCCATGCATCCGATTTTCAGTGATTCAATGGGCATTTTATCAGAGATGATAAGGTATTTGACCACGTTTTGCTTTGTAAGTAAATTGGAGAGAATCACTGCAGTCAAAGTCATTTCTTTGCATGGGTTTTTGTCCATTCTAAAAAGTTAAAATGATAAAGTATTACTACTATATAACTTACATCTATTGTTGTAACACCATTGAAATGCACAAGTTTCACCAATTCACTATTATGCACTAATCATCTCAAATGCATTCATGATTTACTAGCTTTGTCATTAAGCCAGTTGCCTCAACTAGATTGCAATTATACTCAAAAGAACTTTAAAATGTCAATCACTTGTCAGTAATTCACTATGATCATTTAATTATTAGATAGTTGTTGCTTGCATTGCCTTAAAAAATAGTAGACCAGATAGAAAAATGCGTACAGCAAAAAAAAGTAATATTGTTGGAATATAAACCTTTAAAAATACAGGACAAGAAACTAAAATAAAACTTTAAAAGAATAGGACAAGGAACTAAGATAAAACTTTAAAAGAATAGGACAAGAAACTAAGATAAAACTTTAAAGAATTGGACAAGAAATAAAATATTTTACAATAATATTAGTGGCAAAATTTTTTTATTCGTTTCCTGTGCTATGCCCCAGTATCTTCTTGATTAGTGCATAATAATTGTCATGCTCTCATTGTGCATTGCCCCTGAGCGGTTGGTTCTGGTTGGGATTGGTTGGCTGAGCAGTTCTGCTCCGTCAGAATGACCATTGCAAGAAGAATTGGCCGATGCAGCTGCAGGTCTCCTCCAAGAATGCACTTCTGGTCCCGCAACACCAGACGAAGATGGAGAAGACGACCGGGACAAGATGTCGACTCTGACCACCGACTACGGCACCTCCCTCAACCACCGGTCCTCCCTCCCTCTGTCCCGTCATCCCTCCAGTCCTCCTGCTCCCCCTTCCTGTACCAGAAAGCTGTGGCACGCATTCATCTGGACTGCCGGACTTGAACTCAAGGACAAGATGCAAGGAGAAGATGGACGGGTTGGTCAAGATCAAGGATGAGCGGGACGACAAGACCGTCCGCTGCTGCTCAAGATCTGTGCTCATGGGCCCATGGGTCCATTCACATTATGCATGACACATGAGGCGTGTCGCCGAATGATGAAATAGGGGTATGGTTATGGCCCAATTGGTGTTCAAACCAGGATCAAGTGATCCCCCCGGTCTGACGACGACCTCTGAATGTGGAACCCAGAGCCTATGAATGTGGAACTCGATTTTTTACCAATAACATTTTGCCACTAATATTATTGTAAACTTTTTTATTTCTTGTCCAATTCTTTAAAGTTTTATCTTAGTTTCTTGTCCTATTCTTTTAAAGTTCTATCTTAGTTCCTTGTCCTATTCTTTTAAAGTTTTATTTTAGTTTCTTGTCCTGTATTTTTAAAGGTTTATATTCCAACAATATTACTTTTTTTTGCTGTACGCATTTTTCTATCTGGTATATATGTATGTGTATGTATATATATATCGATTTATGGTACACGTTGTGTTAGTTGGATTTTCAAGGAAATATTAGTTTCGTAGTCTTTGTCAACAAAATGCACAAACTTTTCATTATCAGCTTGAAAAATAAAAAAAAACAAATTATTAATCATGATTAAATCTAATGGGTAGATGTTACAAACTTCTATTTAAAAAATAATAAAGTCTAGTGCAAGGGAAATAACTCTGCATTAAGAGAAATTAGTAATGTCTTTTCTCAAACAGATCGAGAAATTTGTATATAGCTAAAATTATATAAGAATATATAGTTATACATATGGCCTAGCTATTAGTGGGAAAGATGATTTTTATAGCGAAGGGGTGAGAGAATGCAAAATGTTTTGTATGTGTGTATATATATATATATATAGGAAAATGTTCAAGACCCCGATGGCAGAGCTCAAGCCGTTTCGATGGCTATTTCTGGACCAGAAATAGTAATCGAAACAACTTGAGCTCTGCCGTCGAGGTCTTGAACATTTTCCTATTACCCACTCTACTACCCTAAGTATTGAGTACTCTGGTGCATTATGGTCCACCTGGTTCCTTACCACACTTCCTTTGTTATATATATATATATATATATATATATATATATATATATATACAAAGGTTTTATTTAAAATTGCTGGGTTACAACAAGTAAATATTTTATAACTGATATAAAGCACTCGGCAAGTTTTTGGAGTATATATACGATATTAAACAAATGGAAACTATATTTATAAAACCATATTTATTTCATTATACATATTTCAGGGATACCATATTAAAAATATGGCATGCCTTCGTCAGATAAAATACAATATATAAACAGTTTTATAAATAATTTTGACGTACCATATTATTAATGGTCGCTTATAATATGGTACGTCAAAATTATTTATAAAACTGTTTATATATTGTATTTTATCTGACGAAGGCATGCCATATTTTTAATATGGTATCCCTGAAATATGTATAATGAAATAAATATGACTGCTGAGTGCTTTGTTTCTGTTATACACATAAGTCAGTTGATTACATATCAACTAAGTCTTTAACTCATTGTTTATATATATATATATATATTATATATATATATATATATATATATATACATATATATGTGTGTGTGTGTGTATAATAATAATGGTTTCCTTCTTTCTTTATAATAATTATAATAATTGTTTCTACTTTTGGCACAAGGCCAGCAATTACCCAGTGCATTACTGGTACTTTATTTTATTGACCCTGTAAGGATGAAAGGCAAAGTTAACCTCGGCGGGATTTGAACTCAGAATGGCAAGGGCCGTAACTCTATACGTCAAAGCATGGCGTCCGACCCTCTACCGATACTGCCAATCCACCGCCCCAATAATTATAATAATAATAATAAAAAGGATGATTTGTTATGTCTTCATTACGTTTATTGAGTAGTGACACGTGTTTCGCTATTGATCAGCTCAAAGTTTGATCTGTATCGATCTGGCCTGATTCTGGAATCAAAAGTTCATTGGACCACTGCTGTGGAAATGACAGAATGAACCTGTAGGGCTTAGAAAGGTCTATAGTGATTTACATTCATTTATGGTGGTCAATTAATGTTTATTTTGATTGGTGGTTTTACTATAAGGAATGTTTTGGTGTGTGTGATAGGTGGAGGGAAGGATTATAATGAAGAGGTGGTGGTGGTGCGGAGCGATGGTTGTTGTGAGTTGCGGAGTTGTATTGTTTTGGCTGTTTCATAGACATTATGGTGTATATGTAGTGTGGTACTAAGGAAGGAGGGGGGGGGGTTCCATTGGTCACAGGTTTGTCAAAGAGTAATAAAAGAAAATAAACAACAGTAAATTAAGGATGAAGCTTTGGTATGTGGAGGGTCTAATATTTTCTGTGGTCTGTTTAGTATGTAAACTATCTATATTCTTAAAGGGTTATTTTTTACTGGAAAAAAAGTGATTAGGGGTTGTGAGTAGTGTGTGGAATGAATATAAATAAATAGATGAATGAATAAAAGAAATATTTGCTACACTAACTATATGGGCTAACTTATACACTGGTATACACACACACACTCATATACAGAGTATACGTAGCCAGAAATATGTGGTAGTAAAAAACTAGTTGGATATGTATAAGAAGGGTGAAAATGTTAATCTATATATATAGAACTGTGGTTGTCTGTCTGTCTATCGATTTTTGGCACACATCTCCTCTTAGAATCTCTCACGGAATTGCACCGAAATTGCTATACTTGTACATTGAGCCCTAGCGAAGACATCGGGAAAAAAAAAATTTCAAATTGACCCACCCTATGTGACGAAATCGAATATAATGTATCGATTTTTGAGCGTAAGTTATCAGTTATTTCCCTTTGTTCTGTTTACATTGAGCGTCTTACGTAAAAAATTACGCTGGCTTTCTCAGTCTTTGTTAATAAATAACCAGTGCAGTTTTTATCCCCAGCATCCTCTTTTGTTATAACATTCGGGTTATCGTTATGTTTTCTTAACTTCATAAGGCATATTGTTGGTTGAGGGAATATTAATCAAAAACACCACATGCAAGTCTGCACAGTAGACACTACAGTTTTTAAGCCAAAAAAGAAACTTAACATTGTAACTTTAACACAGCTACTGAGCGACCCCGTTTTGCTTCATTTCCATTTAAAAGCATTTTAAAACAATATTTTTACTTGAAAACAAGTCTATTTAAAGACTACGTAAAACAAGCAAATATTTCGTCGTTAGGCGTGCAGACAGACAGTCGTGCAGACAGATAGTCGTGCAGAGAGGTGATATAGGCGTGCAGACAGACAGTCGTGCAGAGAGGTGATATAGGCGTGCAGACAGACAGTCGTGCAGAGAGGTGATATAGGCGTGCAGACAGATAGTCGTGCAGAGAGGTGATATACGCGTGCAGACAGATAGTCGTGCAGAGAGGTGATATACGCGTGCAGACAGATAGTCGTGCAGAGAGGTGATATAGGCGTGCAGACAGATAGTCGTGCAGAGAGGTGATATAGGCGTGCAGACAGACATAACTGATAATTTGGTTACGCTAATGTTTTTCTCTGCGTTGCAGTGTTTACATTTTCGATCTTTGTTAATAAATAACCAGTGCAGTTTCTATCCCCAGCATCCTCTTTTGTTATAACATTCGGGTTATCGTTATGTTTTCTTAACTTCATAAGGCATATTGTTGGTTGAGGGAATATTAATCAAAAACACCACATGCAAGTCTGCACAGTAGACACTACAGTTTTTAAGCCAAAAAAGAAACTTAACATTGTAACTTTAACACAGCTACTGAGCGACCCCGTTTTGCTTCATTTCCATTTAAAAGCATTTTAAAACAATATTTTTACTTGAAAACAAGTCTATTTAAAGACTACGTAAAACAAGCAAATATTTCGTTGTTAGGCGTGCAGACAGACAGTCGTGCAGACAGATAGTCGTGCAGAGAGGTGATATAGGCGTGCAGACAGATAGTCGTGCAGAGAGGTGATATAGGCGTGCAGACAGACAGTCGTGCAGAGAGGTGATATAAGCGTGCAGACAGATAGTCGTGCAGAGAGGTGATATAGGCGTACAGACAGATAGTCGTGCAGAGAGGTGATATAGGCGTGCAGACAGACATAACTGATAATTTGGTTACGCTAATGTTTTTCTCTGCGTTGCAATGTTTACATTTTCGATCTTTGTTAATAAATAACCAGTGCAGTTTCTATCCCCAGCATCCTCTTTTGTTATAACATTCGGGTTATCGTTATGTTTTCTTAACTTCATAAGGCATATTGTTGGTTGAGGGAATATTAATCAAAAACACCACATGCAAGTCTGCACAGTAGACACTACAGTTTTTAAGCCAAAAAAGAAACTTAACATTGTAACTTTAACACAGCTACTGAGCGACCCCGAGCAACGCCGGGCTTTACTGCTAGTCTATATATATAAAACTGTGGTTGTCTGTCTGTCTATCGATTTTCGGCACACATCTCCTCTTAGAATCTCTCACAGAATTGCACCGAAATTGCTATACTTGTACATTGAGCCCTAGCGAAGACATCGGAAAAAAAAAATTTCAAATTGACCCGCCCTATGTGACGAAATCGAATATAATGTATCGATTTTTGAGCGTAAGTGATCAGTTATTTCCCTTTGTTCTGTTTACATTGAGCGTCTTACGTAAAAAATTACAATACACGAACAGTTGTCGAGCCAGCAAAATATTGACCTGCAAAATTCATCAGTTCGAACACTAAGCTTCCGTTTTGCTTCATTTCCATTTAAAAGCATTTTAAAACAATATTTTTACTTGAAAACAAGTCTATTTAAAGACTACGTAAAACAAGCAAATATTTCGTCGTTAGGCGTGCAGACAGACAGTCGTGCAGACAGACAGTCGTGCAGAGAGGTGATATACGCGTGCAGACAGATAGTCGTGCAGAGAGGTGATATAGGCGTGCAGACAGACAGTCATGCAGAGAGGTGATATAGGCGATTATTTCCCTTTTATGGAATGAGCAGACGATTAGCGAATGTGCAGACGATTAAGTAAATCTTTAGTAGAGTGAATTGGAATCTCCAGTTTGTTTAATAGCTTCATTTGCACTGTACTGCCTTTGTATGCTACAACGCTTTAAAAGTTCGGCGAGTTCATTACTTCGTAAGTTATTGATATTTATTTTTTTATTACGACGTTTAGCAAACTTTCCCTATTAAACGTTTGGATTATTTTCAGTATAAGTTGGTTGATTTCACTATGGCGTTGGCGGTTAGGCCTTCTACTTAAATTAATTTTACGGTCTTATAAGGCTGAATTTACTTTAATTTCATTTTATCTTGACGAAATGGAGGGATTGTTTGTTTTAGGTTTCAATCGTGCCCACCACCCTGATGCCTAAAAAAAGGACACCCTTATTACGACTGACGCGGTCTCAGATAACAAAAAGAAGGAGGCTGACTGAGGTGTCGTCGAGCATTAGACAGCCTGAAATAGCGGGGTGTTCAGTGAATACAACAGCTCTGTCTATCGATGAGCGTTGCTTGAGTCAACAGGACAGAAATGCTGCTTCCATTGCACCTTCACAGGCAACTGAGAATTATGACGAATGTTTATTCCGACGCACCAGAAATGCTTCTTCAACTGCATCCTTATGTGCTGCAGTGAAACACGTGGAACGTCAAACTCAGCTTGCAAGAAATGCAACGGCAAAAGCAGCTACGCGAGCTGCAGAGAATGATGTTCAACGTAAACTCCGTCAAAGCAGAGATGCGGCTGTTACTGCAACTGTTCGAGCTGCAGAGAATGCTATTGAACGTATACTTCGTCAGGGCAGAGATGCGGTTGCTACTGCAGCTGCGCGAGAAGCGGAGACAGCAGGTAACTGAAGTATTCGACTGGGGGGTGTTTTTCAGTTTAAAGCCAATAAGCGGGGTATTTCGAGGGCTGCGAAATCACGGTGGTCATTGAAGGCTTTCAATTATGTCCCCGCTAATAATTATGCTACACACCTTCATATTCAAATTGGTGACATGTCTGGAATTTGCCAGTTTTGCAAAGCTAAAAAGTGGCCGGGCGAACCAGCCGGAATGTGCTGCTCTAATGGTATGGTCAACTTGCACCCTCCTAGAGATCCACCACAGCCATTGAGGCTTCTTCTTACAGGCACCCATTCACTCTCCAGAGCTTTCCTTCTAGATATTCGACATTATAATTGTGCCTTCCAAATGACATCTTTTGGATCGAGTTATGAATATGAAGGTGGATTTATGCCCACTTTCAAAGTTCAAGGTCAGGTTTATCATCTTATCGGATCACTGGAGCCTGTAGATAATAAAGAGCCCCGAATTCTCCAGGTCTACTTCATGTCCAACTGCCTTCAACAAGCTACAAGGCGAAATACATTTGCCTTCCCAAAAGAAAAAAACAAATAACTTAACTGACTGTCCACAAGCAACAAGGAAATATTCAATTGCCTATGACACTAGACAGGAGCTCCTTTTTGAACTTCAAGACATGCTTCATAGTCACAACAGCTATGTTCAGAGCTTTAAATATGCATTAGAAACAGTTCCTGTTGATAATTACTATGTTGTCATTGATGCTGACAAGCGGCCATCTGGAGAACATGCAGGCCGCTATAATTCACCTTCTTTGAATGAGGTTGCGATACTTCTCGCTGGTGATCAGCACAACAAACGTGACATTGTTATCAAGCATCGCGACCACGGACTTCAACGGATCAGTGAAACACACAGATCATACGACGCACTCCAATACCCACTGCTTTTTGTATATGGAGAGGATGGATACCATTTTGGCATTCCACAATGTAACTCTACCAATTCAGAGGTTCATTCTACCAAAACAGTTTCATGCAAGGACTTCTATGCATTTCGATTCATGATCCGAGATGACTGATTTAATCACCTCCACCGCTCTCAAGACCTTTTCAACCAGTATGCAACTGACATGTGTGCAAAAATGGAATCAGAGAGATTGTGTTTTATCAAACTCAATCAAAAAAAGTTGCGTTGTGACAGCTACACACACCTTCGGGATGGAATGAACAATGATGCGGATCCTGAGAGTCTTGGAAAAGTATGCATTCTGCCGTCTACCTTCACGGGAAGCCCTCGATATATGCATGAAAGGACTCAGGACGCCATGACAATTGTACGACATTACGGTAGGCCAGACTTATTCATAACTTTTACATGTAACCCCAATTGGAAGGAGATTGAGGACGAACTCCTTCCTGGTCACAACGCCACACGCCGACATGATCTCGCAGCTAGAGTATTCCGTCTTAAGTTACTTAAGCTTATGGATCTTATGAAATTAGGTGAGGTTTTCGGACCAGTTCAATGTGACATGTACACAATCGAATGGCAAAAAAGGGGCCTCCCCCATGCTCATATTCTTATTTGGCTGACAACAAAGGTTAGTTCTAACGACATTGACAGGATCATCTCTGCAGAATTACCAGATCCTTCCACTGACAAGGACTTGTACATGAAAGTTAGGGCACATATGGTGCATGGTCCATGTGGGCCTGGCTTTAGAACCGACTTACCATGCGTTACAGGCAATAAAAGATGCACTAAAAAATTTCCCCGTCAATTTATTCGCGATACTCAGACTGGCAATGATGGCTACCCATTATATAGACGTAGGCGACCTGAAGATGGAGGTTTTACGGCTAGGGTTAAGAATGGCGAGGTTGACAACAGATGGATCATTCCCTATTGTCCACTCCTGCTCAGTACTTTCAACGCACACATTAATGTTGAATTCTGTAGCTCCGTCAAGTGCATCAAATACATATGTAAGTATGTTAATAAAGGTTCTGACGCTGCTTCGTTCGGTATGTATACTCAACGAAAACAATAGAGACGAAGTAACACAATTCCAAGTAGGTCGATACATAAGTAGTAGCGAGGCCTTTTGGCGAATCTTTGGTTTTCCAATACATGATAGGCACCCTTCAATTGTAAAATTAGATGTACACCTAGAACACGGTCAACGGGTGTATTATACCAATGAAAATGCCACTGAATTAGCACAGACCCCAAGAGAGACAACTTTAACTGGATTCTTCAAACTGTGCAAATACGATGAGTTCGCAAAATCATTGCTGTATCCTCAGGTGCCATCATACTACACATGGAATAAAAAAACATGGTGTCGCAGAAAGACTGGCCAACCAGTTATTGGAGTTCCTGGAATCAAATTCACTAATTGCTTGGGGCGAGTGTATACGATTCCTCCAAATCAACACAGTTGCTTCTATCTTCGAATGCTACTGCATGAGGTCAAAGGACCGACCAGTTTTCAGGACCTCAGAACTTTCAGTAATCGTGTTTGGTCTACATACAGAGATGCCTGTTTGGCTCGTGGAATGCTTGAAGATGACTCACGGTGGGATGCAACGTTGGTGGAGATCGCTTCATCACACTCAGCTGGAAGCCTACGAGAGGTCTTTGCAAAGCTTCTTCACTTATGTAACATTTGTGATCCCTACACATTATGGTTGAAGTTTCGGAACCAACTGTCTGAGGACTTCCTTCACCAGGCTCAACTACTACTTCCTGACATAGAAATAGATTTCAGTGATGATTTATACAATAAAGGGCTTATAGATATAGAGGACAGGATTTTCCTTATGGGTGGGAATGCCTTGCCAGCATACGGTCTTCCACAAACCCACCGCACTGATTCTAATAAAATTCCAATTCTCATCATCCAAGAAACATCTTATGATGTCGATGCTCTAGCTAGATATGTGTTTGAAATGGAATCAAAACTACTTCCTGATCAACAATTAGCATACAACACTATCACTGATTATGTATTTCATCGATCGGGTGGTATCTTCTTTCTTGATGCCCCTGGAGGCACTGGAAAAACCTTTGTGACTAAACTTATTCTTGCCAAAGTTAGACAGAATGAAGTTATCGCAATAGCTGTTGCATCATCTGGTATTGCTGCAACACTACTTCCTGGCGGTAGGACAGCACATTCTACCTTTAAGCTTCCGCTTAACTTGGTATCAGCTGAAACACCGCTCTGTGACATCACCAAGGATAGTCCCAGAGCAGAACTGCTACGGCGGTGCCAACTGATTGTGTGGGATGAATGTACCATGGCTCACAAAGGAGCTATTGAGGCCTTAGATAGAACGCTAAAAGACATTAGAGACTGTCAGGAGACCATGGGGGGTGTAACTCTTTTGCTTTCAGGGGACTTTCGACAAACTTTGCCGGTTATTCCAAAGGGCACCAGAGCGGATCAAGTTCGGGCCTGCCTGAAGTCTTCTCCATTGTGGCAACAGGTAACAACACTTCGTCTGACCACTAACATGCGTATTCAACTGCATGGCGATACTGTGTCTGAAAAATTTGCTGAAGACCTTCTCATTCTTGGCGACGGCAAAGTACCTTCAGATGTGCATAGAGACATTGCACTCGACAATATATGCTGTCTGGTTAACACTGTCGAAGATCTCAAGGCAGCCGTTTTTCCCAGCTTGGTAGATAATTACCGCAATCATGCATGGCTGTGTGAGAGGGCTATATTAGCTCCTACAAATGTCACTGTCTCCGCCATTAATCGCCAAATGCTTGAAAGTCTTCCTGGAAATGATATGACTTTTAAGTCTATTGATACCAATGTTGATCCACATGATGCGGTCAGTTATCCCATTGAATTCCTCAATTCATTGGACATTCCTGGTCTACCTCAACATATTTTGTCTCTCAAGGAAGGATGTCCAGTTATACTTCTCAGGAATATAACTCCTCCCAAGCTTTGCAATGGTACACGCCTTGTTGTCAATAGGATGTCACAGCACATTATTTATGCTACGATTATGTCAGGGTGTGGAAAAGGAGAAGATGTTTTAATACCTATGGTAACTCTTACTACATCAGGAGTGGATGCACCCTATTCTTTTAAAAGAACTCAATTTCCCCTTCGTGCTGCCTTTGCTATGTCCATCAACAAGTCCCAGGGTCAGACTTTATCTGTTGCAGGACTTCACCTGGAGGAACCATGTTTCTCACATGGACAATTCTACGTTGGATGTTCTCGAGTTGGCAGCCGGAATAACCTTTTTGCCTTTGCTCCAAATGGAAAAACAAAGAATATTGTATATCGTGAGGTTTTATAGAGTTTTTATGTTCAAAATGGCAATGTTACACCAACTGCCTTAAATATATAGCATCTACGAAACCTGAAAAAAGGAGACTTATTCAACATTGACGCAGTGCATTCTATTGACACCTAGACATACCTTTCAGTGCATTTGCAGAGTAAATTACAGTTACCAATGCAACAGTGAATCACTTCTCATTTGAATTTTCTACCATTGTACAAATATATGTCAAACAACAGAACTATATACAAACTTATTCGCACTTCGTATTTGCACACACCGCCATCATATGCACCCACACATACGCCCACACACAGTTAAAAGAACGACATACATGCGTGCTCATGCATTAACACACACGCGACATCAGCAACTTCGAAACTGACGACATGACGCCAACTTCTTAACAAGCACAACGCCTCTGACACCATAGGACACATCACGAGACCTATAGGCCCGGCATTGCTTGCAAGTCAAAGTGGACTCTGGAATTGATGCTTTCGATTGTTAAGGACACCCTCCAGTCGCTGACAAGTCCGGCGTTTAATACGTAGACACACACAACTTGCCGCATACATACACAGATTGTTTCCGTCATTTCTTTCATTGTTTCAATATGCATTCCGACATGGACAACAAGCGACAACAGCATTTCTGGTGCGTCAAAGTAAACTTTCGTCATCATTCTCAGTTGCACCTGAAGATGCAATGGAAGCAGCATTTCTGTTTTGTTGATTTTAGTGATTCTTTTTGGTGAATATGGCTTTTGCTGCAGCTATCCATTTCGCATGCTGTGGCTGTCTATAATCTGCCAGTCAAACTCACCATGGGTATGTTATGAGCTCTTCATACTTTATACTTAAACATCTGAGCTATTACATTGTCAATATTTTTTATCACAAGTGCAAACCTATTTGATGCTGCCTGCCCCTCGACTTCAGATAACGCATTTTTTTTTTTGTTCTTCATGTCCATCCAATTTCTTTGTTTCAAAATAACTGATAATTTGGTTACGCTAATGTTTTTCTCTGCGTTGCAGTGTTTACATTTTCGATCTTTGTTAATAAATAACCAGTGCAGTTTCTATCCCCAGCATCCTCTTTTGTTATAACATTCGGGTTATCGTTATGTTTTCTTAACTTCATAAGGCCTATTGTTGGTTGAGGGAATATTAATCAAAAACACCACATGCAAGTCTGCACAGTAGACACTACAGTTTTTAAGCCAAGAAAGAAACTTAACATTGTAACTTTAACACAGCTTCATCAGTTCAAACACTAAGCTTCCGTTTTGCTTCATTTCCATTTAAAAGCCTTTTAAAACAATATTTTTACTTGAAAACAAGTCTATTTAAAGACTACGTAAAACAAGCAAATATTTCGTAAAAAAAAGCAAAAATTATATAAGTTTATTTAAAATATATGTATCTGTAAATTTCGTTAGGCGTGCAGACAGACAGTCGTGCAGAGAGGTGATATACGCGTGCAGACAGACAGTCGTGCAGAGAGGTGATATACGCGTGCAGACAGACAGTCGTGCAGAGAGGTGATATAGGCGTGCAGACAGACAGTCGTGCAGAGAGGTGATATAGGCGTGCAGACAGACATAACTGATAATTTGGTTACGCTAATGTTTTTCTCTGCGTTGCAGTGTTTACATTTTCGATCTTTGTTAATAAATAACCAGTGCAGTTTTTATCCCCAGCATCCTCTTTTGTTATAACATTCGGGTTATCGTTATGTTTTCTTAACTTCATAAGGCATATTGTTGGTTGAGGGAATATTAATCAAAAACACCACATGCAAGTCTGCACAGTAGACACTACAGTTTTTAAGCCAAGAAAGAAACTTAACATTGTAACTTTAACACAGCTACTGAGCGACCCCGAGCAACGCCGGGCTTTACTGCTAGTAGGAAATAAATGTAATAGTGATAATAACGATGATAAAATTGGTGATACAAATGAAAGTAATGAAACTTAATTGTGGTAATTAATAGGATGCTGGTTATGTATGTGAGTATCTGGTGTGTGCAGTGCATGTTCATGTGGTGAATACATGATGATATCTTTAATAATGAGGGACATGATAAAGAATATAATATTAATGAAAATAACAATGGTAATGAATGATAGAGTTGATGAGACATGATAATAATTGTGGAAGTTAATAGGATGTTGTGTAAGTGCCTATTGTTGTTTGTGTTCAAGTGGTTAGGTTTTGGTCTGTCTGTGGTTTATGTCCGAATACCATGGCGGAGAATGTATGTTTTTTGTGTCTGCAGTTTATGAAGATTTCCAATTAAGCCTTACAGGTTCATTCTATCATTACCACTGCAGAAGTCCAACAAGCTTTTGATTCCAGAGTCAAGCTAGATTAATACAGACTGAACCTTGAGCTGATCAATAGCGAAACCCATGTCACTACTCAATAAACGTAATGAAGACATAACAAATCGTCCTTTTTATTATTATTATAATTACACTCTGCTTAGTTCTACACCTCTTTACCGACTGGAAACCTCGCACTGTTGAACCTACAGTAACTGGACATTACATTCCCTAGATTTATATGTATATAAATAGTGATGATATAAAAGTTATATCTTTCGTTTATTACTATTATTATCATAATACTCCAGATAAATATTATCTGGTGAGTGCTTCGTATCTGTTATACACAGATCTCCAGCAGTCAACTGATGAAGGGAAATTATCCACCGATCGGGCTTTCCTCTTATTTATAAATACACTTTATCCAGCAACTACGCAGCCTCTGTTTCTTCTATATATATATGTGAGTCCCGGGTTCAGTTGGAGGGGGGTGGGGGTGTAACCACATTAAACTTGATATATATATATGCGATACTATATATATGTACATCATCATCATTGCTGTTTAATGTCCATTTTTCCACATTAGTATGGATTAGACGAGTTGTCCTATTGAGATAGGCCTGTCAGGTGACAATGTCTTGCTCATACAGAACTGATTTGGGATACCAACCACATTGACAGTGAGTACTGGGTGCTTTTTGTTGTGACACCTACACAACCACTTTACAGTGTGAGCTGGGTGCTTTTTGTCATAACACCCAGACGACCACTTTACGGTGTGGGCTGGATGCTTTTTTATTGTGATACCAACATAACTTTACAGTGTAAGGATAGTTTGGACAGAAGTGGGTAGGTGTATGGGGTGTATAGAAGGGGGTATAATGACTAAGAAGTTGAAACTAATTTTGGAGTTATGCCTTTTGAATAGCTTTCTATATATATATATATATATATCATCATCACCGTTTAATGTCCATTTTTCCACGCTAGCATGGGTTAGATGGGTTGTCCCATGGAGGCACATGGCTTAGTGGTTAGAGCATTGGCCTTGCAATCGAAAGGTTGTGAGTTCAATTCTCAGACCGGGTGATGTGTTGTTTCCTTGAGCAAGACACTTTATTTCACATTGCTCCAGTTTACTCAGCTGTAGAAATGAGATGATAGGGACTGGGGTCCCTATCATTCCACTGCAAAGTGGTCCTGGAGGTGCCACGGCAAAAAAGCACCCAGCACTCACTGTAAATGAGGTTGGTGTTAGGAAGGGCATCCAGCTGTAGAAATCAAGCCAGAATCAGTTCCCGTCCCACCCTTGCAAGCAGGGAAAAAGCGGACGTAAAATGAAATGATGATGATGATGAGGTAAGTTGGGTCAGGTGACTGTGTCTAGCTCACACAGGCTGGATGCCCTTCCTAACGCCAGATATATATATATATATATATATATATATATATATATATATAGCTAGTGGTGGAGTATTTATTTGTTAATGCTTTTTTACTGATTTTACTGATACTGGCTTCGATCTTCAATGAAAAGAGCAACATGAACCATATTGCGTTTTGGCATCTATTTTTTTAATTTTACAGCTTTGGGCTGGATTTGTAGCTAATTTTCCATTTAAATCCACTCACCATACATTATACATACATAACCGGTATGGAATTAAATGAAAAGAATGTGCGATTTAATGTATGAGATATTCAATGCGAGAATGATGATGTGATTACAGGAGGTCTTGGTTGTTGTTTGGTTGAGATTATTTTTGGATAAATTGAGTTATACCACAGATAATGTAGTTAGCATGTTAGAAAAGTCCTCAGCAAAAACAGAGAAATTGAACAGATCGCCCGAATCTGGAATCAAAAGGCTCTGTTTGTCTATAATATAATTATCTATTTCATCAAATATTGGATTTGAAACTACATTCAAATCTTCAGATAATTTGTGGAAGTCATGAGAATAACAAAAGACAAGCTGATAAAGCAAAAGTCATCTGAGAGGTCTGTAACAACGCTTGCTAGGAGGAAAACTGTACGATAAATGATAATGATGTTCTGTAACAAATTATGAACTAGCAACATAAACCAAATGAGTATATAGCCAGGATTTTTATTTCACCATTACAGTAAAAAAAAAATGTGAAAGCAAGCTCTTAGATATCCTAATCTAGCTGCAGTTTTAAGGGAAGTTGATTAGCAGAAGACCCTAGAATAGAGATGGAGATTTCCTACTAATCTACTCTCGAGTTAGCAGGAACAAATGAAACAAACACTTTGTTCAGAAGGTGTTTTATGTATTTTTATTAATAAATCTATTGAATTTTTCTTCCAAATCAAGACATAAATTGTAAATATATCACAAAACCCATTATCACCATCTTTTAGAATCCAGCTAAGAAATGAAAAATGAAGCATCAGCATTCAAGTTTCTCTCTCCATATTTACAGACATAAGAAACTGAAATGAATAGGAAAATAAGAAAACAAAAAATTCCTCCCCAAAAAACAAAGAACCGTTTTCCATGCTAAAATATCAGCTTGCTGCACAAGTAACTCCATCTGAAGTTGAGCTTACAGTGCAGTGTTTCACAATATGAGGTTGTCTGGTTGCAGTTTATAGAAAAGTAAATATACTTGCTGACATTTTACATGATTTTAGGACAATTTTGACTTCTGACAGTTTCCTAGTCAATTTATGATGAGTCCAAATATAAAAATTGACTCCATTCCTCTCTCTCGCTTCCATATATACCATATATACTCATGTAAAAGTCAACCCTAGTTCTTCATGGACAACAAATCAATATTTGTGAACATAAATGTTATGATGAGAAAATTAATTTTAATAGGCTATTATGTTCTGATGTATGCAAGTAGAAATATTTCTAAGAGCTACTGGCCTTATTTATGTTTTATGGTAGTATGAAGTGTGTTTTTATGCATAGAAATATTGGTAGTGTTATTATAATCCATTGTTTTATTTTTATTCATTTATAGTCCCATTGGACCTCTGCTTATTGATATGGTATTTTGGACTGTAGTGGAAATTCAGCCTTTTGGAAGTAGTATCCATGTAATAGACGACCCCATAGATTTAACCTAAAAACATAATTGAAAAAAATTTGACTTTTACATGAATATATCATCATCATAATTATTACTATCATAACATATATATATATACACGCATATAGACATACAAATACACATGCGCACAATCCAATTATAGCAATTTTACAATCAACTCTGGATAGTTTCTTATTTCTCCTTCTCCTTCACAAACACACACACATTTATTAATGTAGTACAGTAAATGATAAATTGGTTCCACAAGAGAAGTAAATACAAGAGTCAGTGACTTTATATATATGTGCCCCAGCATGGCCTCAGCCGGATGGCTGAAACAGGTAAAAGAGTAACAGCATTTAACCAATATCTATCTCTGTCAGTCACAGAAAATATGGCAATTTATATAAAATATCATTAGTTTGATTGACAATTTAGTTTTCAAAAAATCCTTAGTTGGTTAATGACTGAAAGACAACCTTGACCACCACCACCACAACTATCACACCATTACCATCATCATCATCATACTCATAAATACTTTCTTTTTAGACACCCAAGTTAGGTTTGACAAATGTTCCAGTTGGTTGATCTATGGAACAACTTGCATATTAAATTAACATGCAAATGGCTGAGCATTCCACTGGCCGAAGTACTCTTAACATAATTCTCAAAGAGATTCAGCATGGCACAATGTGTGACAAGACTTTGAATTACAGGTACAGGCACAAGTACAATCTATCTGATGGGTTTCCAATTGTATTCACAAGGCTTGCACGGAATTGAAGCTGTGGTAAATGACACTTGTCCAAGATGCCATGCAGTAGGATAAAATCTGAGACATTATGAATGCAAAGTGAACTTGTTAACCATTTGGCCATGCTTCATCCACTAAGCACTGTAGCACGATAAACATATTCCAAGCTGCTTGATTCTGTGAGGAAATAGCTTTCATTCATGTCTGAAATCAATTCATCACAGTTACACTATTGCTAACACTTCTGAGAGTAGCACGTACCCTTAAAAAACCACATTCAGATTTGATCCACTACTCCAGCATGACCAGAACCACAATCACTATAAACTCCAAATCAACTGCCCTTGGTCGAATTTCGCTAGATTTCAATTTATGTAGATCCTCAAATAAAACCAGATAAAGTAGAAAAATATTTTTAAATGTCTTTCTCTTCAGCTTGAACAAGTTTATCTTTCTATATACAGATGTGTAAAAACATAATGTCTGTGTGTCTGTTCTGTAGAGAATAAATATTGTTGACTTGAATGAAATCAACAGTAAAGTCATATATGTTGGTGCGAACTTGTATCATTCATACATGAACAATATAGTTTTCCCTTTTCATATGTAAATCCTAGAAAGACAACGAATTCATGGTGATATTATGGTGTATCATCATGCAAGAAACATAAATAAAAGCCATTTATAATTTATAAGCTGATTAGCCTGAAGCTTAGGAGCTCTGCAGGGACTAAGGGCCCATCAATTTGTTTTGCTATAGTAGGGTGAATGATTGTGCCAGAGGCACTTGAAATATCTGAAAACCTAGGGGGCCTGTCTTAAGAAACTAATTAGTGATGTTGAAAATGAAAAAAGGTTATCATATAAGAAAAGTTATCTGGATATCATATACACTGATTTATCAATATACATAGTGTATGAAATATAATGTGTGGGACATGACATCTAGTGTAGGTATAGAACTCAGAGCTGTACGGGAGCCTCCCAAAAGTCAGCTGGAAAGTAATACAGAGGAGACTGAAGTTAGCTGTACATGCTCACCGACATTCAGAGTTGACACTGCACTCAATGGTCCTGTGGGAGCCCCTACACGGACACACTAGAAGCGGGAGACCGAGGATGACATATATTGATGCTGTAAGGACAGACACTAGCTTCTGAGAGATGCAGGACATGGCAGCGATGATGAGGGACAGAGATCGCTGGAGAGAACTCGTCCATGGATCTTGGGAATTTTACCCACCCTAGATATATATATATATATATATATATATATATATATATATATATATATATATAAAAGCAGTTATAACGGTGACATATGCAGATACTTAAATTTTGTTGGGTTTAACACCAACACAATCAATCTACTGTTAAATGATAATGATGATCACATATATATATATTTATGATTAATAGTGTGGTTTTTGCCCTGGACACAGCACAGCCAACCAAATATTCACACTGTGGCAGGTCTTTGAGAAATTGTAGGAGTACCGCCAAGAGGTGTATTCTTGCTTCGTAGACCTAGAAAAAGCATATGACCGTGTTTCATAGCATCTGCTTGTGGAAGGTTCTGTAGGTCAATGGTCAGCTTCTTGTTGCCCTGATGTCTCTATACGAATGCCTGAGTATTTGTATTTGAATAGATGGTGCTAAATCGAAACCATTCAATGAGGGAGTGGGACTCTGCCAAGGGTATGTACTTTCACCTCTCCTGTTCATTATTTTCATGAACAGGATTGACAAACGCAGCCGGGTTGGAAGTGGTGTCACAACTGGCAGGTGTAGAATCAGTCGGCTGGAATTTGATGACAACATGGTATTACTTAACTCAATAGAAGGTGATCTCCGATTTGCACTTGATAGGTTTAATGCCAGTGCTGCATGGCTGGGATAAAAATTAGTGGTGCATGGCTTGATTGAAAATTAGTTCTGCGAAAACTGAGATACTCATCCTCTCAAGGAAGATTGTGCAGTGCACTCTATATGGAATTCAACTTAAGCAGGTGGAGAAGTTCAAGTATTTCGGGGCCATGTTCATGAGTGATGGAAGGCAGGAGACTGAATTAAATGCAGTAATGCACCAGCTTCAGCATTCAGTAATCAGAAGATGGGAGGTAAGTGTAAAAGCCAAACTTGCTATCTTCAATTCGGTAATCATGCCAACCCTTACCTATGGTCATGAATCTTGGGTAATGACTGAAAGTATACGATCGCAAATACAAGTGGCTGAATTGTGGTTCCTCCAAAGGGTCTTGGAGTAATGTTACAAATTACTCGGACATCAGACAGTCACTCCAGGTAGAGCCGCTACTTCTCTGAATTGAGAAATCACAGGTCCGGTATATGGGCATGTGGTTAGAATGTCT
This sequence comes from Eledone cirrhosa, assembly GCA_964016885.1. Classification (NCBI taxonomy): domain Eukaryota; kingdom Metazoa; phylum Mollusca; class Cephalopoda; order Octopoda; family Eledonidae; genus Eledone; species Eledone cirrhosa. Next base: position 143,080,830 of record OZ024740.1, on the reverse strand, counting down.
CAGGAAAGAATCACTGAACAGATTTTATGGGCAAAGCCAACCAGCGGACACCCAGGGGCAGACCCTGAGCAAAATGGTTAGATAACATGCATGAGTTAAGCTGGTCTTGCTTAGGGATCCAGCCGGATCAATTAGAAACAATTGCTTCTAGCAGTACCCATTGGAAGGAAGGTTTGAGACTCTGCCCCCATGACCCTCTCAGGAATAAGTGGGCGAATAAGATATATATATACCGTGTGCGAGAACCCCTCAAACGTCATCAAGCAATTGCACAACCACTTTCCCTTTCAGGTACCTAGAATCTCTAACCAAGGAAGTAACAACAACTTTCAAAGTACAAATTTCATGACTACCACCCTCAATGTTGGTACCCTGAAAGCCAAATCAGGTGAAATTGTGGAACTGTTAGAAAGAAGAGTAGTAGATATATTCTGTGTACAAGAAGTGAGATGGAGGGGTGCTTCAGCAAGACTAATCATGGGCAAGCAACTTAAATATAAACTCTACTGGATAGGAAATGATGATGGGGTAGGAGGTGTTGGCATCCTACTATCTGAGAAATGGATAGATAGGGTGATAGAAGTAATTAGAGTAAGTGACAGGATTATCAAGCTTAGATTAACTGTAGGAAATAGACTGGTGACAATTACATCTACCTAACCTCCATAGACAGGACCGGGTAAAGAACAAAAGGACAAGTTCTATGAGGAACTTTTACAGACAACTTCAAGTACTGATGAAAAATACCTCATCATCTCCAGGTGAATTTGGAATCAAAAAGTCTGGAATAAACTTAGCCAAAACTAAAGTGCTAGTGAGTAGGAAAGAAGATAGAAGCTAGATTCCTCAAGGGAAATGACCCTGCTTAATATGTAGAAAAGGAGTAGGCATAAACTCCATACAATGTACACAATGTAAATCTTGGGTACACAAAAGATCTAGTGGGATAGCAAATAGACCAACAGGAAGGGAAAACTTTACATGTAGAAGATGCACAGGAGTAATAGAGAGGAATGATATAAACCTTTTCCAATCACAGGAAAGATCCATACATGTGGTTGATAGCTTCTGCTATCTAGGTGACCTAATTAACAGCAGAGGAGGGTGCACCAAGAGTATAATAGCTACAATAATGATAGGATGGAAGAAGTTTAGAGCTACTTCCTATGTACAAAAGGATGGCTATATAACACCTGTGTGTGAAATGCAATGCTGTGCATGGTAGTGAAACATAGGCTGGAGAGAAATGAAGCATCCATGCTTTGTTGGATGTGCGATGTGAGAGAAAGGCATAGCTTGGACGAGCTGAGGGAGAAGCTGGGTTTAATAGGAATCCGAGGTGGTGTGCAGCAAAGAAGACTGTGTTGGTATGGACAATGAGTGCTGGGTGAAAAAATGCCAGGAAATCCCAGTGGAAGGAAGCCGTAGTAGAGGACGATCAAGAAAGACCTGGGCAGAGGTTGTATGAGTTTACCTCAAATCGCTAAGACTGGTAGATGAGATGATG
>OZ024740.1:143034323-143069323 GCA_964016885.1 Eledone cirrhosa | reverse complement strand
CGAATAATAACACATGTATGATTTCGTTATCTCAAATTTACATCTTGGAGTTATTACCCTTTGTTATAATACCTTTTACGTAAACTAGTGTTTTAACACACATTACTTTTAATGGTGTCTTATAAGTCTTATAAGTGCCTGAAGATTAGGTCAAAATTTTGATCTCTCTGAAATTCTGGAGATATGGTCAATATGGGGCCTTGAAACCTTAGGTAGCACTTTTGTTCCATAAATGAACCTATGTATATATATATATATGTGTGTGTATGTGTGTTTATTATTGGTGAATACTAAATATCATTGTAGAGCTTAATAGTTTATTATAGTCGAGTTCCAGGAATTCCTCCTATATATTACAAGGGTTCTTCAGTGCATAACCCTTAAGCACCAAAGCACTAGAACTTTGTAATATACAGGAGAAACTCCTGAGTAACATGCCACCAGCTCGGCATTGATAAACTATATATATATATAAATCATCATCATCATCATGATCCTCATTTTTTGTCCGCTTTTCCCTGCTTGCAAGCAGGGAAAAGCGGACGTAAAATGATGTTGATGATGATGATTTATATATATATATATATATATACATACACATACATATATATACATATACATACATACATATATATAAATATACATACATATATATATATATACATACATATATATACATACATATATATATATATATATATATATATATCACAGAAAAAAAGAGAATCAGTGTTGCGACGAATGGAATTTATTGGAGATATTACAATCGTTTCTCTGCTGACCAGCTCGAGACACGATCGATGTGATAATCGAACCTGACTCTGAAAATCGCGAGGTCCTCAGATTATCTGAGGACCTTGCAATTTTCAGAGTCAGGTTCAATCATCACATCGATCGTGTCTCGAGCTGGTCAGCAGAGAAACGATTGTAATATCTCCAATAAATTCCATTCGTCGCAACACTGATTCTCTTTTTTTCTGTGATATCATACTCTGTTCTATGAGAGCATCGAGTGCTCATATGGCCTACCACATACGGACGCTTTAAGCATCCAACACCAATTATATATATATATATAAAATGTAAAAATGATTCCATAGGACTAGGACTATTTCATTCATTTTAAATCCTCAGATGATTTTAAATGAATGAAATAGTTGTAGTACATAAAGAAATATGTATTTACTCTACTAATGTATTGGGTACATTTTTTAACTGGTTCTTTTCCATTCCTCTTCAGAGAATCATTCTTAATTATATGTATGTGTGTGTGTGTGTATGTGTGTGTGTGTTATAGAAATGGTTCTATTGATGATTGTTCATATAAAATTTATGATTCTTCATGTCTGCATCGTTATGTTTGTGAAACTTCATCATGTGTTCAGCAAAGCTCGCTTGACACTCAGCTGCCATGTCCCGTTTACAAGACTCAGTGTGGGCCAATTTGTAGAGAACCAAGAAGACAAAACAGTGGAGGAAGATTGTATAAAAGAAGGTCACAGTGCGAGCCACTTTGTTGCCCATGATGAAACGGCCCATGCTTAATGTGATCTTGTCATATGGTTTCAAGTTCATGTAACGTTTCATTCTTTCCTTGCGATTAAATGTGTTGAAGGGGTTGAGTCGTTCTTCATACTGGGAAGAGTACTGGCGTTCTGTTTCATCAACATTGATGTGAGTTTCAGGCTGAAAATATAGAGAAGTAGCTTTTTCATTTGTGGAAACAAAACAATCACATTTGTCTATCACTACCATCCTAATTTCTTGGATAAACAGTTTCTACCTAACAAATTTGACTCACCCAGATTTAGTCAGCCTTAGCCTATGGTAGAAGACACTTCACCAAAGTGTTACACAGTAGGCTGGAATACAAAATTATGTAGCTGTGAAGCAAACTTCTTAACCCCAGTTCTAATTTTTTTTAACCTGGTACATATTTTACCAATTTCTTTTTTGTTGATCTGGCAAGTTACAAGACATAAATACAGACACAATCACAAACAAACACACACACACACACATCATCATCATCATCATCAACGTTTAACGTCCGTGTTCCACGCTTGCATGGGTTTGGACGGGGGTTTTCCCACTTGAGGCAAGAGTGATTGTCTTGCTCGCATAGGACTGTCTGGCAGGTTTTCTACAGTTGGATGCCCTTCCTAACACCAACCACATTTACAGTGTGGGTCTGGGAGGTTTTTACCGTGTTGCCTACACGGCCACATTACAGCGTGGACTGTGTGTTTTTTTTGTCGTGACACCTACACGATCTCATTTGTTTCGGCCTGGATGGTGTGGCACCAACATAACTTTACATAGAAGGGGCAGTGTGGATGGGGTGGGGGTGGTGGGACGGGGGTATATTTTGTTAGAGATGCCTACTGAGTGTAGTAGGTTTTACTTTGTATTTAGGTAAGGCGGGTCTTCTCTATTACTGAGTACCGCCAAAGATCTCGGTCCAGTGACATTGTCTTGGTGAGGTGTAAGTGTGTGAGGTCGGAGTTTATCAGCTCGTCCCAGGTTTTTCTGGGTCTGCCTATTCCGTGGCTACCGTCTATCTTTATTGCCCTGCACTTTGTTATACAGCTATCGTCCTTCATGCGCATCACGTGACCATACCAACGTAGCCTTCTCTCGAGTAGACAACATCTGATCCCTCTTATTTCTAATTTTTTCCTTAGTTCGTTTATGCTTTATCGTTCACGTATATTACTATTACACATCCAGCGGAGCATGCAAGCTTCGTTTCTCTCTGTCTGCGTATATCTTCTGCACACAATGCCCAGGTCTCACTGCCATGCAACATCGCTGTTCGTATGCAGGCATCGTACAACCTGCCTTTCATTTTTAGGGAGAACCCTTTAGCGGCTAATAGTGGTATAAGCTCTCTGAACTTTTTCCACCCAGTTCTGACTCTAGCTACTGTACTTTCAGAGCACCCTCCCCCACTGCTGATTTTGTCACCCAGGTAACGGAAGCTGTCCACTATTTCTATAGAACCCTCTGCGCAGTTGAAAGAGCTAGTATTTTGTGGGCACTTGCTGCTACTTATTGCACCAGAGCACCGGCCACATGTAAAATCTATGTTCTTAGTTAGCTTGCCTGTGATCCCACTACATCTTTTATGCACCCAAACTTTGCATTTGGGACACAAAATGGAGTTTCTACCTACGCCTTTCCTACACTCTGCGCATGGCCACTTCCCGGAGGGGACCGCCGCCTTATTTTCTTTCTTACAAACTAGAACTTTAGTCTTAGCCAGGTTAATTTTAAGGCCTTTTGATTCTAGGCCGTGCTTCCATGTTTGGAATTTCTTCTCTAGCTCGGCCATTGATTCAGCTATGAGCGTTAGATCATCTGCGTATAGGAGTTCCCATGGGCAGCCGGTCTTGAACTCCACTGTTATAGCCTGGAGGGCAATAATAAATAGTAGGGGGCTAAGAACAGAGCCCTGATGAACAGGGCTCTGATATATATATATACACACACACACACACACATATATATACACACATATATATATACACACATATATATATACACCCATACACACACACACACATATATATATATATATATATATATGTATTCACACACACATATATATATATATACTTATATATACACACACACACACATATATATGTGTATATATATATATATATATATATACTAGCCAAATTTCTCACGCCTTGCTGCGTTTCACACATATTTTTTGTAAGAAAATGATGATTGATTTTAAATCAGTGATATAATTTATGGAGAAAAACTCTGCATTTCAATATTACTCAATGTAAAATGTAATGCAAGAAAAATTGGAAAACATTATTTTTTGTAATATATCAAATCAAAATTACATTATCAAATCTTATTCTTATTTTGTTTCTTGTAAATAATTTTTTTTAAAATATCAATTCAAAACTTTAGTGAATAGGCATTATATCTCGTCATTTACCTATGGTTTAATTTCATATAAATCGAAGGGAAAACATTTTCAGCCGGGGTTTGTGCACCTGGGTAACCCTAATAGGGGGTTTAACCCCCATTAGGGTGTCTTAATATTATTGAAATTTGCTGAAACTTTGTGAATAGGCATCATATCTTGTCATTTACCTATGGTTTAAATTTCATATAAATCGAAGGGAAACATTTTCAGCGGGTGTTTGTGTCCCCGGGGAACCCTTTGATTAAAATGAAATATACTTATCCAAGTACACTGGGCAATGTAATTTCAGAATATATATGGTTATGGGGTTCTATCTCCAAAACCATAGGAGGAGTTTGTAAACAAACAAACAAACAGAAACTACAACTTTATATATATCATCATCATCATCACCATCATCATTTTATGTCCGCTTTTCCCTGCTTGCAAGGGTGGGACGGGAACTGATTCTGGCTTGATTTCTACAGCTATCCAGCTGTAGAAATCAAGCCAGAATCAGTTCACGTCCCATGTTACAGTGAGTGGTGGGTGCTTTTTTTTCCGTGGCACCTACATGACCACTTTGCAGTGGAATGATATGGACCCCAGTCCTATCATCTCATTTCTACAGCTAAGTTAACTGGATCAATGTGAAATAAAGTGTCTTGCTCAAGGAAACAACACATCACCCGGTCTGAGAATTGAACTCACAACCTTTCGATTGCAAGGCCAATGCTCTAACCACTATAATTATTATAACCACTATAATTATTATATTGAAGAAAGCTGGTTGATCAAAATCTGCCAACTTATTTTTAAACAGATGTGAAGCACTACACAATTTTTGTTCCTTAGGATTTTCTCTGTAAGGTATTGTCCGGAGTTTTAGTATAATAAATAAGAGAGACGGTTTTATTTGTACATCTTTATTTTATTATCTAGTTTGAACTAGATAATAAAATAAAGATGTACGAATAAAACTGTCTCTCTTAATTATTATATATACTAACAGAAGAACCGCCATTCGGGCGGTTTTCTGCTAGCATGTCATTATCATCATTTTACGTCCGCTTTTCCCTGCTTGCAAGGGTGGGACGGGTCTTATTCGGCACAGCATCTCTCCACTTGTCACGGTCCTTCGTCATCTCCACCATGAGCTTCAGCGATCTGAGGTCTGTTCTCACCACCTCCGCCCATGTTTTTTGTGGTCTACCTCTACCACGTCTTCCTTCAACTGGCATTTCCTGGCACTTCTTCACCCATCAGTCATCCTCCATGCGCATCACATGTCCATACCACCTCAGTCTCCTCTCTCGCACACTACATTCTATCCCTCTCAGACACAGTTTCTCTCTCAACACATTCATGCTGGGTCGTTCACGCACATTGACATTGCACATCCAACAGAGCATGCTTGCCTCATTTCTCTCCAGCCATCGCATATCCTCTGCAGTTGCTACCCATGTCTCACTACCATGCAGCATCGCGCTCCTCACACAGGCATCATATAACCGGCCTTTCGTACGCAGGGAGAAACCCTTCTTCGTCAGCAGAGGAAGCAGCTCCCTAAACTTCTTCTAACCCGTCCTTATTCTAGATACTATGGCCTCGGAAAACTCCCCTCCCATGCTAATCTGATCTTCTAGGTACCGGAAGCTATCCACCACTTCTATAGCATCCGCCTGCATTTGAAAAATGTGTCTATCAATGCGACTTCTACTGTCTAATTTCTCTGTATATATACTGCATACGTATTTCTCCCTACCTGTTAGTTTGCCTGCTATCCCACTACATCTCTTGTGTACCCAGGATCTGCATTGTGTGCATTTTATAGAATTTATGCCAGTTCCTTTTCTGCATATCGAACATGGGCATTTCCCTGACGGAATCAGGGAAATTGTCCTCTTCTCTACTCATCAACACTTTTGTTTTAGCTAGGTTCACTCTCAGTCCTCTAGCTTCCAACTGCTGTTTCCATAGCCAGAATTTATTCTCTAGCTCCTCTACTGATTCTGCTATAAGAACCAGATCGTCAGCATAGAGAATTTCCCATGGACAGCCAGTCTTAAACTCCTCTGTTATCGCTTGGAGGACTATAATGAACAAGAGCGGGTTGAGGACCGAGCCTTTGTGTACTCCTACTTGGATCTGGAATTCCTCACTAAACTCCATTCCTAACTTGACTTTACTGAATGCACCTCTGTACAAAGTTTGCACTGTCCTCTTTAGTTTCCTTAGGCACCACCAGATGACAGATCGGGGTACCCTATCAAAGGCCTTCTCTAGGTCAACAAAGGCTAAGTATAGTGGCTTATTCTTCTCTAAGAACCTCTCTTGTAATTGTCTCGCCAAGAAGAGGGCATCTGTTGTACTTTTCCCAGGCACAAAACCAAACTGTATCTGATCTAGTTTGACCCTTTCTCTAATTAGTTGTGCTAATATCCTTTCTGCCACTTTCATAACCTGATCCATCAGTTTTATACCCCTATAATTGCTCCTCTCCAGAGCATCCCCTTTACCTTTGTAGCAATTTATGAGAATACTGCTGCACCAGTCTTTGGGTATGGCACCACCATATATAGCCTAATTGATGATGCGTGCAACTAGTTTAGTGCCTACGTCCTCTGATGCCTTCAGCATCTCAGCAACTATCCCCCCCCCCCCCAGCAGCCTTACCCTTTTTCATTTCTTTAATCGCCTCTTGCACCCTATATTCGTCAATCTCAATAGCTGGTCCCTCTGTCGGATCTACCAAGGGTAATTTCTCTCTCTCCCATTCGTTCTCCACATTCATCAGTCTCTCATAGTAACATTTCCAGGCCTCCTTTTTCTGATCATTTGTGACACTAAGTACACCAGCATCATTCTGGACACATTTATCTCAAACAACATCCTGATTTGCATTGACACACTGCCTTGCAATGTGGAACACCGCATGCCCCTGATCATCCCATCGCAGAACATTGGCAAACCTCCTACTCTCAGCCTCCCTGTGTGCTAAGTACACTTGACGTCTAGCTTCTCTCTTAGCGGCTGTATATCCTTCTCTACTCCCACCCTTTTTTCAAGCCAGCCTTCCATGCTAGTCTTTTGTCTCTAATGGCCTTATCTACTGTGCTGTTCCACCACCAGGTCACTCTCTGTCTGGTTGGAGCTCTGTTCCAGCCACAAGTTTCATCAGTAGCCTGCAGTAAGTTGTCACGTGAGAAATTCCAGTTATTATCTATGTCATACGTCTCTAAATCAGGGGGGTGTATTTTGTTAGAGATGCCTACTGACTGTAGTAGGTTTTACTTTGTATTTAGGTAAGGCGGGTCTTCTCTATTACTGAGTGCCGCCAAAGATCTCGGTCCAGTGACATTGTCTTGGAGAGGTGTAAGTCTGTGAGGTCGGAGTTTATCAGGTCGTCCCAGGTTTTTCTGGGTCTGCCTACTCCGTGGCTACCGTCTATCTTTATTGCCCTGCACTTTTTTATACAGCTGTCGTCTTTCATGCGCATTACGTGACCATACCAACGTAGCCTTCTCTCGAGTAAACAACATCTGATCCCTCTTATTTCTAATTTTTCCCTTAGTTCGTTTATGCTTTGCCGTTCACGTATATTACTATTACACATCTAGCGGAGCATGCAAGCTTCGTTCCTCTCTAGTCTGTGTATATCCTCTGCACACAATGCCCAGGTCTCACTGCCATGCAACATTGCTGTTCGTATGCAGGCATCATACAGCCAGCCTTTCATTTTTAGGGAGAACCCTTTAGCGACTAATAGTGGTATAAGCTCTCTGAACTTTTTCCATCCAGTTCTGACTCTAGCTACTGTACTTTCAGAGCACACTCCCCCACTGCTGTTTTGTCACCCAGGAAACGGAAGCTGTCCACTATTTCTATAGAACCCTCTGCGCAATTGAAAGAGCTAGTATTTTGTGGGCACTTGCTGCTACTTATTACACCAGAGCACTGGCCACATGTAAAATATATGTTCTTAGTTAGCTTACCTATGATCCCACATCTTTTATGCACCCATACTTTGCATTTGGGACATAAAATGGAGTTTCTACCTACGCCTTTCCTAAACACTGAGCATGGCCATTTCCCGGAAGGGACCGGTGCCTTATTTTCTTTCCTTCAAACTAGAACTTTAGTCTTAGCCAGGTTAATTTTAAGGCCTTTTGATTCTAGGCCGTGCTTCCATGTTTGGAATTTCTTCTCTAGCTCGGCCATTGATTCAGCTATGAGCGTTAGATCATCTGCGTATAGGAGTTCCCATGGGCAGCCGGTCTTGAACTCCACTGTTATAGCCTGAAGGGCAATAATAAATAGTAGGGGGCTAAGAACAGAGCCCTGATGAACACCAACTTTTACGCTAAACTCTTCACTATATTCGTTGTTAATTCTAACCTTGCTGACTGTTTCTTTATACATGGCTTGTATAGTTCTCACAAGCCATTCATCAACACCTAGTTTTCTAAGAGCCCACCAGATAATGGAACGGGGGACTCTGTCGAAGGCTTTCTCCAAGTCGACGAAAGCTAAGTATAGGGGTTTACTTTTAGCTAGGTACTTCTCCTGTAGTTGTCGTACAATGAAAAGAGCGTCTAGGGTACTTTTGCCTGACACAAACCCGAACTGCATTTCATCTAGATCGATTCTCTCTCTGATTAGTTGCGCTATTACTTTTTCCGTGACCTTCATGACCTGGTCGATTAATTTAATGCTTCTATGGTTACTCCTATCTAGGGCGTCTCCTTTAACCTTGTAGCAGTTAATGATGATGCTGCTACGCCAGTGCTTCGGAACAACCCCATTCTGTATGACTTGGTTTACTATCCGGGTGACCATGGTGTGTCCCACCGTTCCAGAGGCTTTCAGCATCTCAGCAACTATTTTTGAAGGCCCAGCCGCCTCACCCGTCTTCATATCTTTGATTGCCTTACTTATTATACTACCTTCGACTAACACTGCTGGTCCCTCTATTGGGTCGATGTGGGGTAGACTGTCTTTCTCCCATTTATTCTCCTCATTTAGTAGCCTTTCGTAGTGACACTTCCAAGCTACCTTCTTATCAGCGTCAGTGATGGCAAGTATGCCATCATCATTAAGTACACACTTCTCCCCGACAATATCACGGTTTTCCTAGACACGTTGCCTAGCAATCCTGAACACCTCACGTTTTGGTCCTCGCGTTGTAGAACATGCTTGAACTTTCTTTCCTCTGCTTCCCTTCTTGCGAAGTACAGTTGTCTCCTAGCTTCCCTCCTGGCCACTTGATAGTTTCCCCCATCCTGCCATACTTTCCAAGCCTGCTTTTTGGCCTTAATTGACTCCTCCACCTTACTGTGCCACCACCATGTTACTCTCCTCCTGCCTACAGGCCTGCTCCAGCCACAGACTTCGTCTGCCACCATCAGCAGGTTTGCTTTCAGGAATTCCCACTGTTCCTCTATATTGTACGACTCTAATTGCTCTTCCTTACTGTCGAAAGCATCAAGTAATATGCTTTTAAATTTATTTCTGGCTGTGGGGTCCTTTAGCTTCCATATTTTTCTCCTGAGGATAGTCCTCTTCTGCTGTCGAGTACGTCTCGTCCTGACTATGAGGTCGCTAATTATCAGTCTATGTTGGGAGGTGCATTCTTCATGGGGGAGGGATTTAGTGTTTACAACAGACACTCTGTCACGTCTTCTGGTAAGGATATAATTTACCTGGCTGGTATGTTCCCCTGATCTGTAGGTGATCAAGTGATTGTCTCGTTTTTTGAAGTTAGTGTTACAGATAGTTAGGTTATTTGCATCACAGAATTCCAGGATTCTGGAGCCTTCCTCATTTCTAGTACCAAAGCCATAACCTCCGTGGATTCCATCATAGCCGTCACAATGTTGACCAACGTGGCCATTTAGGTCGCCAGCAATAATTATATAGTCACTGTTGGTTATTTGGGAGGTAGTGAGCATCAGTGTCTCATAGAATCTGTCTTTTATAGCGCCATTGGGGCGCGTATGCCGATATTACTGTCACAGTAGTTCTATTTAGAACAAGTCTTATTTTAATTATTCTGTCATTTACTCTATTTACATCTATTATCTTATCCACCCATTTTTCTGCTAACATGATTCCTACCCCACCTATCCCATTGTCATTTCCCACCCAGAAAAGCTTATAGCAACGTTTTTTACCCACAATGAATCTAGCAGACCCGCCCCTCCACCTGGTCTCTTGGATACAGCAAACATCAACCTCCTTATGTTCAAGCATTTCTACAACTTCGTTAGAGCGGCCTTTTAAGGTGCCTACATTTATGGTACCAACTCTGAAGTTTTGGATTGTGTTTGGAGGATGGGGCGCAGGGATGGGTGAGGGGGATGGGGTTGGGGTTATGTTGGCCATCCGCTGCCGAAACAAAGAGGAGGGGGCCTTGCCCTTTCGTCCGGCAGCATGAGGTGAATTTGTCGTTATCTTTGGCATTGTCATCGAGTGTACAGATTCTTCAGACTCTCCAGAAATTCCTTAGTCCATCCATCATATCGAAAAGCGGCCAGAAGTGATAGCATAGGCCGTTGACTTGTGATTGGTCCAAATAATAAGGTGGAGAGTGGGGGCGGGAGGGAGGGGTATTGGTAGTTAGCAAAGAGAAGATTATTTAGAACAAATGGGGTAGTTAGCGAGAGGTTTTAAATGAAATCTTCGAATTTTGGGGGGCATAATTGGGGAAGCAATTATTTCCTGGCTACTTTTTTCCTAAAATAAGTCTCAAAAATCTCTAAGTGTGTATATTGATATACGCAAATATATATGCACATAGATATAATACGTAAATTGACAATATGCACATAAACTGAACAAAGACTGTTACACTTACTTCTGTAATCAGTAAAGTAATCCATGATACATTTTATAAAAAGGCAATAATGGAGATGGAAAAGCGATGGAACTGTTGACGGAAAATGTTCATGAATCTTCACTTGAGAATGTCGATGGGAAGCTTCAAGAGGTGAATTTGAAAATAGATGCTGGTATGAATGAATGAATTACATTTACCAATATGAAGAGTTGACCTTCGCTATATTGTTGTTTTACTGTATTCACATATAGACTTCTTAAGTTTTTGTAGTGTCCCTTTTCTAGCAGTTAAAAAGAAACTGAAATGCATTTCAACTAAAAGGGAGTGATAGCTGTTTCACATCACTGTAGAATTTTTTTGTAGACACAGTTGTCAGCAAACAGACCCCTTTCTTTTAATGTTTTTATATTTTCTTTTTTTGTAACTCATGATAATGCAACATAAATCTGACCATGTGAGAAGAATTGTGTTGGTAGATATACACCTATCTTTTCAAATATCTGCCCTTGTGCCTTGTTGCATGTAAGGGCAAAGGCTGGTTTGACAGGAAATTGCTTGCGAGTAAAGGTGAAAGGGAACTCAAGCTCTTGAGATACATGTGGTATCCTTGGGATTAGGAACCTTGTTCCAGCATTGGGACCCAATGCCACTTCAGCTTCAATTACATGATTATGTAAACTGATGATGATGTAGCCTGTACCATTGCAATGCCCGTTTAGAGGATCCATATTTCTCAGAAGCATGATGCAACTGCCTTTCTTCAGTTTAAGTATGTGTGCTGGGAAGCCTGATGGCGTAAGTTTGTTGATGAATTCAATTGGATATTGCAGTTCATTATCTACTGTATCAGAGCTTCTGTAGATTATTTCATGACCAGGGAACTTGATGACCATGAACTCATTCACCAATCTTGCATCATTTGTTGGAGTGATAATAGCTCTATTTGCAAGCCATAGTGGGTTTGAATAGTTTCCTGGAAGATTTGTAAACACAAAATCACACAGTCCAGACACATTACCATATTCCAGACAAAGTTCATTTGGCAGAAGAATTGTGAATGCACTTACAGTTGGAACAGTTGGAATGTCACCATTTCCCACATCAGAATCCTCTGCATTAATTAATTGTTGATTGGTTGTAATCTCCATGGTTTCCACATAGTCCCAGAGATAGGATCTCTTGATGGTTGCCTCAACTATTTGTGGTCTAGCACCATGACGTACAACTGGAATAATTTGCTTCCAGTCACCAGATACTAATACTGTTAGACCACCAAATGGCTTTTTGCAATCTCGAACATCTTTGAAGCTCCTGTCAAGGCATTCAAAGATATGCTTATGTCCCATACCTATCTCCTCAATGATTAGCAGGTCAGCTTGCTGCATAAGTTTACCTGTGTCATCCCTCTTTGTGAAGAAGCAAGTTGATTCAGCTGTTAGATTGAGAGGAATCTTGCACTTGGAATGAAGAGTTCTACCTTTGTGAAGCAAAGTGGCTGCTATTCCAGATATGGCAGTGGCAAGTGCAATTTTTAGTTTTAGATCGGAGGTAATCCAATAGGATGTTTATGACTTAGGTCTTTCCTGTACCTGCACTTGCATTCAAGCAGAAAATTCTGCCTTCATTTTCATTTACAGAGGTGATTACTTTGTGAAAAAATAACCTGTTGCTTAGGATTCAATGTTGGCAGAAGTTCATTTATGTTTGCTTGCAGTTGGTGTGTATTGAAATCAGTTTCTGCCATAAGAACCCTGTTGATTTCTGGTATGGCAACAATAGTTGGGTCTGGCCGAAGAAGTCCAAAGTTGGCATGAATGTCCAAGCCATCATGTTGAAGTCTTTGTTGCATCCTCTGTAGAACAATCGGCATGGTTTGCATGGACATGACTTGCTCATGATGTTGATGCATGATATCCTCTGCAAGACAATTCTTCCATTTCTCCCAGAACTGCAGAAGGTCATTTAGCATGCTGGACAATAAAATGGAGCAGAAGATCTCTTGCAGCTGAGGACCAAGCGTAACGGATGAGGCATCTTCCATAGCTTTGTCTTTTTCTCCATCTTCATCTAACAGACCAAGTTTCCTGCATGCTTCTTGGAATGTTGGAAATTCAACTCCTTCAATTGTCCTCAAATCTTTGTCTGAAGTTGACCTAGCCTTGTGATGTAGGATCATCCTGAGGTAATATAATTCAGATTGATGTCTACCGAGAGATACTGCTGGAATGCGTCCAAGAGATTCACTCATAAATTGTTGATCACCATCCAAATGTCCTTTTTTCTTCTTTGCCACTTTGTGTTTGTCCAAGTGAAATATTTAGGAATATTAATATACAATATATTTTGTGCCAGTGGGTCTCTAATATTCAGTTGAAAATATTCCGTCAACTTAGTCCTTGGCTGTCCCCTAGAAACAATACTTTCTTCCTGCCATCGCTCATACACGACCATTTGTTCCCCAGGTAAATGGCAAGGCAACTTTTCAACTGGCGGTTTTCGATGATGTAATGGAATTTATAGATTCTCCAGAATGCTTCACTGGCTGAGATGTACCGTGCATTGATATAGGTCTCAATCTCATTTTGGGCATGGACATAATTTCCTTGATCATCCTTAGTAGTGAAAGTGATCTTGTCTGATCCTTTTTGATGTACTTATATAAGTACTTAACAGCCTTAACACTGTGGACAACCTCACAATTGATGTGGCACTGATATCTCAATCAGAGGAAAGGGTTGTATGGAACAATCCAACGATTATCGACAGGAAATTCTTGACCTTTAAGTTGGATTGTATGGGTGTGACCACCATGCTGTCTATCCCTTCTTCTATACTCCGGAAAGGAATTTTCGGCAACAAATGTGGTTTGTCTGAATGCCTTGGGATAACTTTTTGAGCAATGGCTTTGTTGTCCTAGCCCTTCCATACATGAGCACATCATATTAGCTTGTCCACATGGGCCATGAATGTTGCAGGATGTGATGATCTTATGCAGAATTGGATTGGTCTCTTTATCAGAAATCTCACAGTACACTACCTGATCGATGGCATCAGCAGTTTTGGGCTTGCTATCTTCAGCCATTATCAGCAGAATATGAGCATGAGTGAGGCCTCATTTTCTGCCATTCTATTGTAGCAGAATGAGCCACAACTTTTCCTAGACCCTTTTTTTTCAGTATGTCATCCATGAGGCTGTCATACTTGATCTTGAAGACTCTTGCGCAAATATCAGGACGGTCTCTAGGTTCTTCACCAGGGTGCAAATTATTTTTTATTTCATCCCAGTTAGGGTTAGTTGTTACCATGATGAAATAAGATGGCTTTCCCATGTGTTGAACCACAGTCATCGAATTCTGAAAGCACTCACTGTAGAAGCGAGAGGAACCATAGATTGAAGGAGGAAGAACAATTCTCCGGCCTGCACTTGTTTCAGACATTAGACTGTGCCCATGCTGGGGTACCACGATTAAAGGATTTTCTTGACCTCAATTCCAGTACATATATTTTAAAATCTAGTACTTATTTTATTGATCTCTTCTATTCTCTTTGAAACGTGTGCGTGTGTCTATGTGTTCATATGTATGATGGTACCCCATTGCTTGCGACGAGGATTCTTCCAGCTAGGTTTCTCATATGGAACTGCCTGAAATTAAGGTGAGAGTGTCTGAGCATTCCATAGACACGTATAACGGAGCGTTTCAGGGTGGGTCTACATTGGTTCTTCGACTTACTGGCAGAGTACACTTTTTTTTACTTCAGTGGAGAGAAGAAAGACGAAATAAAGTGTCTTGCTCAAGAACACAACGTACTGATGGGATTTGAACTCTCAACATTACAGTCACGAGTCACACACGGACATATGCACACATACACAAATACAGTAACACACATATGCACACACACACATAAACACTTATGCACACACACAGATACACACATATACACACACATAAACACACCACACATACATATATATACGTGTGTAAGTGAGTCTATGTACTTATGCAATTGTAAAAAGAATATACACCTGTGGATTGAATCATTGGTACTGTAGTAAATTATCCTTTCCTTATTTCCACATCTTTACATATACAGATAACCACACTATCGTCTATCGATCTATCGACCTATCTATCTACTTGCCAACCTACCTGTCTATCTACCTCTCTCTCTCTCTCACACACACACACACAAATATATCTATTCTAGAGAGTGTGTCCATTAGATGTCAAGAATTACGAAGAATTTGCAAGTTACTTCATCCGGGGAGGATTAATAATAGATTCACTAACCTCGGAAGATGATTTGTGTGTGCTATGTACGTGTGTCTATATATATATATATTCACACATGCGCAGTACGTACTGGCCTTTGCGCTTGCACAGTAGAGACCACCCTTAACGCATGCGCAGTAAGGACTAGCCTTCGTGCATGCACAGTACGGACCAGCCTTCGCGCATGCGCAGTATGGACAGCCTTCGCACATGCGCAGTACGAACCAGCCTTCGTGCATGCGCAGTACAGACCAGCCTTCATGGATGCACAGTACAGATCAGCATTCGCGCATGTGCACTTCAGACCAGCCTTTGCCCATGTGCAGTACGGACCAGCCTTCGCCCATGCGCACTTCGGGCCTGCCTTTGCGCAGGCGCACTTCGGACCAGACTTGGCGCATGCACACTCCGGTCCAGAATGGCGCATGCGCACTTCAGACCAAACTTCGTGCATGCGCACTTCGGACCAGACTTCGCCTATGCACAGTACGGACCAGACTTCGCCTATGCGCAGTACAGACTAGCCTTGTGCATGCACAGTATGGACCAGCCTTCATGGATGCGCAATATAGACTAGTATTCGCGCATGCACAGTACGGACCAGCCTTCGTGCATGCACAATACGGATCAGCCTTCGCACATGCGCAGTACGGACTAGCCTTCGCGCATGTGCAGTACTGACCAGCATTCACAGTATGGACCAGCCTTCATGCATGCGCAGTACAGACTAGCCTCACGCATGCGCAGTACAGATCAGCATTCGCAGTATGGACCAGCCTTCGCGCATGCCCACTTGGACCAGACTTTGCCTAAGCGCAGTACGGAACAGCCTTCACGCATGCGCAGTAAGGAGCAGCCTTGCGCATGTGCTGTACAGACCAGCCTTCGCGCATGCGCAATACGGACCAGTATTCGTGCATGCGCAGTACGGACCAGCCTTCACGCATGCGCAATACGGATCAGCCTTCGGAGTATGGAACAGCCTTTGTGCATGCGCAGTATGGACCAGCCTTCGCGCATGCCCACTTCGGACCAGACTTCATGCATGCACACTTCGGACCAGCCTTCATGCATGCACACTTCAACCAGACTTCGTACATGCGCGAAGTCTGTTCTGCCTTCGCGCATGCACAGTATGGACAAGACTTCGTGCATGTGCAATACGGATCAGCCTTCGCGCATGCACAGTACAGACCAGCCTTCGTGCATGCGCAATATAGACAGCCTTCATGCATGTGCAATACGGATCATCCTTCGCACATGTGCTGTACGGACCAGCCTTCGCGCATGCGCAATACGGATCAGCTTTAGCGCATGCACCGTACGGACCAGTCTTTGCGCATGCGTAATACAAATCAGCCTTCGCGCATGCGCAGTATGGACCAGCCTTCGCGCATGTGCAGTACGGACCAGCCTTTGCTCATGCGCAGTATGTGCTCTTTGGACCAGACTTCACGCATGCACACTTCAGACCACCCTTCATGCATGCGCACTTCGGACCAGACTTCGCGCATGTTCAATAAGGATCAGCCTTCGCGCATGCGCAATGTGGATCAGCCTTCGCACATGCGCAATATGGATCAGCCTTCGCACATGCGCAATATGGATCAGCCTTCGCGCATGCGCAATACGGATCAGCCTTCGCGCATGCGCTGTATGGACCAGCCTTCACGCATGCACAGTACAGACCAGCCTTTGTGCATGCACAGTATGGACCAGTCTTCGCGTATGCGCAGTACGGACCAGCCTTCGCGCATGCGCACTCGGACCAGACTTCGCCTATATATATATGTCTATGTATGAATAGATATATTTGTGTGTGTGTGTCCGTTAGATGTATTATTGCATTTCATAAATTACGAAGAATTTGCAAGTTACTTCACCCGGGGAGGATTAATAATAGCTTCACGAACTTCGGAAGACGATTTGTGTATGGTGTGGTATGTATGTGTGTATATATATATAAATATATATATGTGTGTGTGTGTGTGTGTGTGTGTGTGTGTGTGTGCATCAGACATAATTTATATACTATTACATTTATATATATGTAATCAATGGGCGTACAACATGCTTAATCTAAACTATAATAAAGTAAGATGTGCGGGACTGCGTACGGTTTATAATTTTTTATCCCCTTAGTAAAATAAGTTGGATTACTTTGAATATATAATGAATGAATATTACATAATTTATCTACTAAATTTTGTGGCTGTTTATTAAATATATTTTATTACTTATTTAAAGATCCACTTCTTTAAAATTTTCAAATGTCAACACTTCCGGTTAGCGATTGTTTAAATAAATATTCATATATTTCTGTCACTAATTTTCTCCTAATGCAGTTTATATATAATATCGTCTTTTTTAATGTATCATGGATTACGTTACTGATTACATAAGACAGTGTAACACAGTCTTCGTTCAATTTCTGTGTATATTGTCAATTACTATTTTATTTGATCATATCTACATGCATATCATCATCATTTAATGTATATACTTGCATATAATAGCAATATACACACTACACATGCTAGCAGATATATAATATCGTCTTTTTTTAATGTATCATGGATTACGTTACTGATGACAGAAGACAGTGTAACACAGTCTTTGTTCAATTTCTGTGTATATTGTGAATTACGGTTTTATTTGATGTATCATATCTACATGCATATATACTTGCGTATAATATCAATATAAACACTACACAAGCTAGCAGAAAACCAGCCGAAGGGTGGTTTTTCTGCTAGTTATATTAAATGAGTTTAAAAAAAAAAGAGTTAATAAATAAATAAAGAGTTAATAAATAAATAAAGAGTTAATAAATATATAACGAGTTATTAAATAAATAAAACGTTATACTTGTTTTACCCTCCCATTTCCAATTAAATCGAACACTATCATGACTGTATGTGTGTGTTTGTGTAAATGTATATGTGTGAATGTATGTATGTTTGTGTGAATGTATGTGTATTTGTGTGAATTATGTCCGTGAGTGAGTATTTTTATAAGTTTGTGTTTGCGCGATTATAGTTATATACTCATACATATAGATGTATGTATGTGCACACTCATACGCGTCAGTGTGTAGAAAATCATAATCTCTCTATCTCTCTCATCACACACTCTCTTTTCCTATATATATGGTAGTTGAAGTGGTGGTGGTGGCGACGATATACCGGAAGTGCAACTTTGAAAATAAGTCAATTTTAGATTATTTATTTTTACGAAATTATTTATTTACGAAATTTAGCACATAAATTATGTAATATTCATTAATTATTTATTCAAAGTAATCCAACTTATTTTACTAACTGGATTAAAAGAAATAAACCGTACGCAGTCCCGCAGCCCTTGCTTTTTTATAGTTTAGATATATACATATATCATCATCCTAACCATTTAACATATATTTTTTCCAACGTAGCATACATATGTAGTGGAACTACGTCGGACCTCGCAATAGCAACATTTTCGTATGCAATAAAGTCAAATTGACCAATGGGAAGTTGCATATGAATACATGGTCAATCTCACTCTCACTCTCCAGGGAAAATGAAAAAAGCCTCAGACAGCACTCGAGAGACCAGACAGACTGAGCTGACCAGGAGATGATACGGACATGTGAAGAATTATTGTAAAATGGCTCCTTTCGACAGATAAAATTATATTTATAGAGGATTGAGCGTTAAAGAGCTATTTATTTATATCCTGGAAGTCAGAAGCATTTACTACTGATGAGAAGCTACCATCTCTTCGATTAAGGTATTTCAATTATATCGCTTATAAATAAGATCCTTCGAAGACTGATAACATGCAATTGTAAAAGGATATAGATAACATTTAACCCCTCATCTTATCTATACATACATACAGACACACTCACATATATATAACTTTGATAGGTTTCGGCCAGTATTGGTAACTTAATATCACCAACTGGCGAAGTTTTTTCAAATCAGGATTTGGACACCATGGCCCACTCAAGTAGGGAGTTATTGTTTACGGAGACATATTTGGGTGTAGGAGGTTTATCCGGGATTTCTTGAAGGAATTTGTCCAAAGACTTCTTGAAGTTTATGGGGTTTGTTTCTGTTTTAATGTGTTTTGGTGTAATGTTAAAGAGAGCGGGGCCAATTGAGGTGAAATAATTGTGTCATATTGTTGTTATGAGATGTGCGTTTGATTTTTGTTGTGGGTGGATAGTACGGGGCCCAAGCCTTGGGTTAGTTTAAAGGTGATGCCAACATAATTTGGGCAATGCTGATGGAATATTTTCCATCATGCAGGTAATGTAGCACTCATGGAGAGAATAAAGTGTGAGTTTTTCTAGTCGACCCCAATAGTCAAAGCCTGACATGCCATCTATCTTTTTCGTGATTGACTTTTGAGGAGCTTCAATTTTCATGATACTTTGTTTTGTGTGGGGAGACCACAATGGACAACAGTATTCAAGGTGGGGTCGGGCAAAAGTGAAGAGAAGGATAATAGTGTGGATATCTCTTGACTGGAAAATTCTGAGAATCCAGGAACACATTCTGCGGGCCATATCAACTTTGCTGTTGATATGAGTGACCCAGCTTATGTTATTGTCCACAATTACACCCAAGTCTCTGATGTTGTTGGATGCCACGAGAGTTTCACCTGAAAGAAGGGAGTATGAGAGTTTCAGGGTAGCCCCTTTTCCAAAGTGGATTAATTCAAATTCATCCTCGTTCAGCAGCATATTGTTCTTTTTCGCCCATTGAATAACAGCCAGTAAATCTGATTGGAGGTATATCCGGTCTCCCATTCCATTCATGACCTTTAGGAGCTTGGAATCATCTGCGAAGATGCTTATGCTGCTGTGCTTGATGATGTCAGTAATGTCATTAATATAGATAATGAAAAGAAGTGGGCCCAATACAGTGCCTAGTGGGACACCACTACTGACTTTGGCTGGGCTGGATTGTACTCCCTTGACTACAACAGGATAGTTTTCTCAGTAGAATGTTGTGATCAATCCTGTCAAAGGCCTTGCTGAAATCAAAGTAGATGACGTGAGCCCTCTCCCAAAGCTCTCAAAATGTCATCAAAGTGATGCAGTAGCTGTATTAGGCAATCCCTTCCATTATGTTGGTTGGAGTTCAGCAGATTGTTGCTTTCAAGAAAGTGAGTTATTCGTGATCTCATCACCCTCTCAAATGCCTTAATGATATGAGGGATGAGTAAGATCGGGTGGTAATTCACGGCAAGGGATTTGTTTCCCTTTTTGAAAACTGGGGCAACAGACTGGATAGTCAGTTTTCTGGTATATATCCAGCATCCAGTGAGTTCCTCCACAGATTAGCAAGAGGAGATGCAAGTTGGTGTCAACACACCTTCAGGACACAAGCAGGGAACTTATCGAGGCCTACTGTTGAATTGTGTTTAATTTCATTTATTGTCGCTAAGACATCAGGGGCGTCTAATGTTATGTCCGATATAGCGTATTGGGGATTAATATCACTGATACAGCCCAGATCAGCCATATCAGGATTGCTGAAAACAGAGTAGTATTGCTTCTGCAGTATCTTACCAAGGTGGGACGGGTCTTATTCAGCACAGTATCTCTCCACTTATGACGGTCCTTCGTCATGTCCACTGTGAGCTTCAGCGATCTGAGGTCTGCTCGCACCACCTCCGCCCATGTTTTTCGTGGTCTACCTCTACCACGTCTTCCTTCAACTGGCATTTCCTGGCACTTCTTCACCCATTGGTCATCCTCCATGCGCATCACATGTCCATATGATCTCAGCCTTCTCTCCTGCACACCACAACTTATCTCTCTTATACCCAGTTTCTTTCTCAACTCGTCTATGCTTGGTACTTGACGCACATTGACATTGTACATCCAACGGAGCATACTTGCTTCATCTCTCTCCAGCCGTCGCGTATTCTCTGAAGTTGCTGCCCATGTCTCACTACCATGCAGCATCGCGCATCTCAAACAGGCATCATATAACCGTCCTTTTGTATGCAGGGAGAAACCCTTCTTTGTCAACAGTGGAAGCAGCTACCTAAACTTCTTCCAACCCGTCCTTATTCTAGATACTATGGCCTCAGAATACCCCCCCCCCTTCCATGCTAATCTGATCCCCTAGGTACCGGAAGCTATCAACCACTTCTATAGAACCCACCTGCATTGGAAAAATGTGTCTATCACTGCAATTACAACTGCCAACTTTCCCTGTACATCTACTGCATAATAGTTTTCCCTACCTGTTAGTTTGCCTGCTATCCCACTACATCTCTTGTGTACCCAAGATCTGCATTGCGTACATTTTATAGAATTTATGCCAGTTCCTTTCCTACATATCGAACATGGCCATTTCCCTGATGGAATCAGAGTATTGTCCTCTCTTCTACTTATCAACAATTTTGTCTTAGCTATGTTCACTTTCAGACCTCTTGATTCCAACTGCTGTTTCCATAGTCAGAATTTATTCTCTAGCTACTCTACTGATTATGCTATAAGAACCAGATCATCAGCATAGAGAAGTTCCCATGGACAGCCAGTCTTAAACTCCTCTGTTATGGCTTGGAGGACTATAATGAACAAGAGCGAGCTGAGGGCTGAACCGTGATGTACACCTACTTGTATCTGGAATTCCTCACTAAACTCCATTCCTACTCTCACTTTACTGACAGCACCCTGTACATAGCTTGCACTGTCCTCACAAGCCATTCCTCAACACAGTTTCCTTAGGGACCACCAGATGACAGATCGGGGTACCCTATTAAAGGCCTTCTCTAGGTCAACAAAAGCTAAGTATAGTGGCTTATTCTTCTCTAGGAACTTAGTTGCCTCACTACTGTTGTATTTTCCCCAGGCACAAAACCAAACTGCATCTCATCTAATTTGACCCTTTCTCTAATCAGTTGTGCTAATATTCTCTCTGCCACTTTCATAACCTGATCCATCAGCTTTATGCCCCTATAATTTCTCTCTAGAACACCCCATTTACCTTTGTAGCAATTTATGAGAATACTGCTGCACCAGTCTTTGGGCATGACACCATGTATAGCTTGTTTGATGATGCGTGCAACCAGTTTAGTGCCTACTTCCCCTGATGCCTTCAGCATCTCAGCAACTATCCCCAACGGTCCAGCAGCCTTACCATTCTTCATTTCCTTAATTGCCTCGTGTACCCTATATTCGTCAATCTCAATAGCTGATCCCTCTGTTGGGTCTACTGGGGGTAATTTCTCTCTGTCCCATTCATTCTCCACATTCATCAGTCTCTCATAGTGACATTTCCAGGCCTCTTTTTTTGGATCATTTGTGACACTAAGTACACCGGCCTTATTCCAGACACACTTATCTCCAACAACATCCTGATTTGCATTGACACACTGCCTTGCAATGCGGAACACCGCACATCTCTGATCTTCCCGCCGAAGAACATTGGCAAACCTCCTACTCTCAGCCTCCCTGCGTGCTAAATACACATATACACACACACACACACATATATATATATATATATATATATGTGAAAGTTCAATTTAAATTGTTGGGATACAAGCAAATATCAGATAAAATATAATATAGAGCAGTTTTATAAATAAATATTGACATACCCTTAAAGAATGCAACCATTACTGTTTGAATGCAACCATTACTATCCGGGAGCTTCCAACAGTAATGGTTGCATTCTTTAAGGGTATGTCAATATTTATTTATAAAACTGGTCTATATTATATTTTATCTGATGAAAGCACACCATAATTTAACTTGGTGTCCTTGAAATATGCACAATGAAATAAATATGGTTTTATAAATATAGTTTCCATTTGTTAATATCGTATTATATATATATATATATAACTTGGAATTTGCATTACGTTTCGCTTTTGCTACTCGCCGAAATGCGATTCTCGATGAATTTATATTTATATTCATATATATATATAAAACGTAGATTTTATATGTGGCCGGTGCTCAGGTGCAATAAGTAGCAAGTGCCCACAGGATACTAGCTCCTTCTATTGCCCAGATGGCTCTATAGGAATAGTGGACGCCCCTTCCATACCTCGGTGACAAAATCAGCAGTGGTGGAGGGTGCTCAGAAAGTACAGTAGCTAGAGTCAGAACTGGATGGAAAAAGTTCAGAGAGCTTATATCACTATTGGCCGCTAAAGGTTTCTCTCTAAAAATGAAAGGCAGACTGTATGATGCCTGCATACGAACAGCTATGTTACATGGCAGTGAGACATGGGCATTGTGTGCAGAGGATCTGCGCAGACAGGAGAGGAACGAAGCATGCATGCTTCGTTGGATGTGTAATAGTAATATAATTGAACAGCAAAGCATAAATGAACTAAGTGAGAAATTAGGTATAAGAGGGATCAGATGATGTTTACTCGAGAGAAGACTACGTTGGTATGGTCATGTGATGCGCATGAAAGACGACAGCTGTATAAAAAAGTGCAGAGCGATCAAAATAGATGGTAGCCACGGAGTAGGCAGACCCAGAAAAACCCGGGACGATTTGATAAATTCTGACCTTACACACTTGTACCTCTCTAAGACAATGTCACTGGACTGAGATCTTTGGCGCTACGCAGTAATACAAAAAACCCGCCTTGCGTAAGTACAAAGCAAAACCTACAGTCAGTAGGCACCTCTTAATCAAATATACACCCCCATCCCACTACCCCAACTCCCCCACCCCCACCAACACCACCCCTTTCTCTGTAAAGCTATGTTGGTACCACAACATCCAGTCCTAAATAAATGAGGTTGTGTAGGTGTCACGACAAATAAAACCTCCCAGTCCACACTGTAAACGTGGTTGGTGTTAGGAAGAGCATCCAGCCATAGAAAACCTGCCAGACAGTCCTATACGAGTGAGACAACTAATCTTGCTTCAAGTGGGACAATTCTCGTCTAACCCATGCTAGCGTGGAAGATAGACGTTAAACGATGATGATGATGATGAAGATGATGATGAAGATGATATATATATATACATGATGATGGCTGCCCCCTCGTTATTGAGTATGGCCATTGCACGATATACCATTATTAATAATTATTAATTAATTCCATCGTGCAATGCCTGTGCGTGAAGATATTTTTTAAAGTGAGGAAAGACAGTGCACTGAGCCAATCCCACTCTCTGAGCGACAGTAGCTATAACCCGAAAAGAAGAAAAGATCAAAACCATCGGTAACTACTGATCTGCAAGTTTTATATCGGAGTTATCCCAGTTTCCTGAGTTGCCTTCTCCTAGAAGAATGCCCTGAGAAAGGCTAGGGGGTCCTTCACTCCCAGTGGTTTAACCGCGCGATCGGGTGTCCAGCCCGACTATTTCTATGTCTCTGCACATATACAAACGCATGCACCCATGTATATACACATATACATATACATACAGATGTACATGTCTATATACATATTTACACACTTTTGGATGGCCGTTGACCCTTATGAGATCTTCCGCCCTTTGTCAGGTTTTGTCTATTGTCCTGCAGGGAGTTCAAAATCACCCTTCTCACCAAGTAAACTTGGTGGGGTTGCTGGTTTCGTCGCCGACGACCTGACCATGCGACAGGTTGTGCTGGGTTACATGTTACCAGTAGCACTCAAGAGTGACCCGACATATATATACGTACATACATATATATATATATATATATATATATATATATAGATAAATATATATATATAAAAACCAGTAAGACCCCGACGGCTGAGCTCAAGCCGTTTCGACGGCTAATTCTGGACTAAATGAAAATTTATCCTGGTATTTAAATAGCCGAGCTTCTCAAGGGGTAATTCCATATATGGTCAAAGTGATTGTCAAAAGGTAGTAGTAATTTAGTGATTGCAAATTAGTAGGGGAGATGGTGGCTAAACCTGCCAGTAGGAGAAAAAGGGTAGGGGGTGGAGTAGACCCAATCATGCGTTGGTAGTGCCAGCTACAGCTGGGCATGAGGTCACAGAAGATACTGGGGTGGGGGAGGGGGAGGAAGTCGAAACGGTAGGTAGAACATTGAGGGGTAAAAAATATATATATGAAAGAAAAAATACTGAGAGTGATGAAAAGCGAATAAGTGTAAAGAAAAAAGAGTATAAAAGCAAGTTCTACGACCTAAGTCTCTAGCTATTGTTAGACTAGAAAAAGAAAGAAAGAAAGAAAGAAAGAAAGAAAGAAAGAAAGAAAGAAAGAAAGAAAGAAAGAAAGAAAGAAAGAAAGAAAGAAAGAAAGAAAGAAAGAAATAACGAAATAAGTAAATAAACTAGGTGGGACGGAATAGGCAAGGACCCTTTTAAGAGGTATAAGTACGTAAATCATACGGTGACGGGTCAACAAATGGGGCCAAAATACTAAAGAAACTACCACAAAATAAATAATAAAGGTTTCTATCCCGGGCACCAGGCCAGCAACCGCCCAGTGCAGCAAAGTGAATAATTCTGAGTCCCGAAAAAAATATATACTAATGCTAACTCTAAAGGTACCGCCGCGCTACAAAAGATCTTATACAAGCTACATGAAAGTTTGTACAAAGTAAAGGTAGAATACGGAAAAATAAATTCAGAATCCACCCCGCCCAAAAGAAAAGAGAAGAAAGAAATACTGAAACGAGAAAATAAGGCATAAGTGCCACTAAGAAATATAGAAGGCACGGAAAATAGGGGGAGCGGTCGGAAAAGGGGGCAAGTATCCGGGGTCTAACACAACTGCTATAAAAAGCTATAATACCCCACTTGCCCATTTTGCAATGGGTAACCCATGCTTGCCAAGGGAGACGTAAGATCTTCTTTTTATTCTTTTATCGCTTCCTTTATTTCCCTCTTCCCCCCATCCCTCCTTGTCCTTCTACCCCAGTTCTTCTTCTTTGTCGGCGTCTTTTCTCGCCCACCCGAGGCTGCCCTTTGGCCCCTTGTAGCCTCAGTACCCCAACCCCCTCCCCTAGTCTATGATAGATTTGGCGGACTCCGCTTTTTATAGCAGTTGTGTTAGACCCCGGATACTTGCCCCCTTTTCCGACCGCTCCCCCTATTTTCCGTGCCTTCTATATTTCTTAGTGGCACTTATGCCTTATTTTCTCGTTTCAGTATTTCTTTCTTCTCTTTTCTTTTGGGCGGGGTGGATTCTGAATTTATTTTTCCGTATTCTACCTTTACTTCGTACGAACTTTCATGTAGCTTGTATAAGATCTTATGTAGTGCGGCGGTACCTTTAGAGTTAGCATTAGTATATATTTTTTTTCGGGACTCAGAATTAGTATCTAGTACTAGTTCACTTTGCTGCACTGGGCGGTTGCTGGCCTTGTGCCCGGGATAGAAACCTTTATTATTTATTTTGTGGTAGTTTCTTTAGTATTTTGGCCCCATTTGTTGACCCGTCACCATATGATTTACGTACTTATACCTCTTAAAAGGGTCCTTTCCTATTCCGTCCCACCTAGTTTATTTACTTATTTCGTTATTTCTTTATTTCTTTCTTTCTTTCTTTCTTTCTTTCTTTCTTTATTTATTTATTTATTTTTCTAGTCTAACAATAGCTAGAGACTTAGGTCGTAGAACTTGCTTTTATACTCTTTTTTCTTTACACTTATTCGCTTTTCATCACTTAGTATTTTTTCTTTCATATATATATTTTTTACCCCTCATTGTTCTACCTACCGTTTCAACTTCCTCCCCCTCCCCCACCCCAGTATCTTCTTTGACCTCATGCCCAGCTGTAGCTGGCACTACCAACGCATGATTGGGTCTACTCCACCCCCTCCCCTTTTTCTCCTACTGGCAGGTTTAGCCACCATCTCCCCTACTAATTTGCAATCACAGAATTACTACTACCTTTTGACAATCACTTTGACCATATATGGAATTACCCTTTGAGAAGCTCGGCTATTTAAATACCAGGATAAATTTTCATTTAGTCCAGAATTAGCCGTCGAAACGGCTTGAGCTCAGCCGTCGGGGTCTTACTGGTTCCTATTACCCACTCTACTACCCTAAGTATTGAGTACTTTGGTGCGTTATGGTCCACCTGGTTCCATACCACATTTCCTTCGTTATATATATATATATATATGTAGGAAGCTGAGAGTAGGGGGTTTGGCAATGCTCTATGACGAGAAGATCAGGGATGTACGGTGTTCCACATTGCAAGGCAGTGTGTCAGTGTAAATCAGGATGTTGTTAAAGATAAGTGTGCCCGAAATGATGCTCGTGCACTTAGTGTAACTAATGCTCATAAAAAGGAGGCCTGGAAATATCATTATGAGAGACTGATGAATGTTCAGAATGAATGGGAGAGAGAGAAACTACCCCCAGTAGACCCAACAGAGGGACCGGCTACTAAGATTGATGACTATGGGTCCAAGAGGCAATTAAGGAAATGAAAAGTGGTAAGGCCACTGGACCGTCGGGGATAGTTGCTGAGATGCTGAAGGCATCAGAAGTAGGAACTAAACTAGTTGCTCGCATCGTCAATCAAGTTATATATGGCAGAGTCATACCCAAAGACTGGTGCAGCAGTATTCTTATAAATTCTTATAAAGTTAAAGGGGATGCTCTGGAGAGGAGCAATTATAGGGGCATAAAACTGATGGATCAGGTTATGAAAGTGACAGAAAGAATGCTAGCACAACTAATTAAAGAAAGGGTCAAATTAGATGAGATGCAGTTTGGTTTTGTGCCAGAGAAAAGTACAACAGATGCCCTCTTCTTGGTGAGACAATTACAAGAGAAGTTCTTAGAGAAGAATAAGCCACTATACTTAGCTTTTGTTGACCTAGAGAAGACCTTTGATAGGGTACCCCGATCTGTCATCTGGTGGTCCCTAAGGTAACTGTGTTGAGGAATGGCTTGTGAAGACAGTGCAAACTTTGTACAAAGGTGCTGTCAGTAAAGTAAGGGTAGGAATGGAGTTTAGTGAGGAATTCCAGATACAAGTAGGAGTGCATCATGGTTCGGTCCTCAGCCCACTCTTATTCATTATAGTTCTCCAAGCCATAACAGAGGACTTTAAGAGCTAGAGAATAAATTCTGGCTATAGAAACAGCAGTTGGAATCAAGAGGACAGAGAGTAAACCTAGCTAAGACTAAAGTGTTGATAATTAGGAAAAAGGACAAAACTCTGATTCCATCAGGGAAATGACCATGTTCGATATGTAGAAAAGGTGTTGGCATAAATTCTATAGAATGTACACAATGCAGATCTTGGGTACACAAGAGGTGTAGTGGGATAGCAGGCAAACTAACAGGTAGGGGAAAACTACACATGCAGTAGATGTTCAAGGAAATTTGATAGTGGAAGTGACAGTGATAGACACATTTTTTAAATACAGGTAGGATCTATAGAGGTGGTTGATAGCTTCCAGTACCTAAGTGATCAGATTAGCAAGAGAGGAGGGTGCTCCGAGGTCGTAGTATCTAGAATAAGGACGGGTTGGAAGAAATTTAGGGAGCTCCTTCTTCTGTTGACAAAGAAGGGTTTCTCCTTACAAATGAAAGGCTGGTTATATGATGCGTGTGAGATGTGCGATGCTGTATGGAAGTGAGACATGGGCATCAATTGCTCAGGATATGCAAAGGCCGGAGAGAAATGAAGCAAGCATGCTTCGTTGAATGTGCAATGTCAATGCGCCTGAACGACCAAGCAAAGACGAGTTGAGAGAAGACTGCATTGGCATGGACATGTGATGCACATAGAGGTTGACTGCTGGGTAAAGAAGCGCCAAGAAATCCCAGTGGAAACAAGATGCAGTAGAGGAAGACCACGTAAATCATGGGCGGAGGTGGTGGGAGCTGACCTTAGATCACTGAAGCTCACAGAGGAGATGACGAAGGACCATGACAAATGGAGAGATGCTGAAAAGGACCCATCCCACCCTTGCAAGCAAGGAAAACGGATGTAAAATGATGATGATGATATATGTATATATATACATATATATATACATATATACAGTTATGTTTATGAGCTGTTGAAACATATTTATATACAGAGCGGTTGCCGGCCTATCATCAATTAGAAATTTGTGTTGGTGCTCTGAAATAGCTGGTGTGCTGCTAAACAAAAAAATGATCTAATAAACTTAAAGGGACATTTAAAAAAACAATTGGAATATAAAATTTGTCTCACCAAGGAACTGCTAAATAAAAAACAATCTAATAAACTAAATATTAACGTTATGGCTAAAACGATCCACAAGGTAGATTTAAGGGTAAGAGACAGCCAATAATGGCAGGCTTAAGAGATATGTGGTATACGTCACAGAAGTATGCAAAGTAAATATTAAAGTTTGTTAAAGCACATTTAAAAAATATAGGAAATTAAGATCAGGACACTAAGTTTGTTAAAGGTACATTTAAAAAAAAATTTGGAATAAAAGATCAAGACGCTAAGTTTGTTAAGGGGACATTAAAAAAAAAATGGAATAGAAAATTTGACTCACCGAGGCACTGCTAAAAAAAAACAATGTATATATATATATTATTATTTTTATTTTCCCCCTTATATCAGCAGACCGAAGCGGAAACCCTTAGATAATATATTGTCTCCTAAAGAAGTAGTGGTGTGCAGTTATCTCAGAGTTTCAGGAGAGAAGGTGACGTAATTATGATTCTTTTGTTTGTTCCTTAATTAAGCCACAGGTGAAATGTGTATTGCAGGTAGGTATGTGTGTGTGAGAGTGTGTATTGGGAACATGTGACTGTGTATTGGAAGTAGGTGTGTGTGTGTGTATTGGGAGCAGCTGTCTGTGTGTATTGGAAGCAGGTGTGTGTGTATATTGGGAGCAGGTGTGCGTGTGTATTGAGAGCAGATGTGTGTGTCGGGAGTGTTAACCAATGTTCACGTTCCTGAGAAATGGTGATGACAATTCCCTTAAATCTCAGTTGTAAGGGTAGTAGGCTTGTGACTGAGGCTGTGAGTTCAATTCCTGGAACAAGAAGTGTGTTGTTTCCTTAAGCAAGACACTTTACTTTTACAATGCTCATAATCCACTAAGCTGGAAAATATAATGGGCTGCAACAACAATGGTGCCAAGTTGTATCAGCTTTTGCCTTTCCCTTGGACAATATTGGTAGTGTGGAAAGAGCTAAGCTAAGCCAAGATGAGCTAGAGAGCTGTGTTAATCCGATCCCGGATCAGATCCGATAATACAGGCAGTCTAATAGTGTTGACTAATAAAATAGACATCAAATCCGATGCTGGATCAGAATAGACCACGGATCAGAACTGATGCCAGATCAGAACCGATAATTCAAGCAGTCTGATAGTGTTAACTAATCATACAAGCATCAGATCAGATGTCAGATTAGATCCGATTCCGAATCAGATCTGATGCCAGATAATACAGGCAGTCTGATAGTGTTGACTAATAATACAAATATCATATCTGATTTATTGATAATCTGATAGTGTTGATAGTCTGATAGTGTTGATAGTCAGATAGTGTTGATAGTCTAATAATGTTGATAGTCAGATAGTGTTGATAGTCAAATAGTGTTGATAGATATATATGTTTTTTTCTAGAAGAGAGTAAAAGGTACAGTGGTTTAAGAGGTGTGGAGGACAAGAGGTTACAATATTACTTAACTGACCCAAAGAATCAATTAAAAGGACTGTTACAATCTCACTACAGTTATTTTCCACAAAAAATGTACTCAATACACTCTGTAAAGCAGTTGCTGTTAGGAAGGGGATCCAGCCATAGAAACTATGCTGAATATGGAACATATAGGTGAGATATCATCCTTTGATCTATCTGGGAGGACAGCAACTGAGAATAAGAAGTGAGTCAGACAGTGGTGACTTCATTAAAACCATGCCAGTAGGGAAATCATCATCATCATTACAGTTTTACGTCCATTTTCCACACTAGCATGGGTTAGATGAGTTGTCCTGTTGTGGGCAATGCTAGGTCAGGTACCATGTCTTGCTCATACATAACTGATTTTGACTGGGTTTCTACAGCTGGATGATATTTCTAACACCAACCTCATTTACAGCGAGTACTGGGTGCTTTTTATCACGACACCTACACAACCACTTTACAGTGTAGGGTGGGTGCTTTTTATCATGACACCTACATGTCCACTTTATAGTGTGCGCTGGGTGCTTTTTATCGTGACACCTACGCAACCATTTTACAGTGTGCTGTGGGTACTTTTGTCGTAGGTGAATCTACTTTGGAAAGTAGGTGCAAAATTATGATACAGTCTTAGAGAAATTGGACAGAATGCTTACCCTAGAGTTTAGACTGTAGGATATTGTAAGAAATGAAACAAGTTGATTTAGGTGAAGTTAACAATACAATACAAGCGTTTTCATTGTTGTGTATTTTTCCACAACATTATCATCTTCATAACACAGGTAGTACACTCATAAAATCTCAGTAAATTCAACCTATAAAACAGGTTTGATTCTCCATTCTAGCTACATTATCGATAGGGTAAGTCAGAAAATCTTCAGTTGACAACATTTACTATGATGATCTTGTAACAGAACCAAGTCAATCAAAAGTCATCTCAAGAAGCTAATAACATGCAAATATCAGTGACTCAATACAAGAAGAAATACATTTTGTCCAACATAAGGGAATTCTATGTCATTACAGCTTGCTAGAAACAGCACCAAAAATCTCCTTCATATATATATATGTATATATATATATCATCATCATCATCTTCGTTTAACATCCATCTTCCACGCTAACATGGGTTAGACGGTTGGTCGGGTGACCGTGTCTCGCTCATATAGGACTATCTGGCAGTTTTCTACGGCTGGATGCCCTTCCTAACACTAACCACATTTACAGTGTGGAACTGGGAACTTTTTACCGTGTTATATATATATATATATGTGTGTGTGTGTATATGTATATCATCATCATCGTTTAATGCCCATCTTCCACGCTAACATGAGTTAGACAGGTTTGTCCCACTTGAGGCAAGTTGGATCAGGTGATTATGTCTTGCTCGTATAGGACTGTACCTGGCTGGTTTTCTATGGCTGGATGCCCTTCCTAACACCAACCACATTTACAGTGTGGACTGGGAGCCTTTTTACAGTGTCTCCCACATGACCACTTTACAGTGTGGACTGGGTACTTTCTGTCGTGACACCTACACGACCACTCTACAATGTGGACTGGATGTTCTAAGGTACCAACATAACTTTACAGTGAAAGGGTGGTGTGGGTGGAAGTGGGAGAATGGAGTAGGGGTGTGGGGTAGGGTGTATATTGGGTTAAGAGGTGTCTACTGACTGTAGGTTTAAGTTCGTACGTAAGGGAAGGCGGGTCTTCCGTATTACTGCATAACGGCAATGATATTCATCCAGTGACATTGTCTTAGAGGTGCAAATGTGCAAGGTCAAATTTTATCATCTCATTCCAGGTTTTTCTGGGTCTACCTACTCCATAGCTTCCATCAGTTTTGATCGCCCTGCACTTTTTTATACAGCTGTCGTCCTTCATACGCATCATATGACCATACCAACATAATCTCCTTTCAAGTAAACTGCATCTGATTCCTCTTATTCCTAATTTCTCACTTAGTTAGTTTACGTTTTACCTTTTGTGTATACTACTTTTACACATCCATAGGAGCATGCATGCTTTGTTCCTTTCCAATCTGCGCAGGTCCTCTGCACACAATGTCTAGGTCTCACTGCCATGTAACATTGCTGTTCATATACAAGCATCATACAATCTACCTTTCATTTTTAGAGAGAGACCTTTTGTGGCCAACAGCAGTATTAGCTCTCTGAACTTTTCTATCCCATTCTAACTCTGGCTACTGTACTTTCAGAACACCCTCTTCCACTGCTGATTTTGTCACCCAGGTAACAGAATGTGTCTGGGCAGTTGAAGGAGCTAGTATCCAGTGGGCACTTACTATTTACTGCACCTGAGCATCGGCTATATATAAAATCTACATTCTTAGTAGTTTGCCTGTGATCCCGCTACATCTTTTATGTACCCATAGTTTACATTTGGGGCATAGAATGGAATTTCTACCTACTCCTTTTCTACACACTGAGCATGGCCATTTCCCAGAGGGCACCTGTGCCCTATTTTCCTTTCTACATACTAGAACTTTAGTTAACTTTTGATTCTAGGCCATGCTTCCATGTTTGGAATTTCTTCTCAAGTTCAGGATTAGATTCAGCTATAAGAGTTTGATCATCTGAATATAGAAGTTCCCATGGGTCTTAAACTCTTCTGTTATAGCTTGTAGGGCAATAATAAACAGGAGGAGGCTAAGGATGGAGCCTTGGTGAACACCTACTTTTACGCTAAATTCTTCACTATATTTATTGTTAATTCTAACGTTGCTGACTGTTCCTCTATACATGGCTTGTATAGCTATCACAAACCACTCATCTACTCCTAGTTTTCTAAGAGCCCACCAGATAATGGAGCGGGGGACTGTGTCAAAGGCTTTCTCCAAGTCAACAAAAGCTAATTAGAGGGGTTTACTTTTAGCTAGGTACTTCTCCTGTAGTTGCTGTACAAGGAAGAGAGCATCCATGGTACTTTTAGCTGGCACAAACCCAAACTGCATTTCATCCAGATCAATTCAGTCTCTAATCAGTTGTGCAATAATTCTTTCAGTGACCTTCATGACCTGGCCAACTAACTTAATGCCACTATAGCTTTCTATCTAGAGCGTCTCTTTTGCCCTTGAAGCAGTTAATGATGAGGCTGCTACACTAGTCATTTGGTATGACCCCAATCTGTATTACTTGGTTTACTATCCGGGTGACCATCGTGTCCCACCATATATATATAGCTGTATAACAAAGTGCAGGGCAATAAAGATAGACGGTAGCCATGGAATAGGCAGACCTAGAAAAACCTGGGACGAGCTGATAAACTCCGACATCACACACTTACACCTCTCCAAGACAATGTCACTGGACCGAGACCTTTGGCGGTACTCAGTAACAGAGAAGACCCGCCTTGCTAGTAGGCATCTCTAACAAAATACACCCCGTCCCCGCACCCCCCCCCCACCCCATCCACACCACCCCGTTCTATGTAAAGTTATGTTGGTGCCGCGCCATCCAGGCCGAAACAAATGAGATCGTGTAGGTGTCACGACAAAAAAACACACAGTCCACGCTGTAATGTGGCCGTGTAGGCAACACAGTAAAAACCTCCCAGACCCACACTGTAAATGTGGTTGGTGTTAGGAAGGGCATCCAACTGTAGAAAACCTGCCAGACAGTCCTATGCGAGCAAGACAATCACTCTTGCCTCAAGTGGGACTACCCCCGTCCAAACCCATGCAAGCGTGGAACACGGACGTTAAACGTTGATGATGATGATGATGATATATATATATACATGTGAAGGTGCATGGCTTACTGGATAAAGCGTTGTGGATTCAGCTGCAGAGTTGTGACGTCACTTGGACAACATCGGTGACATGGAGAGGGGAGACTGGTATGCATGGGCAACTGCTGGGCTTCCACAAACAACCTTGCCTGGACTTGTGCATCGGAGGGGAACTTTCTAGGTGCAAATCCCATGGTCATTCGTGCCCAAAGGGGATCCTTACCCATCATCATCATCAACGTTTACCGTCCGTGTTCCACATATATATATATATATATCATCATCATCATCATTTCATTTTACGTTCACTTTTCCCTGCTTGCAAGGGTGGGACGGGAACTGATTCTGGCTTGATTTCTACAGCTGGATGCCCTTCCTAACACCAACCTCATTTACAGTGAGTGCTGGGTGCTTTTTTGCCGTGGCACCTCCACGACCACTTAGCAGTGGAATGATAGGGACCCCAGTCCCTATCATCTCATTTCTACAGCTGAGTAAACTGGAGCAATGTGAAATAAAGTGTCTTGCTCAAGGAAGCAACACATCACCTGGTCTGAGAATTGAACTCACAACCTTTCGATTGCAAGGCCAATGCTCT
This sequence comes from Eledone cirrhosa, assembly GCA_964016885.1. Taxonomy (NCBI): domain Eukaryota; kingdom Metazoa; phylum Mollusca; class Cephalopoda; order Octopoda; family Eledonidae; genus Eledone; species Eledone cirrhosa. Next base: position 143,034,350 of record OZ024740.1, on the reverse strand, counting down.
AACCACTAAGCCATGTGCCTCCATATA
>OZ024740.1:142945502-143023002 GCA_964016885.1 Eledone cirrhosa | reverse complement strand
TATATATAGAGGCACATGGCTTAGTGGTTAGAGCATTGGCCTTGCAATCGAAAGGTTGTGAGTTCAATTCTCAGACTGGGTGATGTGTTGTTTCCTTGAGTAAGACACTTTATTTCACATTGCTCCAGTTTACTCAGCTGTAGAAAAGAGATGATAGGGACTGGGGTCCCTATCATTCCACTGCAAAGTGGTCGTGGAGGTGCCACGGTAAAAAAGCACCCAGCACTCACTGTAAATGTGGTTGGTGTTAGGAAGGGCATCCAGCTGTAGAAATCAAGCCAAAATCAATTCCTGTCCTATACTTGCAAGCAGGGAAAAGCGGATGTAAAATGATGATGATTACTGTTTTCTGTGCACCATCTTCTCAAAGCAACTTCTTATTGATATCCACTTTTCCATGGTGGCATGGGTTAATGAGACCTTTTTGAGAAAGCATTCTTTGACTGGATACTCTTACTGATGTCAAACCTTATTCATCAGGTTGTAACAAAAATTTCATGTTTTTTTGTAAAGTAAATTTTGAATTAGATTTAAAGGTGTCTAACTTCTCAATTATATTTGAAATATGCCGAAATCACTGTTTCGTTTTCTTTCAGATATTGACAAATTTATCTTTATTGAAGTTGTTGTATTGGCACCATGTTCACTCCAAGTAAAGAACACATTCATAATGTTATTTTTTATGAATTTCAAAAACTAATTTTTGAAAATATTTTAAATCTAACTTCGACTGTACTTTTTCTTGGACATTTTGATACATCATTTGTGAAATATGAATGAATAGTGTACTAAATATGACAATTTGAATGGTCAGCTAATTGGTTCAAATCTTGCCTAATCTGACCTATGCAATCATCATGTTTGTAAGTATACTTGGTGGATTGGCAGTATCGGTAGAGCGTCAGACACCATGCTTTGCGGCATAGAGTTATGGCCCTTTACGTTCTGGGTTCAAATCCTGCCGTGGTTAACTTTGCCTTTCATCCTTACGGGTTCGATAAAATAAAGCACCAGTAATACACTGGAATAATTGCTGGCCTTGTACCAAAAGTAGAAACAATAATTGTAAGTATACTCCGTCCATGGACTCACAAGTCGTAGTTGGAAGAATACACATGACGTTGAGTGCTTAATTCTAATAACTGTTTCTACTTTAGGCACACGGCCAGCAATTACCCAGTACATTACTGGTACTTTATTTTATCGACCCCGTAAGGATGAAAGGCAAAGTTAACCTTGGCGGGATTTGAACTGAGACTGCTAGAAAGCATGGCGTCCAACCCTCTACCGACACTGCCAAAACATCAGCATTCACTGATTGGTGTATTGAACACACAACTCTGATTAGTCAACATTTTAAACATAAGTGTATATATATATATATGCTGATTTATTCATTTTTTTTACAGCACAGATTACCTTTCAGCACATACAAAACTTTCGCTCATGCATCTCCTTAGAGATTCACTCAGAAAGGTGTGCCAGCCAATGAGGAAGGCTCTATGAGGTCGCTTGATATGCTAGATGTAGCAGTTGAATTTCCCTAAAATCACATCTTACTATCTTAGAAAAAGTCATATAGGTGATAATGGTTTTGAGCGAATATTTAGTTAATTTTTTTGATTATTTTATTATTTATTGCATTCTCTTCTTTAATTAAAATACCCTATACAGATGATTTTACTGTCTCTTTAATATAGGTTTATAGAAGTTTACGTGGGTGTATAATGTGGCACAATGTTGTTTGTAATAAACAAACTTATTTTATAGAGGAGGAGGGGGTAAAGAGAACTAGAGAGACTTTGGTGTTATCCATACCAACCTAATAATTGTTTCTACTTTTAGCACAAGGCTAGCAATTATCCCAGTGTATTACTGGTACTTTATTTAATCGACCCCGTAAGGATGAAAGACAAAGTTAACCTCGGTGGGATTTGAACTCAGAATGGCAAGGGCCGTAACTCTATGCTTGGCGTCCGACCCTCTACCGATACTGCCAATCCACTGCCTTTACCAACCTAATAATTGTTTCTACTTTTTGGCACAAGGCCAGCAATTACCCAGTGCATTACTGGTACTTTATTATATCGACCCCATAAGGATGAAAGGCAAAGTTAACCTCGGCGGGATTTGAACTCAGTATATTTTATATTTGAATGGCATAATCAGAGGAAGAAGGGCAGCACTCATTGCTGCTTTGATGGCCTCAGTAACTAGTGGGAGGCAGAAAGAAATCTGTCCTCATGTACAAATAGTTGCAGCACCCAAGGTGGTGTTAAATTGGGTGACGTATTAAGTATATTATTAGCTGTCGCCATCAATCGTACAGACACCAATATGTGTGTGTACGCGCACGCGTGTGTGTTACGTTAAAAACATAAACAGTTGTTCACCTACCAACGAAGCAATCTATACGTAGTCACTCGTCTTGCTAGAAATAGCAGCCATATCTGTTTCGAATCACACATTACCGTCTTAAAATAGAAAAGACCACGGGAAGTCTAGAATGTCTGATGATATATCTGCTCAATCTAGGCCCACTTGAGGCTAAACAATTGTTTTTTATACACGCCGAAGAAGGGGGCACATCTAAGCTAGAAGTAGCAGCCAGATCTCTTTTATCACACCACCCTACTACATTAAACACGGAAGAATACGTTTGATAAGGTAGTCCTAGGTATACTGCGAAAAAAAACAACAACAAAAAACGAAGTGGTCACGACGGGCATGCCTTTAATCATAGGTTTGCTTTAACAAGGCCGACCGGGACTTAACAACAACTGTTTTCTATTTCTCCAACTATTAGGAGCATTTGAATTAAGAATTTCTTCAGTACCGCTATCATCACATTTTAACTTATTGCACTCCGAGTGGGAGCCGATGTCTGTGGGGGTCTGAGATGTGGCTGTGGTAAGTCCCGCAGCTCTACAGGCCCCCATGGTTTGTCTTGCCGTCTAAGTGATGGTCGATTCGCCTGCCACACCCAGCTAAACCTAATCATTAAGCGAGTCCTAGCTCCTGTAAATATCCTCTCAGTTTTGGATCCGGCTGGATTATCCAGAATTGATAGGAAGAGATCAAGTGGTCTTATACTTTGTCCCTGGGTTGGAGGCAGATGTCTCGTCTGGGACACCACAGTCAGCGACTCTTTGGCTTCCTCCCACATCATGATTGTCGCGGTAAATGTTAGGGTCACTAGTTCCGTTGCCGAACGGAATAAAATTCTAAAATACAGGGAACTATCAAATAACAGGTTGTTTCAGCGGTTTAGCCACGGTAATGGCGCGGGCGTGTTGGCTTGCCTCAAAATTTTCCGTTGACCCTTGTGGTGGGTCGCCGATTGTCGAACTTGGTGCTGAATTGATGTTTGTTTTTCTCTTGCTTTGGTCATATATTTTTGTGCATTATATTTATGAGGTTCCTAGCAATAATTAGTTGTATTAATTATGTGTGTTTGTATCTTCATTCTGTAAGAATTATAAACAATTAATAATGTTATGTATACCACCAGTGGCGGACTGACCAGGTTGCCCAATGGCATGTGGACCCTAGGGGACCCACAGTAGCATTGCGGGGCTCACTGTAGTATCTTAGGGGCCAATTAATAATTATTTCTACTTTTGGCACAAGGCCAGCAATTATCCCAGTGCATTACTGGTACTTTATTTTATCGACCCCGTAAGGATGAAAGGCAAAGTTAACCTCGGGCATAAAGATATACTATTATAATGATATACTAACCTGTCGTTCCACTGCCGCTGCTCTTTCATTTGCTCTCTCCAGGTCTGCCATAAGCATATCAGTCTCGTCAGATTTAGCAGCGGTTGCCTCATCGTATTTAGCCTTAACATCAAACAATTCAGACTGGACAGACTCTAAATTACTGTGAAGGATTGACACCTTTTGTTCAGCTTCTCCGAGTTTTTTAGCCACGGCCAATTGTGTCTCTTGTAGTTGGCGTTCTTTTTCAGCAAAACTCTTTTGGACTTCTTTTTCTTTCTCCTTAACTCTGGCATCCACTGTAGCTTCAATTCGTTCCTCATATTCCTTCAACTTTTCTCTCAGTTGTTTAATCGTCACCTCTTGATTTTTCACCTCAGCAAATTCGTGGTTGTAATCTGTAAGTGTTTCTCTAAGTTGTTTGTTTTCAATCTCGAAATCTTGGACTTTTTGAGCTTTCTTCTGGATGCTGATTGCATGCTCAAGGATTGGTACAGGGTCTGGCAAGTCAATAAGTCTCCTATAGACAGACAGAAAAGCAGTTTCACCGAATTTACTCCTCTTCGAGAGAGCATCGATTTCGCCTTGAAAACTACGCAACAGGGGTGCTACCACCTTCCGTATGTCTTCCGGGGTGTTCTTTTTAAAATCTCGACTCAAATCAACAAGTTTTTTACGACTGGCGTCACTCTCATCTTGTCTGTTGGCGATGACTGTAGCTGTTGTGTCTAGATTCTTTTGTAATTCGGCTAAATCGAACTCTTTCCAGAATTGACACATAGGCTGTATGTTGGCAGCCATATTGTCTTGTTTACTTTTTCTCTTTGGTGATCACGGAAATTAAGTCGTCCTTTGTAAAATAGGCCGTCTATTCAAGATGTCACTATATTTGGCGTTATTTAAACATTAGGAGAGAGAATATTAAAAAAAAATTAATTAAAACACTTCTTTAAAAAGAAAATTATTGTATTCAATCAATAACTTCAATTTTGTTTAATTAAATCAATTAATTACTGTGATTATCTACCCTTATACTCAGTCAACTACACATAATCTTCAGTCCTATTATATATTTAAATTTGTTCCAATTTGAAATATATTACATGTTTGTGATGTAATGATTACTGTATATATATTTTTATATTTTATATTTGAATGGCATAATCAGAGGAAGAAGGGCAGCACTCATTGCTGCTTTGATGGCCTCAGTAACTAGTGGGAGGCAGAAAGAAATCTGTCCTCATGTACAAATAGTTGCAGCACCCAAGGTGGTGTTAAATTGGGTGACGTATTAAGTATATTATTAGCTGTCGCCATCAATCGTACAGACACCAATATGTGTGTGTACGCGCATGCGTGTGTGTTACGTTACAAACATAAACAGTTGTTCACCTGCCAACGAAGCAATCTATACGTAGTCACTCGTCTTGCTAGAAATAGCAGCCATATCTGTTTCGAATCACACATTACCGTCTTAAAATAGAAAAGACCACGGGAAGTCTAGAATGTCTGATGATATATCTGCTCAATCTAGGCCCACTTGAGGCTAAACAATTGTTTTTTATACACGCCGAAGAAGGGGGCACATCTAAGCTAGAAGTAGCAGCCAGATCTCTTTTATCACACCACCCTACTACATTAAACACGGAAGAATACGTTTGATAAGGTAGTCCTAGGTATACTGCGAAAAGAAACAACAACAAAAAACGAAGTGGTCACGACGGGCATGCCTTTAATCATAGGTTTGCTTTAACAAGGCCGACCGGGACTTAACAACAACTGTTTTCTATTTCTCCAACTATTAGGAGCATTTGAATTAAGAATTTCTTCAGTACCGCTATCATCACATTTTAACTTATTGCACTCCGAGTGGGAGCCGATGTCTGTGGGGGTCTGAGATGTGGCTGTGGTAAGTCCCGCAGCTCTACAGGCCCCATGGTTTGTCTTGCCGTCTAAGTGATGGTCGATTCGCCTGCCACACCCAGCTAAACCTAATCATTAAGCGAGTCCTAGCTCCTGTAAATATCCTCTCAGTTTTGGATCCGGCTGGATTATCCAGAATTGATAGGAAGAGATCAAGTGGTCTTATACTTTGTCCCTGGGTTGGAGGCAGATGTCTCGTCTGGGACACCACAGTCAGCGACTCTTTGGCTTCCTCCCACATCATGATTGTCGCGGTAAATGTTAGGGTCACTAGTTCCGTTGCCGAACGGAATAAAATTCTAAAATACAGGGAACTATCAAATAACAGGTTGTTTCAGCGGTTTAGCCACGGTAATGGCGCGGGCGTGTTGGCTTGCCTCAAAATTTTCCGTTGACCCTTGTGGTGGGTCGCCGATTGTCGAACTTGGTGCTGAATTGATGTTTGTTTTTCTCTTGCTTTGGTCATATATTTTTGTGCATTATATTTATGAGGTTCCTAGCAATAATTAGTTGTATTAATTATGTGTGTTTGTATCTTCATTCTGTAAGAATTCATCATCATCATCATCATCATCATCAACGTTTAACGTCCGTGTTCCACACTTGCATGGGTTTGGACGGGGGTAGTCCCACTTGAGGCAAGAGTGATTGTCTTGCTCGCATAGGACTGTCTGGCAGGTTTTCTACAGTTGGATGCCCTTCCTAACACCAATCACATTTACAGTGTGGGTCTGGGAGGTTTTTACCGTGTTGCCTACACGGCCACATTACAGCGTGGACTGTGTGTTTTTTTGTCGTGACACCTACACGATCTCATTTGTTTCGGCCTGGATGGTGTGGCACCAACACAACTTTACATAGAACGGGGTGGCGTGGATGGGGCGGGGGTGGTGGGACGGGGGGGTTGGGTATTTTGTTAGAGATGCCTACTGGCTGTAGTAGGTTTTACTATGTATTTAGGTAAGGCGGGTCTTCTCTGTTACTGAGTACCGCCAAAGGTCTCGGTCCAGTGACATTGTCTTGGAGAGGTGTAAGTGTGTGAGGTCGGAGTTTATCAGCTCGTCCCAGGTTTTTCTAGGTCTGCCTATTCCGTGGCTACCGTCTATCTTTATTGCCCTGCACTTTGTTATACAGCTATCGACTTTCATGCGCATCACGTGTCCATACCAACGTAGCCTTCTCTCGAGTAAACAACATCTGATCCCTCTTATTTCTAATTTTTTCCTTAGTTCGTTTATGCTTTGCCGTTCACGTATATTACTGTTACACATCCAGCGGAGCATGCAAGCTTCGTTTCTCTCTAGTCTGCGTATATCCTCTGCACACAATGCCCAGGTCTCACTGCCATGCAACATTGCTGTTCGTATGCAGGCATCGTACAACCTGCCTTTCATTTTTAGGGAGAACCCTTTAGCAGCTAATAGTGGTATAAGCTCTCTGAACTTTTTCCAACCAGTTCTGACTCTAGCTACTGTACTTTCAGAGCACCCTCCCCCACTGCTGATTTTATCACCCAGGTAACGGAAACTGTCCACTATTTCTATAGAACCCTCTGCGCAATTGAAAGAGCTAGTATTTTGTGGGCACTTGCTGCTACTTATTGCACCAGAGCACCGGCCACATGTAAAATCTATGTTCTTAGTTAGCTTACCTGTGATCCCACTACATCTTTTATGCACCCATACTTTGCATTTAGGACATAAAATGGAGTTTCTACCTACGCCTTTCCTACACACCGAGTACGACCATTTCCCAGAAGGGACCGCCGCCTTATTTTCTTTCCTACAAACTAGAACTTTAGTCTTAGCCAGGTTAATTTTAAGGCCTTTTGATTCTAGGCCGTGCTTCCATGTTTGGAATTTCTTCTCTAGCTCGGCCATTGATTCCGCTATGAGTGTCAGGTCGTCTGCGTATAGGAGTTCCCATGGGCAGCCGGTCTTGAACTCCTCTGTTATAGCCTGAAGGGCAATAATAAATAGTAGGGGGCTGAGAACAGAGCCCTGATGGACGCCAACTTTTACGCTAAACTCTTCACTATATTCGTTGTTAATTCTAACCTTGCTGACTGTTTCTTTATACATGGCTTGTATAGCTCTCACAAGCCATTCGTCAACGCCTAGTTTTCTAAGAGCCCACCAGATAATGGAGCGGGGGACTCAGTCGAAGGCTTTCTCCAAGTCGACAAAAGCTAAGTAGAGGGGTTTACCTTTAGCTAGGTACTTCTCCTGTAGTTGTCGTACAATGAAAAGAGCGTCGGTGGTACTTTTGCCTGACACAAACCCGAACTGCATTTCATCTAGGTCAATTTTCTCTCTGATTAGTTGTGCTATTACTTTTTCCGTGACCTTCATGACCTGGTCGATTAATTTAATGCCTCTATAGTTACTCCTATCTAGGGCGTCTCCTTTACCCTTATAACAGTTAACGATGATGCTGCTATGCCAGTCCTTCGGAACAACCCCATTCTGTACGACTTGGTTAACTATGCGGGTGACCATGGTGTGTCCCACCGTGCCAGATGCCTTCAGCATCTCAGCAACTATTTCCGAAGGCCCAGCCGCCTTACCCGTCTTCATATCCTTGATTGCCTTACTTATTATACTCCCCTCGACTAACACTGCTGGTCCCTCTATTGGGTCGATATGGGGGAGACTGTCTTTCTCCCATTTATTCTCCTCATTTAGTAGCCTTTCATAGTGACACTTCCAAGCTACCTTCTTATCAGCGTCGGTAATGGCAAGTGTGCCATCGTCGTTTAGTACACACTTCTCCCCGACAATATCACGGTTTTCCTTGACGCATTGCCTAGCAATCCTGAACACCTCACGTTTTTGGTCATCGCGTTGTAGAACATGCTTGAACTTTCTTTCCTCAGCTTCCCTTCTTGCTAAGTACACTTCTCTCCTAGCTTCCCTCCTGGCCACTTGATAGTCTTCTCTACTTCCCCCATCCCGCCATACTTTCCAAGCCTGCTTTTTGGCCTTAATTGACCCCTCCACCTTACTGTTCCACCACCATGTTACTCTCCTCCTGCCTACAGGCCTGCTCCAGCCACAGACTTCGTCTGTCGTCAACAGCAGGTTTGCTTTCAGAAATTCCCACTCTCCCTCTATATTGTCCGACTCTAAATGTTCTTCCTTACTGTCGAAAGCATCAAGTAATATGCTTTGAAATTTATTCCTGGCTGTGGGGTCCTTTAGCTTTCATATTTTTCTCCTGGGGATAGTCCTCTTCTGCTGTCGAGTACGTCTCGTCCTGACTATGAGGTCGCTAATTATCAGTCTCTGTTGGGAGGTGCATTCTTCATGGGGGAGGGATTTAGTGTTTACAACAGACACTCTGTCACGTCTTCTGGTAAGGATATAATCTACCTGGCTTGTGTGTTCCCCGGATCTATAGGTGATCAGGTGATTGTCACGTTTTTTGAAGTTAGTGTTACAGATAGTCAGGTTATTTGCATCACAGAATTCCAGGATTCTGGAGCCTTCCTCATTTCTAGTACCAAACCCATAGCCTCCATGGATTTCGTCGTAGCCGTCACAATGTTGTCCAACGTGACCATTTAGGTCGCCTGCAATAATTATATAGTCACTGTCGGATATTTGGGAGGTAGTTAGCATCAGTGTCTCATAGAATCTGTCTTTTATAGTGCCGGGAAGTCCGGATTGGGGTGCGTACGCAGATATTACTGTCACCGTAGTTCTATTGAGGACAAGTCGTATTTTAATTATTCTGTCGTTCACTCTATTTACGTCTATTATCTTATCTGCCCACTTTTCTGCTACCATGATTCCTACTCCACCCAGCCCATCGTCGTTTCCCACCCAGAAAAGCTTATAACATCGATTTTTACCCTCAATGAATCTAGCAGACACACCCCTCCACCTGGTCTCTTGAATACAACAAACATCGACCTCCTTACGTTCAAGCATTTCTACAACCTCGTTAGCGCGACTCTTTAGGGTGCCTACATTTATGGTACCAACTCTGAAGTTTTGGATTGCGTTTGGGGGTTGGGGGCGGGGGTGATGGGGTTATGTTAGCCGTCCGCGGTCGAAACAATGAGGAGTGCTCGCATTCTCGTCCACGAGGTGAATTTGTCTTTATCTTTATCTTTGGCATTGTCGCTGAGCGTCCAGATTTTTCTCTCTCTCCTCCACCCTCCAGGATTCCGCAGTCCATCCATCCATCATATATCGAAAGGCAACCAGGCAAGCGATAGTATAGGCCTCTGAAACAATTAATAATTGTTTCTACTTTTGGCACAAGGCCAGCAAATACTCAATACGTTACTGGTACTTTATTTTATCGACCCCGTAAGGAAGAAAGGCAAAGTTAACCTCGGCGGGATTTGAACTCAGACCATAAAGCGCCGTAACTCTTTGCTGTAAAGCATGGCGTCCGACCCTCTACCGATACTGCCAATCCACCGCTATTGACATTATAACATTATAAACAATTAATAATTGTTTCTATTTTAGGCACAAGGCCAGCAATTAACCAGTACATTACCGGTACTTTATTTTATCGACCTAGTAAGGATGAAAGGCAAAGTTAACCTCGGCGGAATTTGAACTCAGATCATAAAGGGACGTAACTCTATGCGTCAAAGCATTGTGTCCGACCCTCTACCGATACTGCCATATAATGTTATGTATACAACCAGTGGCGGATTGACAAGGTTGCCCAATGGCATGTGGGCCCTAGGTGTCCCACAGTAGCATTGCAGGAGCCCACAGTAGCATTGCGGGGCTCACTGTAGTATCTTAGGGACCAATGCTTTGATTTCAAAAAATAACTGAAGTCTAAGGAAAAGAATAATTTTTTTTTTAAAAGAAAGGAAACAATTAAGCAAAACATTTGGTCAACCAATTTCCCAGGGAATTAATAGAAACCACATATATGATAGTGCTAACAGCTGGAATAAGTGGTTGTACATTCTACTAAATTTAAAGCTTAGTGTATTCATTCATGCATACAAACATACATATACAGACACAAGCACACACACACACACATACATATATATATATATACTTACACATACACACGAACTACTGACCAAATAATTTTTGGTATCAATGCGTTAAAGACATCTGTCAAATCAATTAGTGGTGAAGGTGGTGTATATATATCTACACACACACACACACACACACACACACACACACACACACACACACACACACACACACACACACACACACACACACACACACACACACACACACACACACACACACACACACACACACACACACACACATATATATATATCTTTATATATATAAAAGCGAGGATGTGTGTATGTCTGTGTACAACTTGGCATGCATAAGGCTTTCACAATTACTAACTAAATTTGACGAAATTTTCTGTGCACGTTGCACAGGTCGATAAGATTGTTACATCACAAACATTTTTCAAATCGACCCACGTTGAGCAATAAAAAATCGATATCAAAATTATCGGTAGAAAAATTGATGTAAGGGAGATAACAAACTTTATTGACAATCCTTATAAAAAAAGGAGTAAACCTTTTCACCAAATATATTCGTTTGCATTAGTTATTGAAGACTTCTGCTTATTTTGACAGATTGGGGACAAATAATTGTTTCTACTTTTGGCACAAGGCCAGCAATTAACCAGTGCATTACTGGTACTTTATTTCATCGACCCCGGAAGGATGAAAGTTAACCTCGGCGGGATTTGAACTCAGATCATACAGGGAGGTAACTCTATGCTTCAAAGCATGGCGTCCGACCCTCTACCGATACTGCCAATCCACCAATAATGTTCTTCTTTTACTTCCTAGCTGTATATTCTTAGCATAATTTCAAACCTCGAGCAACGGTAAATCTGCTAGTATATATATATATATATATATATATATATATCGGGGATATCATATTAACAATATGCTATGCCTTCATCAGACAAAATACAATATAAACAGTTTTATAGATAAATAGATTCGACATACCGTTATAACACCGACTTCATTTGAAGAGGTTTAAGCTGGCAGTGAAAAAATTTTACACAGAGAGAAAGAAAGAGAGAAAACAGAAAGAAAGACAGAAAACGAAGAAAAGGAAGAAAAAGAAGAGAAAGAGGAAATGCATAAAAATAAAAATAAACCACAAAGATCAACCCTTCAAAGTTAATTGACAATATATTGCCAAGTTCATTACAAGACAAAGCTATAAATTATCTATCAAATCACATCTAGCAAAGATCATTTCAAAAAGATTATGATGTCCAATTAGGTCTACATATGTTCTTATATTTAATATAGAAGTTTATCTAGTGTAAGGTTTATTCAAAAAATTTGGAGCATCAGCTTTTAGGGTAGCTTAATTTTTCATGAGGAATGTTTAGATAAAAATAAAATAAAAATAAACAATAAAAAAAGAGTAAAAAGAAGGAATCAAAGATTTAGGAGTCAAAAATTTATCGGCTAGTTTCCCATATAAATATAAATCAAACTAAATATACTACATTTTAAATTTAAATTTATATTTAAACGTTGAGTTTAATCTATGTTTGCAACAACTGAATAAATTTGTCCGTAGGTTAAGGGAATTTTTAGATTTTAGTATAAAGAATATCTCCTCTGCGCAGAGGTCACATGTCTCAGAGGATGAATTAAAAGGAATCCCTCTTGAGACTATATTCCAAGCCGTCGAATATCTAACGTTATCTAGCTTAAGTTGCCAGAGTACGCCTGATAGTGCCGTTGAAGATTTTTTACTTGGAAATATATTGAACTTGGCAATATATTGTCAATTAACTTTGAAGGGTTGATCTTTGTGGTTTATTTTTATTTTTATTTTTATTTTTATTTTTATTATTGTAGTATTCTATAATATTTTTTATTTTAATTTTATTTTTAATATCTTTAATATGTAAATTTTTAATACGTAATTTTTTTAATACGTAGTATGTTTAATATATAATATTTTTATTATGTAATATTCTTTCGTAATATTTTTTTAGTTTTCTATTCTATATTTTACTTATTATTATTATTGTTATCTTTTTATTTTTAGTTTTGTTTATGATATATATTTTTATTAGTATATTGAAATCTGCTCTCTATTTCTGCTTGATAGATAATCTTGTAGAGTAATGACAGGAATAATAATACACATATTTGTATGCTCAAATTTTTATACCACATTGAGAATGTTTTCCGTGAACTTAGAGTTTGCAGAGTGAATCAGTTGGATTCGCATGGATGTTTGTAGCTGTCACATAAACATATGAATTTTTTAAAACTAAACATAAGATAATTAATTTTCACACATTATGGATACTTGTCTCATTCAGGAATACTGATATTTACAATATAGTGTAAGTTTTATAAATACTAATACATTAAAACATAGGGTTTTTACGCCTCGAATATATCTGGCTATTTTTAAATTTTTTCTCTCGCTATTTTTTTCCTCTCTCTATATTTTTTCTCTCTATATATATCTCCCTTGCATTAATACTTGAGCTAAATAAATAAATAAATAAATAAACGTATCATTGATACATTTACTCAAAATGACCTCCCACTACCTAATTTTCTATATATATATGTATCTATCTCTATTTCCTCTCTCTCTCTATATATATATATCTTTCTGTTTCTTTACATGAAGTTCTTCGCTTTATCTATCTTTCCATCTCTCTATTTTGTTCCATGCATTTCCTCTTTCTCTTCTTTTTCTTCCTTTTCTTCGTTTTCTGTCTTTCTTTCTGTTTTCTCTCTTTCTTTCTCTCTGTGTAAAATTTTTTCACTGCCAGCTTAAACCTCTTCAAATGAAGTCGGTGTTATAACGGTATGTCGAATCTATTTATCTATAAAACTGTTTATATTGTATTTTGTCTGATGAAGGCATAGCATATTGTTAATATGATATCCCCGAAATATATATAATGAAATAAATATGGTTTTATAAATATAGTTTTCCATTTATTTAATATTGTAAATATACTCCAAATATTTGTCGAGTGCTTTTATATCAGTTATAAATATTTACTAGTTGTAACCCAACAATTTTAAATATAACTTTCCACGTATCTTGCTCCAATACTGTTGAGCGCTTTATATTATAACTGGAAAAATGGAATTCTTTAAGATTACTTCCTCTCTAAAAGACATACCTCTACCTAGAAACAAAGACTTTATAAAACAATTAATAGATAAATCTGACTCTTTTATAAGGAGAATCAGGTGGCGTGCATTCCACTTTGATAAATCTAATGCAGACGAAAATGTCTCGGACTTAAACAAAGTTTTCAAATCTAAAAGAAATCCACCCCCTAACAAACTTTTATCTGACTTTGAAAACGATATAATTTCTATCATACAAGGGGTCAAATTCAAGAGAAACTTTAAAGGCCAGGAATATCTGAAAGGCATTAAGGATAACATTGAGAGCTTAGAGAAAACTGAGAAGATCTTGGTGAAATCTGACAAGACCAACAACCTCTATGGAGTGCGGAAAGACATGTATAATGGCCTCATACTGAAAGAGCTGAGGAAAAAGTACAAGGTAGCAGATAAGGCCGAACTTGAGAAAATGAATGTCGAAGCATCTTGTATAATGCACGAGTTGGAAATTGAGAACAGAACACAACCTTTCGTGCCCAGGAAACCGAAGATCAATATGAAGGACCACAAGAGGAATTTTGAAAATGACCTCCCAGTTAGATTGATCGCACCTTCAAAATCGGACCTGGGCAAATTAAGCAAAAACATTCTTGACAGGGTGATACAGCAAATTAAGAACTTGGATTGTGTATCTAACCTGAGCTTGTGGAGGGGAACTGGAGAGGTTGTTGAGTGGTTTAGGCAAATTAAATATAACAATAATAATAGGTTTATTCAACTTGATATAGCTAACTATTATTCTTCTATTACCCCTAGTCTACTAAATAAGGCACTAAATTACGCATTCAAACATACTGACCTAACTAGCAAAGAAATGCATATTATATTATCGGCTAGGAAAACTTTGATAGAATTTAATGACAAATTATGGACCAGAGCAGATAGAGATAGCAATTTTGACATAACTATGGGATCTTCCGACTCAGCTCAGGTAACTGACCTTGTGGGCTTATTTTTAATCAATTCGCTACATAGGAAAATACCTGGTACTACCGGAGGTTTATATAGGGATGACATGCTTTTACTTATTAATAATAATAACCCTGAACTAAATAGAAAATGTAAACAAATTACAAATTTTTTTAATTACTTTAACCTTAAAATAGAAATTGAGAACAACCATAGAATAGTCAATTTCCTAGATATAACATTAAATCTCAACACATGTCTCCACTATCCTTTTCACAAGTTGAATGAAAACTTAAACTATGTCAACTTTAACTCTAACCACCCCAGATCTGTCAAAAATACTATAGTAAACTCAGTTCAAAAACGTATCTCTAGGATCTCGTCGAATAGAAAGATTTTCGACGAAAAGGCCCAATACTATAATGAAGCACTAGCTAGGGCAGGATATGCTGATAAGATTGTGTACATAGATAATGATAGACAAACTAAACAAAGTAACAACTTTTTTAATTACGGCAACAACATTAACAACTATAATAGAAAGCATTACAATAATTCCAAAGGACAAAAAAGAAATAGAACTAGGAACATAATTTGGTTTGCCCCCCCCCCCCCCCCCTTTCTCACTAAACATTAAAACCCACATCGCTAAATTATTTTTCAAAGCTCTTGATAATCGCTTCCCTAGAACACATAGGTATCACTCAATTTTCAATAGGCATACAATTAAATTAACCTACTCATCCACCAAAAATTTAGCACAAAATATTAATAGAATAAATAATAGGAACTTAAAACCTACTGATAATAGCATAAATAATATACAAGTTAACAAATGTAACTGTAGAGATAGATCTAAATGTCCGTTAAATAACAACTGCTTAGTTAAAAATATAGTATACAATTGTAATGTTAATACTGACTCTAATTCTTTTAACTACGTCGGTTCCACATCGACGGAATTTAAACTTCGCTATAATAACCACAAGAATTCTTTCACAGATCCAAGTAAAAAATCTTCAACGGCACTATCAGGCGTACTCTGGCAACTTAAGCTAGATAACGTTAGATATTCGACGGCTTGGAATATAGTCTCAAGAGGGATTCCTTTTAATTCATCCTCTGAGACATGTGACCTCTGCGCAGAGGAGATATTCTTTATACTAAAATCTAAAAATTCCCTTAACCTACGGACAAATTTATTCAGTTGTTGCAAACATAGATTAAACTCAACGTTTAAATATAAATTTAAATTTAAAATGTAGTATATTTAGTTTGATTTATATTTATATGGGAAACTAGCCGATAAATTTTTGACTCCTAAATCTTTGATTCCTTCTTTTTACTCTTTTTTTATTGTTTATTTTTATTTTATTTTTATCTAAACATTCCTCATGAAAAATTAAGCTACCCTAAAAGCTGATGCTCCAAATTTTTTGAATAAACCTTACACTAGATAAACTTCTATATTAAATATAAGAACATATGTAGACCTAATTGGACATCATAATCTTTTTGAAATGATCTTTGCTAGATGTGATTTGATAGATAATTTATGGCTTTGTCTTGTAATGAACTTGGCAATATATTGTCAATTAACTTTGAAGGGTTGATCTTTGTGGTTTATTTTTATTTTTATTTTTATTTTTATTTTTATTTTTATTATTGTAGTATTCTATAATATTTTTTATTTTTATTTTACTTTTAATATCTTTAATATGTAAATTTTTAATACGTAGTATTTTTTAATACGTAGTATGTTTAATATATAATATTTTTATTATGTAATATTCTTTCGTAATATTTTTTTAGTTTTCTATTCTATATTTTTACTTATTATTATTATTGTTATCTTTTTATTTTTAGTTTTGTTTATGATATATATTTTTATTAGTATATTGAAATCTGCTCTCTATTTCTGCTTGATAGATAATCTTGTAGAGTAATGACAGGAATAATAATACACATATTTGTATGCTCAAATTTTTATACCACATTGAGAATGTTTTCCGTGAACTTAGAGTTTGCAGAGTGAATCAGTTGGATTCGCATGGATGTTTGTAGCTGTCACATAAACATATAAATTTTTTAAAACTAAACATAAGATAATTAATTTTCACACATTATGGATACTTGTCTCATTCAGGAATACTGATATTTACAATATAGTGTAAGTTTTATAAATACTAATACATTAAAACATAGGGTTTTTACGCCTCGAATATATCTGGCTATTTTTAAATTTTTTCTCTCGCTATTTTTTTCCTCTCTCTATATTTTTTCTCTCTATATATATCTCCCTTGCATTAATACTTGAGCTAAATAAATAAATAAATAAATAAACGTATCATTGATACATTTACTCAAAATGACCTCCCACTACCTAATTTTCTATATATATATGTATCTATCTCTATTTCCTCTCTCTCTCTCTATATATATCTCTTTCTGTTTCTTTACATGAAGTTCTTCGCTTTATCTATCTTTCCATCTCTCTATTTTGTTCCATGCATTTCCTCTTTCTCTTCTTTTTCTTCCTTTTCTTCGTTTTCTGTCTTTCTTTCTGTTTTCTCTCTTTCTTTCTCTCTGTGTAAAATTTTTTCACTGCCAGCTTAAACCTCTTCAAATGAAGTCGGTGTTATAACGGTATGTCGAATCTCTTTATCTATAAAACTGTTTATATTGTATTTTGTCTGATGAAGGCATAGCATATTGTTAATATGATATCCCCGAAATATATATACTGAAATAAATATGGTTTTATAAATATAGTTTTCCATTTATTTAATATTGTATATATATATATATATATATATATATATATATATATATATATATATATATATATATATATATATATATATATATATATATATATATATATATATATATATATATATATATATATATATATATATATATATATATATATATATATATATATATATATATATATATATATATATATATATATATATATATATATATATATATATATATATATACTAGCAGTTTTACCGTTGCTCTAGGTTTGAAATTATGCTAAGAATATACAGCTAGGAAGTAAAAGAAGAACATTATTGGTGGATTGGCAGTATCGGTAGAGGGTCGGACGCCATGCTTTGAAGCATAGAGTTACCTCCCTGTATGATCTGTGTTCAAATCCCGCCGAGGTTAAATTTCATCCTTCCGGGGTCGATGAAATATATATATATATATATATATATATAAGTAGAAGGGGTATTTAGTTTGTTGGAAGTCCGAGAAACATAAATGTTTATAACTGATTTAGAGCACTCAACAAATTACTGGAGTAAATATTCAATGATATTAAATAAATGGAAACTATATTTATAAAACCATATTTATTTTATTATATATATTTCAAGGGTAACCAAGACAACATTGGTACGCTTTCATCAGATAAAAAACAAAGTTTGTTTTATAAATAGAGACATACCCATGAAAATAATACCTTATCGGTTGGAAATTCACTGGATAGTGGAAATATATTAGGGATTATTCAAACTTATGTGTGAATATGCAAATGAATATGTAAATGATTGAAAAACAGCCGTTTATTTAATGACACTGGAGAAAGAGAGAGAGAGAAGAAAAATTACAAGGGGATAAAGATAGAAAATATTACGAGAGAGATTGAGAGACGAAATAGACAAGAGAAGATGAATATAACGTTAATTTTGGGGGAAATATATTCCAAGTATAAATCTAATATTATGTGTATTTACGATTATTCGTTGTTTAACATTCGTTTCTAATATAATATTTTCTGTTATAAGTAGATAGATAAATAAATAAATACATAAATAAATAAATAAATAAGTAAATAGATAAGTAGATAAGTAAATGAATAGATAGGTATATCGTGTTATAGATAATTGTTTTAATGAGTTATGGGGGACATTGGTTTTGTATTTAATGTAAGTAAATATTAAGTTAAATTAAATTAAATTAACTGAGTTAATAAGAATATTTATATTTATATATTTTAAAATGGGAAGATACGGAAACACTCCAGTTTTCATTAACTTGGGAAATAATTTCAAAAGCACCCGCGTATCGAAACACAGCTTTATCTAGATTTTGCAAATTGTGTGTTGAGGAAATTATTTTCATGTAAGAACTCTATTAATCTAAGAACGAATTTATTTAGTTCTTGTAGACATCGCCTGAATTCAACATTTAGAACTATATATAAATTATAATTACACTTATAATATTTCTACTTATTTCCATAACAATCTTATCCACTTGGTTTTAATATATTGATTTCTCTAAATCGTATCTATAACATTTGCTATAATTTCACTTCTTAAAGTTTCATAAAATATATACATATATAACTCTAAATTTATTTTTAAATTTTAATTGTAATTTTAATCTTAATAATTTTTAATTCTTTATTTTTTTTTTTTTATAATCCCTTTTTTTTTAAAGTTATTTATTTATTTTTTTAATTATTTAAAAAAAAAATTACTGATTAAATTATTAAAAAAAAATGTTTCTCAAATTTTTAATATTTTTTCAATATCTTTTATTAGATTTATAACCACTAACCAATTCTGGCTAAATATATCTTTCAATATTTATACTTATTTTGACAAAATAGTCTCATACTAACGAATAAATAAACAAAACTGGAGTTTTTCCGTATCTTCCCATTTTAAAATATATAAATATAAATATTCTTATTAACTCAGTTAATTTAATTTAATTTAACTTAATATTTACTTACATTAAATACAAAACCAATGTCCCCCATAACTCATTAAAACAATTATCTATAACATGATATACCTATCTATTCATTTACTTATCTACTTATCTATTTACTTATTTATTTATTTATTTATGTATTTATTTATTTATCTATCTACTTATAACAGAAAATATTATATTAGAAACGAATGTTAAACAACGAATAATCGTAAATACACATAATATTAGATTTATACTTGGAATATATTTTCCCCCAAATTAACGTTATATTCATCTTCTCTTGTCTATTTCGTCTCTCAATCTCACTCGTAATATTTTCTATCTTTATCCCCTTATATTTTTTCTTCTCTCTCTCTCTTTCTCCAGTGTCATTAAATAAACGGCTGTTTTTCAATCATTTACATATTCATTTGCATATTCACACATAAGTTTGAAAAATCCCTAATATACTTTCACTATCCAGTGAATTTCCAACCGATAAGGTATTATTTTCATGGGTATGTCTCTATTTATAAAACAAACTTTGTTTTTTATCTGATGAAAGCGTACCAATGTTGTCTTGGTTACCCTTGAAATATATATAATAAAATAAATATGGTTTTATAAATATAGTTTCCATTTATTTAATATCTTTATATATATATATATATATATATATATATATATATATATAACAAAGGAAGTGTAGTAAGGAACCAGAGTACTCAACACTTAGGGTAGTAGAGTGGGTAATAGGAAAATGTTTAACCCCGACGGCAGAGCTCAAGCCGTTTCGACGGCTATTTCTGGACCGTCGAAACGGCTTGAGCTCTGCCGTCGGGGTTAAACATTTATATATATATATATATATATATTTTTTTTTTCACTATACAATACACGCTCACACGGCTTCCATACCTTTGGAATATAATCTGACTACCGACTTAACCCCGATCTAATCCGCCGTGACCACTCTCTGAACTTTCCACACACCTTCCCACACTTGTTTTTTCCTTCCACGCATTAACTTTGTTTGATTTTTTTACTGTACTTGTTTATTTCTGTATATGATTTTTTGCCTGTGCTTTTACGATTTTATTTCTTTCTATGATTTTTTGTCCACGATTGCCTGTGTTTTTACCTTTATGATTTTTTGTCTTTATTTTTCCTGTGTATACTCTCCCCTCCTTACGTTTTTCTGTTTCATTTTCCCTTCCCCGTCTCTGCCTATCCTTCGCACTCACTCCTTCGTTCAACCCCACCCCGCTTCACACACCAGCTTTCTCATCCCTCCCCCTGCTTTCACCCAACGCCCACCATGCCCAGCCTGAGATCCTTTCTCCACCAACTACACACTAGCCTCAAACTTCCCCCCTTCCTCCCACCCTGCTATCTCCCCTCTGCTCTTCAACTCTCCTACCTTCTCTTCGCCAAAACTCGGCACTCCAGCCACATCCATTTCCTCAGCCACTGCCTCCGCCTCCACCTTATCCCCCTCGGCTTCCGTCTACACTTCCACACTTCCCTCTCCACGCAACGTATCCTCACCCGATCCTCACGCCTCCTAATGCGCAACTCCATCCGCGCCTCCCGTTCCACCCTCCACAAACTTGACCACCAACTGACCCCCACCCTCCTCCGCCTTAACTCCACCTGCCACCCCCTCCTCGCCCAAGCCATCCTCCTCTTTATCCAAAACCTCAACCACGACCTCTTCTCCTTCCTCACCTCCACCAAAGCCCGCAAGATACACTCACTCCTCCCAACCACCCCCATTCACCACCACCCGCCCATTCCCATGAGCCCACCGCTCTCCACCCCTCCCTCGACCCACACCCCTACCCAATCTCCACCCTCCACCTCACCCCTCACCACACGCTCCCTTCCCCCTCACACACCCAAACCCCACCACTTGTTGTCACCATACCCCCTGACCTCCCCCTCTCCGCACCTGAGCGCTCACTCCTTAGTAGAGGCTTTCGCTTCATACCCCACACTCCGCACAGCGACGAGTTCCGCACCCGAACGGAAGTCGAGCGATTCGTGCGACGCACGAAGCTACAGGCACATTTCGGCCGAACGCCACCGGCTCCGAACGCCCCAGACCCGTTTCTCGCCATGGGCCGACGACCATCTTCTTGGACGCCGGCTCCAGGGCAATTTAGCACCCTGGACTCGTTCGTCGATGCCAGCCGTAGCGCCGTAAATCGTTTCGACTTCCGCCACCGTTCCAAACGGAATAACATCTCACGGGCGAACTCCTCGCTCTCCGCTCCCGCCGTAGCCGAGATGACATCGTCATCAAACCGGCGGACATGGGAGGAGCCGTGGTGGTGTGGCGTGCGGACCTCTACACGGCCGAAGCCCTCAGGCAGCTCCGTAACCCCCTCTTCTACCGCCCTCTACCCTCCGATCCCACACCCCTCTACCAACAACAAGTTTCCTCCACCATCCAACACCTTGTCTCCTCCTCCTCCCTCCCCCTCCACCGCTTCCCACCTCATCGTCCGCACCACCCCCGCGCCCCCACCCCCCGCGCCCCCACCATCTACTTCCTCCCCAAACTCCACAAACCCGACAACCCCGGCCGCCCCATCGTCTCCGCTTGCAACTGCCCCACCGAACTCATCTCCGCCTTTCGCGACTCCATCCTCGCCCCCCTTGTCACCACCCTCCCCTCCCACATCTCCGACACCAACCACGCCCTGCGCCTTTTCGACTCCTTCACCTACCCACCCGGCCCACAGCCCTTCCTCTTCACCCTAGACATCAAGTCCCTCTATACCGTCATCCCCCACGCCGACGGCCTACGCACCCTCAAACACTACCTCGACCTTCTCCCCTCCCCCATTTCCTCCACCCCCACCCTCCTTCGCCTCGCCGAGCTGGTGTCCTCACCCTCAACTGTTTCTCCTTCTCAGGTGAGTTTTACCAACAGGTCACGGGGTTAGCCATGGGTACAAGAATGGGCCCAAACTATGCCAACCTTTTTGTTGGCCATGTTGAGGCCCAAATCTTTGCCCAGTACACCGGCCCCACGCCAGAACTGTACGGTCGTTACATCGACGACTGTATCGGATCCACGACCCTCACCCGAGAACAGCTCGACTCCTTTCTCTCCTTCTTCTGCTCCTTCCACCCCTCCCTCCACTTCACCACCTCTATCTCCACCACCCACGTCCACTTAGACATCTCCGTCGCCTTCGACCCCTCCCACCACTCCCTCGTCACCTCCGCCTTCTTCAAACCCACCGACTCCCACTCTTACCTCGACTTCACCTCTTCCCACCCCACATACACAAAACACTCTATTCCCTACTCCTAACTCCTCAGGATCCGCCGCCTCTGTAGCCGAGATGCCGACTTTGAGTCCCAGGCCCTTTCCCTAGTCAGCCATTTCATCCGCAGAGGTTACCCCCCCCCCCCTCTCGTCCACACCGCTCTCACCCGCGCCCGTGCTGTCCACCGCTCCACCACCCTCACTCCACGCCACCGCACACCCACCCACCGTCTCCCCTTGCCCATCACCTACCACACTTCCACCATACCCCTCCACCGCACCATCCTCCGCCTCTTCCGACGCCTCCAGTCCGACCCCTCCACCTCCCACATCTTCCCAGCCCCACCACTCCCCTCCTTCAAACGCACACGCAATCTCCCCCCCTCCTCGTCCACAGCTCCCCCCCCGGTTCCTTTCCCTGTTCTAGGCCCCGCTGCAACACCTGTCCCCACATTACCAACACCACCACCTTCCAGGGTCCCAACGGCCACTCTCTCTCTGTCCGGCATGCCTTCCGCTGCACCTCCTCCAACCTAGTCTACGGACTTCGCTGCACGGAGTGCAGCGCGACTTACGTCGGACAGACTGGACGTCACCTGGCGGACAGATTTACTGAGCACCTCCGGGATATTCGTCTCGGTGGTAGTTCCCCCATCGCCCACCACTTTGGTGCCCCTGGACATTCCGCACATCATCTCACAGTCTGTGGCCTACTCCAATGCCACGGAACACCCGCCAATCTCCTAAGAGTCGAACAACGAACCATCTTCATCTTACAGATCCACACTCCCCCCGGCCTGAACTCCCCACCCTTATTCCTTTAGCCTTCGCCTGCCCCCTCCCCCCACACATATTCCTCACTAACACCACTAACACACCCCTCCTTTTCACCGCCCACCCCACAACTAACAATACTAACACCTCCACCCCACATCCGACCACCCTTCCCCAACTAACATACTAACATCCCTCCCTTCTTCTTCTTCCTCCCTCCTTATCACACGCACACACCCACCGGTACATATATACACGCGCTCACACTAAACACACACCCTACTACCACCACTAACCATCACCCCTACACATCCACCCACCACCCCGCAACTAACATCACTAACACCCCCTGACCCCAAGCACACGAACACACACACCCACTTACACCACCCACCCTACACGCAACTAACATCACTAACACCCCAACCCTACGCACACGTACACACACACCCTCTTACACCACCCACTCTACACACCCTACCACCACTGACCCCCACTCACACCCGCATTCAACCCTTTCTCCACCTCCTGTATACTAACACCCACTAACACCCCGTTCACCACACACACCAGTACACTACACTCCCTCCATCGGTCCCCACACCCTTCTCTCCCCTCTCCACCCACACCCTTTCTCAAACACTCACTCATCCCACTAACACCTCTACTAATACACCCCCCTCCTCACTCCAATTTTCACACCTACCCATCATCTCCCCTGTCCACCGCACACACTGACACACCTTCACTTACCATTCTACCCTACTGCTGCTATGCCCTCTGACCACCTCCCCGCACACACAGACACACAACACTCCTCCTGCCTTGACCCTCTGACCACTTCCTGTTGCGCGCGCACCCCACATCTCCCCTCTTCCGACCAATCTCTTCGCGGATTACACATATGTGAACCTTGATCCCGAGAATCCACCGCATCCCAGGATTTTACTCAGCCTTCCACCACATCTTTTTACGGAATTACCTTTATGACTCACCCCACACACACACACCCAAAAAATTATTTTCCCACACGCCACCTACATCCACAACACGCATAAACACCACAGACACACGTGTGTACCACCAGATATTTACACATTCAGCCTCCGGAATCCTCTCCCCCCACCCCTCTATCCACACACGCACACACACTCCAACCTACACCCCACCCCACACACACCTATTCCTGAACATGCAACCCCGTTCTTCCCCCAACCCTTGCTTTCACATACACACACGCACACAGACACACACACCACCTTCAGCCCTCCCCGCTCGGACACCCGTCTCCCCACTCCACTCCACACCACCCCTACACACCCCACACCTTCCACCACCTGTTTTACCCCATTTTAATTTTATTTTGATCATGCCTTTATTTTTAATTTTATTTGGACCGTTTCCTCTCACCCCCTTTTTGCTATATGTCTCTCCACCACTCCCCTACACACCCTTTGAACTCTCTTACCACACACTTTTCACCTGAAGAAGGGCTTATGCCCGAAACGTCGTTCCCACCACCACCCCACTCTCAAGAGAGTGAAATTAATAAACCTTTATTTGTACTGCCTCTCTGTTTTGTTCCCGTTCAATTTTTCACTATATATATATATATATATATATATATATATATATATATAAGTTTATCCCGGGTTCAGTCGTGGGTAACCACAGTAAGTAAGTTCTAGTCCTGTAGAAGCCATTTCTATATTAAACTCCATTCTTTGCCCCAAATGCAAACAATGGGTACACAAGAGATGTAGCGGGATCTCAGGAAGCTTAATTAAGAATGTAGGATTCACATGCAGCAGCTGTGCTGAAACAGCAAGCAAACAGCCACAGGAAACAAGTACCACCAATCTCTGGGAGGGCCCTGTAGAAACAGTAGACAGCTTCTGCTACCTAGGTGACCGAATTAGCAACGGAGGTGGGTGCTCAGAAAGTACAATAACTAGGGTAAGAACGGGATGGAAGAAGTTTAGGGAACTACTACCACTGCTAGCTGCAAAAGGCTTCTCCCTCAGAATGAAAGGCAGACTGTATGATGCGTGTATCCGAACAGCGATGTTGCATGGTAGTGAGACCTGGGCGCTGAAGGTGGAAGACTTACGTAGATTAGAGAGAAACGAAGCCTGCATGCTCCGATGGATGTGTAACAGTAATATACGTGAACGACAAAGCATAAATGAATTGAGAGAGAGACTGAGCATAAGAGGAATCAAATGCTGCGTGCAGGAGAGGCGGTTACGCTGGTATGGACATGTGATGCGTATGAAGGATGACAGCTGCATAAAAAGGTGCAGAGCACTAGAAGTTGATGGAAACCGCGGAGTGGGGAGACCCAAGATGACTTGGGATGAGGTGATAAAAGCCGACCTTACCCAACTACACCTCTCAAAGTCAATGACACACGACCGTGACTTCTGGCGTCACGCAGTAATACAGGGTACCCGACCTCCCATGGGTACATGCTGAAGCATATAAACAATATGCCCCCCCCCCCCCCCCACCGCAAGGTGGTCGTGGAGGTGCCACGGCAAAAAAGCACCCAGCCCACACTGTAAAGTGGACGTGTAGGCGCCACGAAAAAGCACCCAGCACTCACTGTAAATGAGGTTGGTGTTAGGAAGGGCATCCAGCTGTAGAAATCAAGCCAGATCAGTTCCTGTATGAGCAAGGCATGGTCAGCCGACCAGACACTGCCCACAACAGGACAACCCGTCTAACCCATGCTAGCGTGGAAGAACGGACGTAAAACGGTGATGATGATGATGATGATGATATATATATATATATATATATATATATATATATATATATATATATAATACAATATGTTGAAAATGTAACACACTAGAGAGAGAAAGTGTGCCATCAATAAAACAGGGAAAACCACCAGTGTATGGAATTTATACTCTATGGAAGGCAGGGTAGACACACAATAATTAAAAATATAAATTAAAATGTATACGCTAATCCATTTCAATCAACAACCTCCTGGCGAAACAGATCTCTTAGGATTTGTACGCGTGTGTTATATAGTTATAGAGGTGCGTTTATACATTTTAATTTATATTTTTAATTATTGTGTGTCTACCCTGCTTCCATAGATTATATATTCCATACACTGGTGGTTTTCCCTGTTTTATTGATGGCATACTTTCTCTCTCTAGTGTGTTACCTTTTCAACATATTGTATTTTAAAGAGCTCAGGATTCCTTTTCCTTTGAGCACATTATTGACAGGGAATAACGAGAGTCTATGGCTCTGTTAATTTATCGTGATATATATATATATATATATATATATATATATATATATATATATATATATATATATATATATATATATATATACAATGTCAATTAGATCCCTAGGAATATATATATATTGAGTGAGTGTGAAAGCCCAAAGGTCATTATTGAAAGTCTCTGGTTTTGGCAAAATACATAATATTTTTTAATGGAGAAGGTAAGATATTTTTCCGCAAAAATTTGATTGAACTGTTTTGTTTCCACATATTTTTTGAAAATGTTATTTATTCATTATAAAAATTAAATGATAGCATTCTATATATAGGAGGGCCCCCTTCATCTGGCAACCAATATTTTTAGACCAAGTCCGCCACTGTATACAACTGTGACTAATAAAGTGAAATGTTCTATGAAAAGAAAAAAAAATTCAAATTCATACCATTGGTCTATTTAAGATAGTTCTCTTGGTATGTTTTATTATCTATACAAATTATAATGGCCAGATATTATTTATAACCCTATAACGGCGGCGAAGATTCGAAACCGAATCTGAGCTTTCCAGCCTCTGGGACAAGCCGTGGTTAGTTGTTTACGCCCGGCAGACCAACCCCTTGGGAGATGCTAACCACAGGTCAGATGTTGTTTACACCTGGCAGAAAAGAGGTCAGATGATATATCCATCCTTCTAAATTCAACCGTTATAAATACAAGGTTTGTTTACACCCGGCAGACTAACCACTTGGGAGATGCTAACCACAGGTCAGATGATATATCTAACCTTCTAACTTCAACCCTTATAAATACAAGGGTTGTTTACACCCGGCAGAAAAAGTGAGACCACAGATAAGAGAGGACGTACTTCACCAACGCTGTCAAATCTCCCTTCACGAAAAACAGTCTGTCCACTAATTTCTCATACGCCACTTCCGCTTGGCTGATTGAATCCTACTACTGCTAAGACAAGAAAGTATACTAATACGCACACACGCACACATAGTAAGTTCACACAGTTTGCATTTTACATTCACCATTACTGTCTGTCATATTGTATCTTTCAGATACAATACAAATTATATTATCGTATTCTATGATACCTGTATATACGTGGCTCGAAGAGCCACCAACTCATTGTACGAATATTTCATGTTATAGATTTTATCATTCGATATTCAAATTGAATATCTTAACTATAATAAAGGAAGTTCTGCGGGATTGCGTCCAGAATATATTTTTTTACCCCGTTTGTAAAATAAGTTGGATTACTTTGAATAAATAATTGTTTCTACTTTAGGCACAAGGCCAGAAATAACCCAGTGCATTACTGGTACTTTATTTTATCAACCCCGTAAGGATGAAAGGCAAAGTTAACCTCGGCGGGATTTGAACTCAGAATGGCAAGGGCCGTAACTCTATGCGTCAAAGTATGGCGTCCAACCCTCTACCGATACTGCCAATCCTGAATAAATAATGAATGAATATTACATAATTTATGTGCTAAATTTCGTGGCTGTTGATTAAATATATTTTATAGCTTAATCTTTAAAATTCACTTCTTTAAAATTATCAAATGTCAACACTTCCGGTTAGCGGCCGTTATATTATAACACTTATAATCGCATGTATTTCTGTCGCTAATTTTCTCCTAATGCAGTTTATATATAATGTCGTCTTTTTTTTAATATATCATAGATTACTGATTACAGAAGACAATGTAAGATAGGCTTTGTTCAATTTCTGTGTTTATTGTCAATTACGATTTTATTTGATGTATCATATCTGTAGCGACGTGGTTAGTGGGTCTGGTCGCTACTT
The DNA here is from genome assembly GCA_964016885.1 of Eledone cirrhosa. NCBI lineage: Eukaryota > Metazoa > Mollusca > Cephalopoda > Octopoda > Eledonidae > Eledone > Eledone cirrhosa. The sequence goes on along the minus strand of OZ024740.1, from coordinate 142,994,450 downwards.
CTGATCGGATCCGAGAATAGCCCTTAAAAGGATTGTTATCGCATACGGTATGATCGGATCTGAGGATAGCCCTTAAAAGGACTGTTGTCACATATGGTAAGGATGAACAGACGAAGGAAGAAGTTGAAAGGCCGAGCAAAGCGAGAGATGATATATCTAACCTTCTAACTTCAACCCTTATAAATACAAGGGTTGTTTACACCCGGCAGAAAAAGTGAGACCACAGATAAGAGAGGACGTACTTCACCAACGCTGTCAAATCTCCCTTCACGAAAAACAGTCTGTCCACTAATTTCTCACACGCCACTCCCGCTTGGCTGATTGAATCCTACTACTGCTAAGACAAGAAAGTATACTAATACGCACACACGCACACATAGTAAGTTCACACAGTTTGCATTTTACATTCACCATTACTGTCTGTCATATTGTATCTTTCAGAAAGGCCGAGCAAAGCGAGAGATGTAGTTTCGGTCAGCTATTTATTTTCATACATGAAGTGACGATACAGAGGGTCAAGGCGTGTGTGAGTGACAAGCGTGGCAGAGGAGAGGAACAACGATACGCTAGCTGACTCTGCCACAGGTCGACTGGCGAAAGTGTTTGGAACCACTCTTTTTATACAAAAATAAACGTTTAATGTTTAGCCGCTGCGTAGGGGTTTTATTTTGGTGGCTTAAGGGTTGTTTGTTTTGTGGTTAGAAAAAGCTACCTCACTTACCGCTTTTGACAGGCGCCGCTAGATCCCATCGCTGGTTTCTCCTCTTCCACGTGCGTACGATCTAACTCGTTAAAACTGGGAGCTGCAAAACTCGCGTCCACCACGTTCCTGATCACTAGAGAAAGGCCGACCTGCTGGCCCTTCCGGTCGAGCACCCTTCCGGCCAAGCACTCTTCCGATCGAACACTACCCAGCTTCCGGCCACCGCACACCACACCATACCCACACGCCCCCCCCCTGATCTCAAGGATCAATTTCCCCCTCGTCCTTCAGCATATGAAAGTCTGCTGTCCAGGTTGGTGGTTTGCGACTTTTTTGCGATCTCCGCAGTGTTGGGGCGGCACTTTGGGTTTCCTCTTCTTCAGAGTCCGTTGACACAGTGATTCTACGGACAACCAGGACATGACGTGGTACTCCGTCCACGGACACATTGTTCTGGGAATTTACGGCTGTCACCGTTCCCCTTCCACATTGAGATGTGCAACGTGCATCTGGGGGCTCAACCCAGACTTCCTCGCCCACCTGCACGAATGCATTCTCTCTCCCCACTGGCCGTTGTGGTGGAGTGCACGGGTGCCGCCACTCGTATCTGAATACTGCTCTGTGTGGCATCGATTCCTCAACCTGTCCCACCCGAGGGGACATGTTGTACCAGAACACTGCCTCCATTGGTGAGATGTGGCCCCGCTCCGCGATTGCCTTGATCGTCCGGTGGTGTCGCTCCACAATTCCATTTCCGCTCGGCACGTACGCTGCTCTGAAGAAACGGTCCACCTTCCATCCATCGAGCATCTCCCTCAGCGCCTCTGAGCGGAACGCTGCGCTGTTGTCCATCAGCAGTTCGTCCACAGGGCCCCGCTCCAAGAACACCTCTCTCAACGTCCTCATGATTTCCTCGGCTATTCCAGTCTTCATCTCCCTCCATATCACCATCCGTCCTGGTCCACAGTCGACCATCGAGAGGTACGTTCCCTGTCGGTAGTGCTTCCAGTCGCGATCCACCGGGAGGCTTCCCGTTTCGTGCACACCCGGGGCGGGATCAATGGACTGACATCGGACGCAGCCTCTAACCACCCTTTGAACACTGTGTCTGTTAACGTCCGAGTTGATTCTTCTGGCTAGGAACAAGGTCCTATCCACTCCCATGTGGTGCATGTCATGCAACCCTTTCAGATCCGACTCGGTCAGCCGACACACGGCAGCTATCTCCTCTTCTACCTCCTCCGGCGCTTCCATCCAGGCTTTCTTTACCCTGGTTAAGACGTCCGCCCTATTTTTCTCTGAGGGCACGAAAACTAGGCTCAGCCGCAGGTCGAACTCGGTGGCCAGCTCTCCTAAAGTTCCCAGGCGGCGCTTTATCAGCATATCCGCCGCCCCTCTCGTTCGCACTCTCTTCTCACTGGTGAGTACTGATCTCACCCATCCGAGTACAGTAGCCGAGTCGGTGCGTATCTCGATGGTGCGCAGTCCCCACCTCAGGGCGAGGTTCACCCCTCTCAACACCGCGTCCAGTTCGGCCACATTGATGTGGTTGCAGTCGTCCTTCTTCCTAAGCCAGGCTGCATCCTCGACCTCAACACCTCCTATCTCCAACGTGACACCCAGCGCTATGCTGCAGGCATCGCACCGTACGGTCCCGCTCTGCGATTTGGGAACATACCAGCGTCCCCGCACTGGGCCGTCGGCCTTCACCCTCTCCACCATCTCCTGCATCATGGCCACCGTCCTCTCTCCCACTCTGTCACTCCAAGTCACCCCTCCCGCTCGTCTCTTGACATAGCTGTATGCCGTCTGGAGCCACCCAGCAATCGGGTAGTGACCCACCAACTTTCCACACACCGAGAAAAGCTCCCGCCTACTCATACTTGGGCCCAGTTCTGGAACTTCATTTCCCCTCTTGAATACCAAGATGCCCGTCCTGTCTCGCCGTAGCCTAAGTCCCAGCGCGGCTCCTCCCTTCAACGCTTCTGACGGCTTCGCAGCCAGTCCATACCCCTGTAAATGGCTCGTGACCTCCGCCGCCGACACTACAGACTCGTCCACTAGGATGTCGTCAATGTAGGAATTAGTGGCCCTCTTCATCTTGTCGGCCTTTCCCAGAATGGTCTTGAGGACCACCACCATGATCTTCGGTGCGGAGCTCAGCCCGAAACCGAGCCTGGTCAGGCAATATGTTCGGCCCTTCTACCTGACCAGCTGATACTGCCTGAGCTTCTCATCTATGTGTAATTGTAAGTATGCCGACTTTAGTTCTACGATTGCAGAACCCCCCGTCATGCGTCTCCACTCACGCAGAGTTTCCCCACTGACATCCGTGACCTCGCCACCCGTGTGGAATGACACATGCTCGTTCAGCGCCCGAAAGTCCAGTACCGGCTTCACCTTGTTCTTCGTGGGTTGCGCCACCGCCATTAACGGCAATACTCCGCACTTCACCTCCTCTTTCCAGGGAAGGAGTATGCCCTCCTCAATCCATCTCTCTACCTCTCGCTCGAACTCGCTCTTAATGTCTCCCTTCAATGTGTGTTGATAGCAGCCCACTTTGGTCTTCAGTGTTGGTGGTTCTCCCTTCCAGTACCACTCAACAACCCATCGCTGCCCATCGAACACGGCCTTGAAGTCTTTGTCCTGCACAGTGTAAGCGGGGTATTTCTCCTCGTGGGCCTTCTGGTTCTCCTCTCGCGGCGTACTCACAGCGCATACCGATACAGCGCCGCCAAACGACACACCGACGTTGTTCACTGTGACGTCTCCTAGACGGCCATTTGCGTCCATGCCCATAACCACGCCGATCCCATCCACCACGTTGTCAACTACGATGGCAGAAAGCCTTATTTTCCTTCCTCGTACCGCCATCTCCACCTCGCTGCGACCTCGGCATTCAATTCTCCTGCCGTCGACTGCCCTTACGCTGCTCTTCCCTCTCCACCTCTGCGCCACCCCCGCGGTCACCAGTGTCGTCGTACATCCCGTGTCCACGAGGGCTCGCTGTGGCTTTCCCCTCACGAAGACTTCCACCACGGGCAGCGTCTCTACTCGTAAGGGGCAACTACCGGCGCAGTAGTTCCCCTTGGATCGTTTCCCTGATCGTAGTTAGTAGCGATGTGGCCTGGTCGCTTACACCGGAAGCATATTATTTCCGGCCTTGACTCTCTACAGTCTCTCGCTATGTGCGGGCCCTGGCACCTAAAACAGCGACCTCTAAACGTTCGCGGGCGACCGCGTGCCGTGGTTGCCTCCCTTGCACCATTTCGCTGCCAGCTGTAGTTGCTATCGCCGCGACACTCTTCTTGGCATCTTCTGCTATGATGCGGGCTTGCTCCACCAGTGAACGCATCTCCATTTCTTTGTAACCCGGGACTTGCTGCAGTTTCACCGCTATGTCGTCTGGAAATCCATTTATGAATGCCAACCGCACTGTGCGTTTGCATTCCACCTGATATCCAGCCAACATGGCCAATCGCCGTATTTCCACTGCGAAAATGTCAACGCGTTCACCGTTCCATCTAATTCTTGCCAGCTTAGCAAAAGCGGCTAACGGTCCCTCCGCGAACGCTTCCATCATGCGCCTCTCAATCTTTTGCGCATCCCTTTGGCTGTGTTCATCCAACTCAAGGAAGAGTACCAACGCTTCCCCCTCGAGGTACAGTGCCATGAGGCCAGCCACATCTTCTATCTTCTGTAAGCTTGCAACCAGCCGGACTTTTCGCAGCCAAGCAACAACATCGCCTTCACCGGTAAATGGCCTAATCGCTTCGCTCGTTCGTAGTCTCGTCGCCATATCCTAATTTGTCTTGCGGTACGTAATAAAAAAAAAACAACAGACTGTTTTTCCAGTAGCTTTGTTTTCGATAATTTTTTTTTTTCAATCAGATCTCAGTTTCCAGTGCCGAAATAGTTTGTGGTTAGAAAAAGCTACCTCACATACCGCTCTTCACAGGCGCCGCTAGATCCCATCGCTGGTTTCTCCTCTTCCACGTGCGTACGATCCAACTCGTTAAAACTGGGAGCTGCAAAACTCGCGTCCACCACGTTCCTGATCACCGCTAGAGAGAGGCCAACCTGCTGGCCCTTCCGGTTGAATACCCTTCCGGCAAAGCACCCTTCCGGTCGAGCACTCCCCAGCTTCCGGCCACGCACACCACACCATACCCACATGTTTACGGTGAGGTAGCTAGCCAAGCAGATAGATAGAGTTGTTTATTTCACAGATGTTACTTCCGGTGGCTGTACATTAGCCCCCTGCCATATAGTAATGAGCCAGTGATGCATTTGTCATGACAATAGCCCAAGGAGTGTCCAGCACGTTTTGGTGATCATCGAGTATAGGACAGAGTCGATGTAGAGATGATATGGCAAGATGTGTGTGTCGGGAAGAAAAAAAAAACTATAAAATTACCTTGACCAGATTTATGCAGGCGTGATGAATGAGCCTGTTGCAATTTGGGTTGAGCTGCCTGTGAATTGCGTGACAAAAAGTCTAACAGAGCAGTGAAAATAACCGTAATGCGTGAAATGAATGGCCGTAAGCATGTTGCTTAAAAGTATCAGTTTGCTCCAAAGCATATGACTTGAGCGAATGCATGTGGTAAAAAATAGCGAGGCATTCTTGAGCTATTGAGTGAATGTGTACGTAAAAAATAAGGCCAGTGTTTTGAGGATGCGATTTGTGAAATGCGTGATGAAAGAGAAAACATTTTATAGTGTAAGAGTTAGAGGGACAAAATATCTATTGTTCAGTGTATGAACCAAAGGTGAAACAAACGTGGTTGTGTGGTGTGCATGAAAAATAGAATATGTACACGCCTTGTATGTATATACAAATTATGGTAATTACACAATTAACATTGCAGAACATGGAAAATAAAAAAAATTTTACAAAACAAGAGAGAGAAGAAAAAAAAAAAATGCTATACACAATGTTTGTTCTTAAATAGTGTTTGTAATAGATAATTGTTTCTACTTTAGGCACAAGGCCAGCAATTACCCAGTGCATTACTGGTACTAATGTTCATAATAAATAATGTTCTTCGTGACATGAGCACATGGTCACTAAAAATTGCAATTGTTCAAGTAGAAAGTTCATTGTATTTGAAACTGGAAATAGTAAACACAAGGGAAATGGAAATGTTTTGCAAGAAGAATGATTGAGAAACTCACTTGAGGTTAACGGTAATTCACATATTGTGCCAACTGGGCGGGCCAATGGACACGTCGTCCACTTCTCGTGACTGGAGATGAAACAGGTGGCTTGCTGGGACAGCAATCTGTTGGAGTTTCTGGTGTAGAGACTGTAACTGTCCACGCTGACATAATTCTGTTTACCATCTTGGTCGAGAATAAAATATTTCAGATATTTTTTTAGAACACGGTAAGGGCCAGAATATGAAGGTCGAATATGAGCTGGGATGGTGTCGTTTCGAATGAAAACGTGTGTCCAATCATTAATGTCTGAAGGTACATGTGTGGCCGTGTTCTGTTGATGGGTGCTTGCAGGATTAAGGTGAGACATATATTGTCGAAGACGGTGTACGTATGATCCTGGGTCTGGAACGTCCTGAGGAGAGATGGGAGCAACCATATGACCAGGTAGAACCATGGTGGTGCCGTACACTAATTCTGCAGGTCTGTGTCCGAATTCCTCCTTAACGGTGGATCGAATGCCCAGAAGGATGAGTGGTAGGTATTCAAACCAGTGGGTCTTGTCTGGATATGCTTTTATTGCAGCTTTCAATTGGCGATGGAATCTTTCCACGAGACCATTAGCTTGCGGGTGATAAGCTGTCGTGCGGATGTGTCGCGAGTCAGTTCCCTGAAGAGGTGGGAGTGTTATTGGCGTCCTCTGTCCGTTGTTATCTTCGCTGGGGCGCCATAACGTGATACCCAGTGTAAAACCAACGTTTTAGCGACTGTTTCCGCTGAGGTATCACTTATGGGAAAAGCCTCAGGCCAACGGGAAAATCGATCTATGCAAGTGAGCAAGTGTGTGCAGTTCTGTGATGGTGGTAGAGGTCCAACGATGTTGATATGCACATGATGAAAACATGCATCAGATTGCGCGAATGTGCCGAGTGGAGTTTTGATGTATCTGTGGACTTTAGCTTTCTGGCAAGCAATGCAGCTCCTGGACCAGTCGCGCACGTCCTTGTTAATGTTAGTCCACACAAAACGAGTAGAGATGAGTTTTTGTGTAGCCCGGATTCCCGGGTGAGACAAGCAGTGTAAAGCAGAAAAAACTTGTCGACGATGCATCTGTGGTACGTACAGTCGTTCATGACCGGTAGAAAGGTCGCATCAAATTTGTCCCGGAGAAGAAAGAATGGGAACTTGCTGAAACTTGAGGAATGGCGAATCTCGGAGCTTGATAAACTCTTCGTCAGTCTCTTGGTCAGCTGCGATCTGTTGAAGGTCGATGCCTGAATGTACATGTATTGCGTTCAGCTGGATTCGGGACAGGGCGTCGGCTGCTACGTTGTCTGATCCCTTGATATGCCGAATATCAGTTGAATATTGGGAGACAAAATCCAGGTGTCGGAGTTCTCTCGGTGAACGTCGATCAGGTTTGGTACGGAACGCATAAACTAGTGGTTTATGGTCCGTGTAGATCACGAAATCCGATCCTTCGAGCATGACGAAAATGTTTAACCGAAAGGTAGGTGGCCAAGAGTTCGCGGCCGAACGTACTGTATTTGGTTTCTGCAGGTTGCAACCGGCACCTTGAACCCATGCAGACGTCAGCTCCCACTCTGAGGGCGATGGAGACACGAAGTTCGTCCAGGCTGAGTAGGCCACCAACGTTGGCCATGGGTCGCCTGAGTATTTGGCGCTGGCAGATATTAAGCGGCACCTTGCAAACTGATCTGACTGGACGAAGAGGGAATCGAAGGTGGCCTTCGAACTTATGCTGTCCCAAGTTCTCTGACTTCGACTGTCCTCCACCTTCTCAGGAAGAGACAAGCCCAACTCACTCCATTGCTGGAGAGCTTCACCCAACACCCTCTACAAGTGTATTTACCATTGTTTCGAGTCGATTGAAGCCTTATGAGCGAAACTGGATGAACAACGATTTAACACAGATTTCTTTCAGCTGTCGGTTACTTCGTGTAGACTTGTGTAGAAGATCACGCCATCTAGCGTCGACTGTGAAGGCAGTCGATTAACTGCCCTTAGTTCTGACGTCACGTTCTGACGTCAGTAGCTGAAACAATAGCTCAAAAACGATGATACCTCGGAGGGAATAGACGTGTTTCCACGCAGTGACCCAAAAGGCGATATCACACCATGCGGTCGCGGCAGTATATGACGATTGAAAAATATCCCAACCTAGGAGCACTGATGTATTTGAATATATTCTGCAATTGCTCTAATTAAAAAATGTTTCTATAACATAATATTGAGGTATGTTCCTTCTTCCTTGTTTGACTATGTGCCAGTATACTATATCCAGTTAGACGGGATGTCTGACCACCACCCCGCCTAAACTTGTATGAGAAGCAAAGTTTAGAATAGTCTTTATTATAGTACTAATTATGGGGCTGCCGCGAGATAGAGGGGGGGGGGGGTAGAGCTGTCGTGGGAGGGGGATTGCCGGAAGTTGGGGAACGCCTGACCGGAAGCAGGAGGACGGGGGTGACTCGAGGGCCAGGCGGTCAACAGGGGCCTCTTAGCCATAGGCCCTCGAAGGTGATGGACGCAAGCGGAAAGTACTCCCACGTGGACCAGAGAGACGCAAGGTAAGTCCGAATGCCTCCGGTTACAAGCTATTTTGCCGTTTAATGAAATTCCCCATCTTTCGGCATTTTTACTCCCGGCACGGCAGCCCTTTAGTTTAGCTTTTTTTTTTTGTTGTTCTCTTTCGTGGGGTATCGTTGTTGATTCCAATCTCGCAGCGGGGATTGCAGCGAAAATGAGATTGAATAGCGAGACGATCAAGGCTTTTAACGGTGAAGGAGATGTGGCCTGGTTGAGAAAGGTTACATTGGTTGCCTCGCTGCAAGGCATTGACAACGTTGGTGGTTTGATCGCTCTATATCTCGACAGAGATGCCCTAGCACTCTACCTCAAGATGGACGAGAGGATATGACAGCGACTTAAGTGAGCCGTACGCTGCTTTTGCCAAGCTAGGCAGAGCGAGATGACAGGGAAAGCACGTGGACGTGCTCGCGACAGAGTTACGGCGGTTGGTTACGTTGGCCGGATTCACTGTAGATCGCGAATGCACCATGTGGTTGGCTTTTATGAACGGGTTCCCCGACGAAATCTCCGTGAAGCTCCAGCAGCTGCACGGCAACAGGGAGATGAGCATGAGCGAGCTCATTGCACAGGCCCGCATAATAACACAGGACACGAAGTGGAGTGTTGCAGCGCTGGCAGCGAATGAAGCCCATGGCAGTCGACAGCGACCGACGTATGTCGAAAGGAGACCAGCCGTTGTGAATAGTCGTCCGCGTGCGTTCGGAGGCCGGTGCTTAGGTGCCAGGGCCTGCACATGGCAAGGGACTGCAGAGAGCCGAAGCCAACCATAGTCTGCTATCCCTGCAAGCGACAAGGCCACATTGCAAATAATTGCGACCAGGGAAATGGTCTAAGGGGGACTACTGCGCCGGTAGCTACCCCTGCAGACGAGTAGAGGCGCCTTTGCAGTCGCTGCCCGTAGTGGAAGTTTTGGTGGAAGGGAAGCCATCGCGAGCACTCGTGGACACGGGTTGCACGACAACACTAGTGACCACGGAGGTGGTTAAAAAGTGGAGCGGGATGAGCAGTATAAGGGCAGTCGACGACAGGGAGATTAGATGCAGAGGTACCAGCGAGGTGTTGATGGTGGTACGGGGAAGAAAAATTAGGCTTCAGGCAATCGTGATTGACCAGGTGGTGGACGGAATCGATGTAGTAATGGGCATGGATGCAATTGGCAGCCTTGGAGGTGTTACAGTGACTGAAGTCGGGGTGATGTTTGGTAGCGAGAGGACATCATGTGCTGGGAGAATCCACGAAGAAAATACAATACAGGACAAGGATTTCAGGGCGGTGTTCGATGGGCAGCGGTGGGTAGTTGAGTGGTACTGGAAGGGAAAGCCACCAACGCAGAAGAACAGAGTGGGCTGCTATCAGCATACCCTGAAAGCAAGTTTGAGGGAGAAGTACAAAGATGGATCGAGGAGAGTATACTGATTCCTTGGAAGGAGGAGGTGAAGTGTGGAGTGTTGCCACTAATGGCAGTGGTGCAGCCCACGAAGAACAAGGTTAGGCCGGTGCTGGACTTTCGTGAGCTGAACGAACACGTGTCATGTCACACAGGCGGTGAGGTCACGGATGTTTGCGGGGAAAGTTTGCAAGAGTGGAGACGAATGACGGGGGCCACCACTATTGTCGACTTAAAGTCGGCATATCTGCAGTTACACGTGGATGAGAAGCTGTGGAATATCAGCTGGTCAGGAATAAGGGCCAGATATACTGCCTGACCAGGTTTGGCTTCGGGTTGAACTCTGCGCCAAAAATCATGGCGACGGTCCTCAAGGCCATTCTGTGGAAAGCAGACAAGGTGAAGAGGGCCACCAACTCCTACATCGACGACATATTGGTGGACGAGACGGTGGTGTCAGCAGCAGAGGTCTCAGGCCACTTGGGAAGGTTCGGGCTGACTGCGAAACCGCCGGAGGCGATGGAAGGAGGAGCCGCGCTAGGACTCAGGTTGCAAAGGGATAAGACGGGCACACTCGTGTTTCGGAGGGGTAACGAAGTCCCGGAACTGGGCCCCGATATGAATAGATGGGAACTCTTCTCAATGTGTGGTAAATTGGTGGGCCACTATCCGATCACAGGGTGACTCCGGACGGCATGAAGCTATGTCAAGACACGAGCAGACGGAGTGAGCTGGACTGACAGGGTTGGAGAGAGGACAGTGGCCATGATGCAGGAAATCGTGGAGAGGGTAAAGGCGGATGACCCAGTGAAAGGACGCTGGTACGTCCTCAAATCGGAGAGTGGGACCGTATGGTGTGATGCCAGCAGCATAGCGCTAGGGGTCACTCTGGGGATAGGGGGCGTCCAGGTTGAGGATGCAGCCTGGCTCTGGAAGAAGGAGGACTACAGCCACAACAACGTGGCCGAACTGGATGCTGTGCTGAGAGGGGTGAATCTCGCCCTGAGATGGGGGCTGCGCACCATGGAAATCCGCCCTGACTCGGCTACTGTACTCGGATGGGTGAGATCAGTGCTTACCAGTGAGAGTACACTAATAATACTTTATTCGCAGTTGTATAAAACATGAAATACAATACAATGCTTACTGAACGAAAGCACAAACAAAAGGAAAGGGAAAACAACAAAAAAAAAAAAGAAAGAGGAAAAAGAAGAGAAAAGAAAAAAGAAAAAAATCCCACAGAAGCGGTTAGCACACACATGTGGGACCACATACAACAAAAGGCAGGCGAAAGGGGTGTCAACAGAGTCGCCACCAGAGTAAAAGATAACAGTATAACTGGGAAACCTCTCTAATAAATTTTGAGGCAAGCCATCACGTTCACAGCGTTACCTCGGGTGATGGCGAGGCTGATGCACTGGAACAACAAAGCGCCCTCACGAGCTTCATAAGTTACCTCTGTTAGGCGAGCCGCCAGTGAAGATAGGAATCTCGCAGTCAGTAGCCGACTCCCTCAAACGTCTCGAACGCCACAGGCTGGAAAATGTAGTTGGCCGACAGATCACGGTATTTTAGGATTTTGTTCCGTTCGGTTGCAGAAGCTGTGGCTCTCACCCTAACCGCAGCATCCAGGATGTAGGAAGAAGCAAAAAGTTCACGTGGATTGGCAGTATTGGTAGAGCGTCAGAGACCATGCTTTGCAACATAGAGTTACGGCCCATTACGTTCTGAGTTCAAATCCCGACGAGGTTAACTTTGCCTTTCATCCTCACGGGGTTGATAAAATAAAGCACCAGTAATTCACTGGAGAATTTGCTGGCCTCGTGCCAAAAGAAGAAACAATTATTGGTTGAGTTTTTATTATGGTATAAAAGATTGAAGCTCAACCCTCCTCTTTCTCCACTATCTTGAATGACAAGCTTAAAAAGAATAAAAGGCAATAAAATATGTTCATGAAGTCTTTTACATTTAACTTATCCTAAATTAAATTGCTAACACTTTGATAAAACCTAAGCTTTTATACTTTTTGCTTATAATTTTTTTTAAAGCATAAGTTGTTTATTTACAGTTGTAAAAAAAGAAATATAATATAATGCTGTCCGCTGGGGCTGTGGGGAGGCCACCAATATGATTGACTGACTAGTCATTTTATCAGTCAGATGTTTTTAGACATCACCCAGTTTTATATATATATATATATATATATATATATATATATATATATATATATAAAGTTTCGCTCTACATGGCTGAATAAATGTAATCTGAGTTTTTCGAATATTAATAATAACATTCGATTCGTTTGTAATTATGCAAACAAGCCTCATTTTTAAAGCCTTGTCAGTAGAATGGACCCTTCATTCTTGCCCTTATGTTAGCATGTAAACAGAACTGCAGACACTAATGTTTCTGGGTATCACCCTTCATCAGTACAGCTCACTGTTCACCTGCCAACTGTCAGAGCTAGTGAAAATATATGCTATTTTCTAAAATATACAGTGACTGATCGGCCTGATTTGCATATTAGCAGACTGGCTGATCAGTCAGATCTGCATATTAGCAGACTGGCTGATCAGTCAGATCTGCATATTAGCAGACTGGCCAGTCAGTTTCCTGTTTACGAGCGATAAATGGCCGGCTTTGCCACATTAAAAAAAAAAATATAAAAAGATTTTCGCTCTACATGGCTGAATACAATAAATGTAATCTGAGTTTTTCAAATATTACTAACCCTAACTCTAACCCTAACCCAGAAACATTAGTGCCAGCATAAGAGCAAAAATGAAGGGTTCATTCTACTGACATGGCTTTAAAAATGAGGCGTATTTGCATAATTGCAAAGAATCGAATGTTATTATTAATATTCGAAAAACTCAGATTACATTTATTGTATTCATCCATGTAGAGCGAAATTTTTTTTATTTTTTAAATGTGGCAAAGCCAGCCATTTATCGCTCGTATACAGGAAACGCCTTCTCCATTCTGTCTGCGGTGCCCCAGAATAGCCGCAGTCTAATGAGTGAAACCAGTAAATGAAAAAAAATACAATATCTTAATCATATTCACAACATTTCTATAAATATTCGAACCAGTAGAGTACAGGACAACTACCGCAAAAGTAAGCAGCGTGTATTATATCTACAAGCAAAAATGACTTTAGTTAAATGGATTACAGACTGGAAACTAAAGTTGGTTGTGGACAAGTGTGCCACCATGCATTTGGGGAATAAAAACCCAGCTTTTACTTACTCCATCCACAACACCAATCTCAAGAAGTCTTCTTGTGAATGCGACCTGAGCATTGTTATCAACAGCAATTTGCGTTGGACAAAGCACATCTCTAAAATTGTCAAGAAGGCCGAGGTTGTTTTAGCATCACTCAGTAAGACCTTTGTCAACCGCTCTCCAGCTATCTATTTAAAGCTGTATATAGCTATGGTGTGGCCACATTTAGGATTTACATCACCAGTCTGGAACTCCTATCTTGCTCAGAATATTGGTCTCCTGGAAGCTGTTCAGAGACGTGCAACCAAACGAATACCCTCCATCGGGCATGTATCATACTTTGAACATCTTGCTTCCTGGGCATGGATACATTAAAGCCCCGACGTCTGGCAACTAACTTGGTAGTCACCCACAAGATTATTAACCATCTTGCCAACAACAGCCCTGGGTACCTTTTTGAATTCCATATGTCTAACACCCGTGGACATGCTTACAAAATCAGAAAACAGTACAGCTCCTATGACTTTCGGAAACATTTTTTCATCTCAGAATTGCTGAAGCATGGAACAAACTACCTGCATCAGTTGTTAGCTGTCGGGACACTTCATCCTTTAAAATATTCATGCTTCCCGATATTCGCCAACACTACACCTGATACTCCCTCCCCGTACACAAGCACGCATGTGTGTGCATGTGTGTGTGTAGCTGTGTGTATATCATGACTCATAAACTGTTCATGGTAGACGTATAGAATAACGAACCGATGTAATTTGAAAAAAAAGTTTTTTTCGAAATGAGTGAGTGTAATGAAAGAACATATCTATCTATCTATCTATCTATCTATCTATCTATCTATCTATCTATCTATCTATCTATCTATCTATCTATCTATCTACATACACATACACATACACATACCCCCACAAGTAAGAGAAATGACACAGAAAAAGAAGCTAATTTATAGAACAGTTGACATCACTACCAAAAAAACCATAATGCTCCCAACAAGCACTATCGAAGCTGCACTAAAAGACAACAAGCCAGACGTGGCATACCTCCAAAGAGGTAAACAGTATGGAAGTGTGTCAGTGCTCTTTAAGAGTGAAACTCTGGCACAAAAACACTTGGTTCACCCAATAAAAACGGGTCAACACATCTTCTCCACATACATGGGAAGAAGATCCTACAAAATAAAAATAACCAGGATCCCAGCAGAGGTCAACATATGGTGGATCCTACGCTGCATCCTGAAGAAGGATGAGGTCACCCTCCTATCTGTAGACAGGACAGACCGGCATAACTGGTTTGGAACCTGCATAGAGGTTCTGGTACAAATAAGGCCAGAGAGAGTTGATAAAATACCGGACAGGATCGTCCTTGAGGAAGATGTCATCTCCATTTTAGAGGAGGGGAAAAGACCTCAGTGCCATAAGTGTGGGAAAACCACACACTTAAAGGCCTTTTGCCCTCTCTTAAACAAACCGAGGACAAACAAGGTGTTATTACCAACACCAAAACCCCAACATCAACACTCCAAACCAAACAACACAAACACCTGCAACATCCACTCCCACACCACCACAGACCAGAGACAACCACACACACAAAATCCCACTGAAAAACCCTCCATTGCCTCTCCCCCCCCCCCTGTCAAATACTTCCACAAACACCTACACAAGCACTCCACTACACAACATACCCCTCCCATCTACCCCTGATTCAGAAGTCTCAGATACGGCAACCTCTACATCTCCAAGTGAGAATGAAGAGGAACCCCAAAAATCCAAAAAAACAAAAAAGACAAAAACATCTACAGAAAACACGCACACACCCAACCCCACCATAAACACACCGCCACAAACGACAAACACACCAACAACACAATCACCACCAACACAACCAAACACTTCACCAACAAAACAAACACCCACACCACCACAATCACAAACCCCAACCACAAAAATAAAACTACAAAGAGAAACAGTACACATAAAAAACAAAACACACTACACATACACAAAAACAAGAAACAAAGAACTGGTGGAAACTGTCCGAAAGGACCCCACAATACAAACGGAAGGGAAAACCAACGACCCACCCCCAAACCTCAAACTTATCAGGGTAACAACCCTACAGTATGAAACTTTAAAAGAGAACTTCCCACATGATGTGGGTCCCCCTTGCCAAAAGCCCCTTAACCGTGTCTTGCTAAAAGGATTCCCTCCCTCCCCAAACACCACCAATCTGGACATGGAGATCGAACAACCCGACCTCCGGGAAACGAAAAGGTAAGTGTTCCTCCCTTTTCTCTCCTTAACTCTTCTTCACCAACATGGCGACTATACAAGCTGGATGTTTGAATGTACGTGGCCTGGGCATGTCCTGGAAACAGGGCCAGCTTTTAAATGGTCTCAGGTCACATTGTATAGATGTAATAGCCATCACCGAGTGCAGAATTCACGACAAGCAGCAGCTAACCCCCATGTTCGATGATTTTAAGATCTACGCATCTCTCTGTCAGCCAGGAGGTGGAGGGGGAGTTGCTGTTCTGTTTCGAAAAAACTTGGATCTCAAAATACAGACGATTCAGTTGAACCCGGAGGGCAGCCTGGTGGTCCTGGACGTGAATGGTAGTGAAGGTGGAGCTTTCAGCCTGGTGGCCGTATATGCCCCGACTGGGACATCGCGACCAGAGTTCTTCAAGTGTCTGGAGCCATTCCTGGGAGCGTCTCGCTCCTTAGTGTTAGCGGGGGACTGGAATGGCATCTTAGACGCATGTTGGGACTATGTAGGAGTTTGTGATAATAGAGGGGGGGGGGGGTGTAATAGCCTAAAAAATCTCATCAGCCAATTCCAACTGGCTGATAGATATCGACTAGATTTCCCAAGTGCACCACTGTGGACGTGGAGCAACCGCACTGGGTCTTCTAGATCGTATTTAGATAGATTTTTAATTAGACAGAATGATAAGGAAACATTAAGCTGTCACAAATGCACATGGTTGCCTAATCAGACCACAAATTAGTCACCTGCGTAGTCAACCTTAATAGAACACATAGACAGGGACCCGGATACTGGAAGCTAAACATGTCGCTCCCGGCGCGTAAGGCCTACAGTAAACAGATTAGCACCTTAGTTAAGTGCCAGTTGATGGGGGCGATTGTCAACAACAGGTGGTGGAGCTCTCTCAAGAGAGCAATTAGAATAGAATTGATAGCATTTAGCAACGAAGTAGCTTTAGAAAAAAACAAAACTGAAAAAGAACTGGTAGCTAAAATAGAAGAGGCACTTAAGAATGGCAGTACAGCTGACGTGCTAGCGGCGAGAACGACACTAGACCAGTTCTTCAACGTGAAACACGAAGGTTGTATTGTCAGAAGTAGAACACGTGCTCTAAGAAACGAGGGAGCCAAAGCTGTTAGTTGGGCCCGAGTGGCAGAGGCGAAAAGTGGCAACAAATCCACAATTCGGTCTTTGCAAGACAAAGATGGACGCATTATACTTGAATCCAAGCAGATGTGCGCGGCCTTCCAGCAGCATTTTGCACAACTGTTCGGGCAAAGCGGTACATCGAGCGAGGTGATGGACTTCAGCTCCTACCTCGACGGCGTACCGCGTCTCTCGAGCACGGATGCGGAGAGCTGCGAAAGGCCGATCACAGAGGGCGAAATAGAAGATGCCCTAGGCCGCTGCGGGAAACGCGAATCACCCGGTTTAGATGGTCTACCCTATGAGTTTTAACTAGGCATGCCAGACTTGTTCTCTGGCGTCCTCGAAGCGGTCTACTGCAACTGGCAGCAGAACGGGAGGATTCTCAGTTCTATAGGCAAAGGCGTAGTAACGCTGATCAGGAAAGATGAGAACAAGGGGATGAGATAAGCAATTTCAGGCCCATAACTCTGCTCAACACAGAGTTAAAGATTTTGGCCAAGGTGTTAGCAGCAAGGCTGGTGCTTGTCGTCGAGAACTTGGTAGGGGAAGCCCAAACGTGTGCAATCCCGACCAGGTCCATACACGACAACCTCCACCTCAAGCGATACATCATAGAGAGGGTAGGGTGTAAACCTGGCTTTGGTGGGGCTCTGATAAATTTAGATCAGTCTAAGGCATTTGATAGGGTCGACCATCAATACTTGGAAGCAGTTCTCAAGGCGGCCGGCTTCGGTCCCGTCTTCAGAGGCTGGATCGCTGCCATGCACACCAGCATCTGCTCGGCAGTCAAGGTGACTGGCTACCTATCAGAGCCATTCCAAATCATGCGTTCCATCCGTCAGGGATGCCCTCTCTCCTCCATTCTGTATGTACTGACTCTCGAGCCGTTACTGCGGAAATTGGAGCTGTTGCAGGGCATCCCGATCGAACCAGGATTGCAGAAAGCAGCGTTGGCCTATGCCGACGACATAACCCTAATAGTGTCGAAAACCTCGGAAATCAGGGTAATCGGCAACCTATTACAGGAATACGAAACGTTGACAGGAGCAAGACTAAACCCAAACAAGTCTGTCGGTTTGCAACTCGGCACATGGAGAGGCAAATCCATGCCTTCCGACAGTGTCGTTGGACGCTTGACGGAAGGACCGGTGGAATTGCTCGGGGTCTGGTTCGGTCCAGATCTCCAGGTGGACAAGAACTGGAACGAGGTCACGGCTGAGTGGGCTGAGTGCAAACTCTCCTTGAAAGGTCGAGCGGAGGTGGCGAACACTTACATAGCGTCCGTCATCTACTACCGCTTGACAGTCGTGCCTTAACCCCGCGAATACCTTACCAAAATGGAACGCCTACTCTTCAAGTTCCTCTGGAAGAAACAGGCTCCATTGATGAGGAGATCCATCTGCTGTCAACACCCTTCTAACGGAGGGCTGGGCATGTCGTGGCTGATGATGCGCAAACATGCGCTGAGGCTACGCCATCTCCAGGTATTCCTGACCGGTGAACCGGTGTGGCTGTCGCTTGTGAGACAAGCTCTTCCACAACTCGTCTCACTAACAGAGCTGCAGTCCTGGGTCAAGAAAAGACCGAAAATGGGTGCCTGGCACCTCGAGTGCCTACAGGCGCTCACAGCCCTCTACCAAGCGGAAACGGCATTCAGCGGAGACTCCACTTCGACATTCTATAGGGGATTAGTGGAGGATAAGTGCGACGATGTTCTCGGGGAAACTCTAGGAGGACGAACTGACCAGTCTGTTCGGGAAGACTTTCCGTCCGGGGCCTATGGATAACTTCCAGAGGTCTCTGGCCTGGCAGTGCTACCGAGGAGCTCTACAGTTCGAGACAAAATCTACAGGCACGGACGCCCTGGCAGAGATCCTGCCAAAAGGACCTGTCCAAGATTCGAGCAGGACATCGAAACCGTTCTGCACGCAATTGTTCAGTGCCCAGGGGTGACCGACCTGTGGAATTATGTCGAACAGCTGCTGTCACGTGTGGACGCATCCAGTTGTCAGCCGAGTCCATCGTGAGGATCACCCCGCCGCCTTCATTTAAGAACGAAGGAGAGGCGGTTTTCCTCTGTCTGGTGGCTATGGCGAAAGAGGTAATATGGTGGACGAGGTTAAAAGGACTGAGGGCAAACACCTTTCTCTCCGGTCAACAACTTATCCCCTTCATTAAGTATCATTTCAGAAGGAAGGTGAGAGTGGAGAGAGAGGTGCTACACCCCATTAAATTCGCTGAAAGGTGGGTGAATGTGGCAAAAATGGCCCGAGTGAATGGACCTTCTCTGTATATAAACCTGTAGGTTGAGGAAGATAAACAGAGGGAAGACAGGAACACCTACAAAACGTGTTCCTGGTGTTGAGGGTTGTTCTATCCACGGGGTGTAAAACAACCCTGCAGTAACGTTCCCCCCTACTGGGGATTTCAATTGTTATTTTATTATATATTGTTTATTGTTATTTATTAATGTTAAAGTTATTTTTATCTAAAACCCCCGCCGTCACGTCTTGTAATGTCCCATTTTTGTACGCCCCTGTGGCAAATAAAGAAAGATATCTATCTATCTATCTATCTATCTATCTATCTATCTATCTATCTATCTATCTATCTATCTATCTATGTATCTATCTCTTTATCTATCTCTCTCTCTCTTTATATATATATATATATATATATATATATATATATATATATATATATATATATATATATACTATATTATATTTTGAGAATAAACTCTCAGTCATTTACAATAATCAAGCTCCAAGAAAAGGGGCATTTCCGAGCAGTTAAATACATTAAAATATATGATAAACACAAAACGTGTTTGCATTGCAACAGACAAAGTTAGCTATTAATGAAATAAACTAATTAAAGTGAATACAATTTGTCTGTCTCGATATAAGTCAATAAAGACAAGCTTATATTGGCAACGGCCATGATTCCTGGACAGATTTAAATTTCAAAATCCAAACCTGTTCCGTAGACGAATTTGAACCTCGAAACCTAAATCCGTTTCGCAACGGTGGTATGTGAATTGAAAAATAAAGAGAATCGAAATGGAATTGAAATAAAAAGTGAAATAACCAAATCTTCTGTGCTTATCAACAGGAATCCAGTAAAATTAGTACATCTCACATCAAAAATGTTGCAGGTCTGACTACACGTGTGTAGTCAGGCCAAACTAGCCGTCCCGCATTCACGGTGCTAGAAATAACAGCCGTTTATGCGGGATTAAAGATCAGCTCTACATTTAAGGAGCAATATACTATATTATATTTTGAGAATAAACTCTCAGTCGTTTACAATAATCAAGCTCCAAGAAAAGGGGCACCGTGAATGCGGGACGGCTAGTTTGGTCTGACTACACACGTGTAGTCAGACCTGCAACATTTTTGATGTGAGATGTACTAATTTTACTGGATTCCTGTTGATAAGCACAGAAGATTTGGTTATTTCACTTTTTATTTCAATTCCATTTCGATTCTCTTTATTTTTCAATTCACATACCACCGTTGCGAAACGGATTTAGGTTTCGAGGTTCAAATTCGTCTACGGAACAGGCTTGGATTTTGAAATTTAAATCTGTCCAGGAATCATGGCCGTTGCCAATATAAGCTTGTCTTTATTGACTTATATCGAGACAGACAAATTTTATTCACTTTAATTAGTTTATTTCATTAATAGCTAACTTTGTCTGTTGCAATGCAAACACGTTTTGTGTTTATCATATATTTTAATGTATTTAACTGCTCGGAAATGCCCCTTTTCTTGGAGCTTGATTATTGTAAACGACTGAGAGTTTATTCTCAAAATATAATATAGTATATTGCTCCTTAACTGTAGAGCTGATCTTTAATCCCGCATAAACGGCTGTTATTTCTAGCACCGTGAATGCGGGACGGCTAGTTTGGCCTGATTACACACGTGTAGTCAGACCTGCAAAATTTTTGATGTGAGATGTACTAATTTTACTGGATTCCTGTTGATAAGCACAGAAGATTTGGTTATTTCACTTTTTATTTCAATTCCATTTCGATTCTCTTTATTTTTCAATTCACATACCACCGTTGCGAAACGGATTTAGGTTTCGAGGTTCAAATTCGTCTACGGAACAGGTTTGGATTTTGAAATTTAAATCTGTCCAGGAATCATGGCCGTTGCCAATATAAGCTTGTTTTTATTGACTTATATCGATACAGACAAATTGTATTCACTTTAATTAGTTTATTTCATTAATAGCTAACTTTGTCTGTTGCAATGCAAACACGTTTTGTGTTTATCATATACTAGCAGTAAAGCCCGGCGTTGCTCGGGGTCGCTCAGTAGCTGTGTAAAAGTTACAATGTTAAGTTTCTTTCTTGGCTTAAAAACTGTAGTGTCTACTGTGCAGACTTGCATGTGGTGTTTTTGATTAATATTCCCTCAACCAACAATATGCCTTATGAAGTTAAGAAAACATAACGATAACCCGAATGTTATAACAAAAGAAGATGCTGGGGATAGAAACTGCACTGGTTATTTATTAACAAAGATCGAAAATGTAAACACTGCAACGCAGAGAAAAACATTAGCGTAACCAAATTATCAGTTATGTCTGTCTGCACGCCTATATCACCTCTCTGCACGACTGTCTGTCTGCACGCCTATATCACCTCTCTGCACGACTATCTGTCTGCACGCCTATATCACCTCTCTGCACGACTGTCTGTCTGCACGCCTAACGAAATTTACAGATACATATATTTTATCTAAACTTATATAATTTTTGCTTTTTTTTACGAAATATTTGCTTGTTTTAAGTAGTTTTTAAATAGACTTGTTTTCAAGTAAAAATATTGTTTTAAAAGGCTTGTTTTACGTAGTCTTTAAATCGTGTATTGTGTTAATGTCATTTTAAACGCTGAGAAAGCCAACGTAATTTTTTTAATTTTTGCACGCAGACGCTCAATGTAAACAGAACAAAGGGAAATAACTGATCACTTACGCTCAAAAATCGATATATTATATTCGATTTCGTCACATAGGGTGGGTCAATTTGACATTTTTTTTTTCCGATGTCTTCGCTAGGGCTCAATGTACAAGTATAGCAATTTCGGTGCAATTCCGTGAGAGATTCTAAGAGGAGAAGTGTGCCAAAAATCGATAGACAGACAGACAACCACAGTTTTATATATATAGATTTTAATGTATATATA
Organism: Eledone cirrhosa; assembly: GCA_964016885.1. Lineage (NCBI taxonomy): Eukaryota > Metazoa > Mollusca > Cephalopoda > Octopoda > Eledonidae > Eledone > Eledone cirrhosa. The sequence continues at coordinate 142,972,729 of OZ024740.1, read as the reverse complement.
TATATATATATATATATATATATATATATATATATATATATATATATATATATGTGATCTTCCAACTTTCATTGGTATTTCATCGCTTTAAAAATCATATACCTCTGGTTGGTGCGAGCAATAACAAATAAAGTTATTGGGACATGTATTTTATTCATATGTAACCCATGTGCAACCACGCAGCGCTCCATTTTTCTCATATTTATATTTTTTCCTCAGCTGCGATTGTCTGTTTCTTTCTTACTCTCTCTCCTCGTTTTACCCCCTCTGCCAGTCACACTCTCTCTCTCTGCTGGTCTCTTCCTCACACTTCCACTCACCCACTCTCTGCTTCTCCCCCTCTCTCACTTCCTCTCGTTTGACCTGTGTGAAATCCTTTTCTCGCTCACATCTCACCATTTCGGATGGTCTGTATCTCTCGCCCATGAATTTACCAAGCTTAAGCTTACAGATTTCATGTGCTTGTCTCTTCCTATCTTTCCGTTGCCATACCATCTTTGTTTGTTTACATGTTTCGCTCGTTTCACCCTATTTTACTTGTCCCAATAACTTTATTTGTTATTGCTCGCACCAATCATAGGTATATGATTTTTAAAGCGATGAAATACCAATGAAAGTTGGAAGATCACTCATGAAGGACTAATGTTATTCATATGTAACCTATGTGCAACCACGCAGCGCTCCATTTTTCTCATATATATATGGAGGAAGTTATAGTTCACTTGAAGCATTGTGTAATGAGGTATAAACGTTTGTATATGTATAATAAAGCCAAAACAATGCAGGTATGGACATAGAGTAAAGAATGAAAATGCAAAATATATTGTTAACAATTAGTCTTTTACCTTAGATTTATTTAAGTGTCCTTAATTTCCGAGATAATATCTCTTCTTCGGAGGGAAGTAAAGCGGTTAAACCAGTTTACTTCCCTCCGAAGAAGAGACATTATCTCGAAAATTAAGGACATTTAAATAAATCTAAGGTAAAAGACTAATTGTCAACAATATCTTTTGCATTTGCATTTTTTATTCTATGTCCATACCTGCATTGTTTTGGCTTTATTATACATATACAAACGTTTATATATATATATATATATATATATATATATATATATATATATATATATATATATATATATATAAACGTTTGTATATGTATAATAAAGCCATATATATAGGAATGAAAAATGGCGTGCTGTGTTGTTGCAAATGTGATATACAAATTAAAAATAAGAATTAGAAATAGAAGCCAGGACTATCCATCATCAGTGCTCTATTAGCCACCATGGGTATTTCTTCGCATTAAAGACAAGATACCTCAGGCTAGCGCGAACAATAACTAAAATAAGTTATTGTAGTAGACCACTGATGATGGATAGTCCTGGCTTCTATTTCTAATTATTCATTTTAATTTGTATATCACATATGCAACAACACAGCGCGCCATTTTTCATTCCTATATACTTTCCCCTTCGCTGTGACCTGTCTTTTTCTCTTCCCTTACTGCTATCCTCTTCTCTCTAATTCTCCCTCTTACCTTCATTCACCCCCTCTGCTAGTCGCCCTCTCTCAGCTAGCCTCTTCCTCACACTTTCACTCACTCACTCTCTGATACTCACCCTCTCTCTCACTTCCTCCATCGTTCCATTATATATACGCACACTATTCAGTTTTTTAATATACTTAGAAATGTCCAGGATACTAATTCTTCACACACTGATGAGCAAGAATCGGTATTCGTCTTCACAATTAATTTTGCGAAACAGCTGACCAAAGCTGTCTGGGTGATTGGTAGTTACCACAATTCCGGTTTGTATTTATTTTCTTGATTTATTCTTAAATTGAGTCTGGCAAACCCTATTATCTGTAGTTAGTATTCTTTTCACCTTAGCGAATTTGGTCCCTTACGATTTGAACACATATATGTATATATCTGTGTTCGTTTTTCTTTTATATTCAATTATATATATTCAATTATATATATATATATATGTTATGCTTTGGGAGGGTCATGTTGCCAATAAGAAACACACACACCAGTTGCTTTCACTCCAATTTATTATAAATTAAATTTATAAATTTCCGGTTGGTTGGTTGGTTCCACAACCGGATGGTTGTTCATATATTGTCAAAGTTCTTTCGTCACACATTCTGTGACCTCTTAAGTGACTGGGGATTCTTTTCTTTGTTTTTGTGCCTCTCCTTTGTTCTGTCCTACGCCATCTTGTTTTGTGCAAAGGAGAGGCACAAAAACAAAGAAAAGAATCCCGTCACTGAAGAGGTCACAGAATGTGTGGCGAAAGAACTTTGACAATATATGAACAACCGTCCGGTTGTGGAACCAACCAACCGGAAATTTATAAATTCTTAAATTTATAAATTTAATTTATAATAAATTGGAGTGAAAGCAACTAGTGCGTGTGTTTCTTATTGGCAACATGACCCTCCCAAAGCATAACAATATCGGTTTCAACACACGTTTTCAGATAAAGAACCTTGCTAAACAAATTCAGAAACGAAATATGTTTTTAGCCTGAGAAAATACCTATATGCATGTATAAATAATACATGCATATATTTATTTTTTTTATATCCAATTGAGTTCTTCACGCATGGTTAAAATTCTTGACAGAATTAATTGACTTGCGTGCATATTATATTATTATATTATTTTATGGCAGTATTGGTAGAGGGTTGGATGCCATGCTTTGACGCATAGTTACGGCCCTTGCCATTCTGAGTTCAAATCCCGCCGAGGTTAACTTTGCCTTTCATCCTTACGGGGTCGATAAAATAAAGTACCAGTAATGTACTGGGTAATAACTGGCCTTGTGCCAAAAGTAGAAACAATTATTTTATCTTTTTATGTTTTGTGATGACCTCCCCTTCCCGCTTGGTGACGGTGTGAGATTTCTCTTTGTGAGACTGCTGGAATTTCAAATTTGGCGGTCACTCTAACACTGACGGGTACCATCGCTGAATGTTAATATCGGTAGGGTGTTTTTTTATATCGATATTGTTGGGCATCCACTGATGATTTATACGTGCCCACCTGCATATATTCCTATAGACTATGTGTAGGCTTCTACATAACCTGGACATTATTTTCCCAACTTGTAGAAAACTTATAATGAAACGATCGTTTGGAAAGAGAGATGTATTTAATTATGTCTCATATAAAATAATACAACTGGCTATCCTCAAAATACGTATAGTTAGCACCCCAAACGTATAATTGGGATTATACTAATGTATATCCTAATGTTTGTTGAGTGAGACGGAAGTCGGTCGGAGTATTGCTTAAAGCTTTCTCTGTTAATGTATTAAATATATATATATTAGAAAGTGAGGTTTTTTTTACAAAATGAAAAATAACCGAGGTGTCTTACACGAGTGAAAGTATAAAGAAAAAAAGATGAAATCGAAAATGCAACTGGAGTGTTATTTAAAAAAATATATATATATTTATTTGGTTCCTTTACCGGTTTCGCAGTTCTTCTGCGAAAAGTAGAGTTGAGATGGAGGGTCTGTGGTTTTTAAATATTTGCTCTACGATTCTTATATATTTGATATATATTTATCCTTATCGAGCCCTCTTTGGAATTTAGTCTTCAAATTTATTATTATTACTATTATTACTATATATATATATATATTTGTGTAATATTGCGAGAATTAATAACAGAACACACTCACTGTTTGGTTGGTTTTCGCTTTTCGCTTCTGTGTCTTTTATATCGGTAATCTAATTTATTCGGTCCTCAATGTTGCCATTGACTGACCAAAGGTAAAAAATAATACAGATACAATATAGACACAAACACATATATATAGTTTATCAAAGTTCTTTCGTTGCACATCTGCAACATCGTCAGTGGTGCTATTGTTTCCTCAAGTTGCATTGTATTTTCTACGCCATCTTCATTTAGTCTGTTTATATATTTATTTATTTGTTTATTTTATTTTGTCTTCTTTGCGCATGCGTTTGCGTGTGTGTATAGTGTTTTGTTTGATGTGTGTTCGTGATTGGGAGGCTGTGTATTGGTTAATGTATTCTCTCTTTACTAGTGTGTGTTTATATGTGTTTGTTGTTATTGTGCTTGTGTATGTATTTATTTATCTATTTATTTATTTATTTATACTTCTCTTAGGTCAGTCTTGTTTGTTTGGGTGTTGTTGTTATTCCATTCATTCTTTCTGTTTAGCCTTGGCCTTCTAAGTTCTATTTCACTGGCCTCTCTGATTTGCCTATCTGCTGGGTCATTTCTATGTTTAGATATTATTCTAATTTCTATGTTGTCTATGTTACCGTCATGTTGTTGTCTGGCATGTTCGTATAGTACTGAACCGTTTTTTCGTCCTTTTAGTCCACCCCAGTGTTGGTCTATCCTTTCACCTATGCTACGAGCTGTCTCTCCTATGTATGTTGTAGTCATGTTTCTGCAAGTACCCTCTGTACATCTTATGCTATAGACTACCCCCTTAAATGTGAAGTTATGTTGGTACCACAACATCCAGTCCGAAACAAATGAGGTCGTGTAGGTGTCACGACAAAAAACACACAGTCCACGCTGTAATGTGGTCGTGTAGGTAACACGGTAAAAACCTCCCAGTCCACACTGTAAACGTGGTTGGTGTTAGGAAGGGCATCCAGCGTAGAAAACCCGCCAGACAGTCCTATACGAGCGGGACAACCAATCTTGCCTTAAGTGGGAAAACTCCCGTCCAAACCCATGCAAGCGTGGAAGATGGACGTTAAACGATGATGATGATGATGATGATGATGATATATAAATATGTTCTTCCATTACACTCATTTCGAAAAAAAGTTTTTTTCAAATTACGTCCCTTACATCGGTTCGTTATTCTATACGTCTACCAATGTTCACTTTCCTGACTTTTATTAACTTTGCCTTTCATCCTTACGGGGTCGATAAAATAAAGTACCAGTAATACACTGGGTATTTGCTGGCTTTGTGCCAAAAGTAGAAACAATTATTCTATGTGAATTGGCAGTAGCATAGTTACGTCCCTTTGGCGTAGCATAGTTACGTCCCTTTACGGTCTGAATTCAAATCCCGTCGAGGTTAACTTTGCCTTTCATCCTTACGGGGTCGATAAAATAAAGTACCAGTAATATACTGAGGTAATTGCTGGCTTTGTGCCAAAAGTAGAAACAATTATTCTATGTGAATTGGCAGTAGCATAGTTACGTCCCTTTGGCGTAGCATAGTTACGTCCCTTTACGGTCTGAATTCAAATCCCGTCGAGGTTAATTTTGCCTTTCATCCTTACGGGGTCAATAAAATAAAGTACCAGTAATGTACTGGTTGATTGCTGGCCTTGTGCCAAAATTATAAACAATTATTCTATGTACTTTACATGCACCTTTGATGCACTGTACACAATAATTTTCATTTCATTTCATTTTGAATTAGATGAATTTAACTACTTATTATTTTTCCAGCCTGTGGTGTTTAAGATGTTTGGTGGAGTTGGACCACCAAACAGCGAAGTTCTTGTCGTTGCTGGCGGTTCGCTTTACTGAGGTGTCAGGCAATGCCCGTGAGGTTGCTTGGTTGTTTCAGCGTCTTAGCCTCGCCATCACCCTTGATAATGTTGCGAATGTGTTGGCTTGCCTCATAGTTCTCCATTGACCCTTATGATGTGCGGTCGATTGTCGCACTTGGTGGTGAATTGATGATCGTTTTCGTTTTTGTTTTGCTTCACCCCCTTTTTCTTTTTTTCTCTCTTTTATGTGTTTATTTGTTTTTATCAACGACATTATATTTGTAAACAGGAAAAATGAAACGAAATTTCATTTCCCACTCTTAGTACGGCTGTTACTTAAATATAAGTATGTACACGTACATACATATATGTATACAGACGTACAGTAGTATGTATATGTATATACATACATGCACACATATATATATGTACGTATGGATTCACCGAACATTTATTATAATGCTCGGTGTGTTTGTAAACAAACATCCCGTATTAAGCCGTAGTGTCTAGCAACCATCGTTGCTCATTTGTTCAACACTGACAAAGGAACGCTGTACTAGTTTCAAGCTTATTAGCTATCGTCAGCAACGTATACCTTCCTGCCAGATTGTTGAACGTATATACTTACCTTATGCATATTAACAGCTAGACACTACGGCTTAATACGGGATGTTTGTTTACAAACACACCGAGCATTATAATAAATGTTCGGTGAATCCATACGTATATATATATATGTGTGCATGTATGTATATATACATACTACTGTACGACTGTATACATATATGTATGTACGTGTACATACTTATATGTAAGTAACAGCCGTACTAAGAGTGGGAAATGAAATTACGTTTCATTTTTTCCGTTTATTATTAATAGATATTCATTAGATAATGTAGCTCTCTCTGAAACATGCCTAGGGATTGTCAGCTCAATGAAAATGGATTTGGTTACACTTACTTTTCGAAAGGTGTAGCAGAAAGTGAAATAAGAGAATCAGGTGTTGGCTTGGCTGTTAGAAGCTCTCTCATCTCATCTTTTGAAAATTATCCCAGTGGTTCATCAGAACATATTATATATGTCGTCTGCATCTGAAAAAGAGGAAGATACTTTACAATAATAAGCGTTTACACTCCCACAGTATCTTACCTAGAAGAATATATTGAACAATTCTGCAACGAACTTGGAGAATTAGTGAGAAATGTGCTAGCTGCTAAGCTAGTAATTATGGGTGACTTCAACTAGAGGGTTGGATCTAATTTCATAACAAGGCTTCCCTTAGGGAAAGGTAACCAAAATGATGTTTCACTCCTCACCTTTTGCACTGAAACTTAAATTGTAATAACAAACATTTTCTTTCAGCAAAAAAATAATATAAAACAACTTGGATGCTCTCAAGATCTAAGAACTGGCATCTCATTAACTATATTTTAGTTTAAAAATGTGATGTAAAAGATGTATATAGTGTGCACACAATGAGAGGAGCAGAGTCTGGACTCATCACCAACTAGTCAAGACCAAACTCGATCTAACTATAGCACCAAAAACTAGACGCTCTGGGACTGAAGTACCAAAGAAACTTAATGTGACAAATTTCAAGTTCTTTAATGCCCTCCACAATTTTTATATGCACTAAATAATATCACACTTGATATATATGCATTAAATAATATCACACTTGACCCGAGCAATCTTAGGCAAGATATTAAAATAAAAGTCTTCCAGGCAACATCTGCATTAGTAGGTATAAGATCAGAGAGAGCTAATGACTGAGTTACAGATAACAACCCTGAAATATGTAACTTATTTAGGGGCAAATAAAATCTATGTCAAAAACTTCTTTCTTGATCAATCAATCCTCATTATAATGACTCACATAAATGACTAAACAGAAATGGTGGCAAGTCAAAATCAAGCAAGCACAAGAAGCACTGGATTACAAAGATACTAAGGCATTTTTCTCCTACATTAAAGAAGTGTATGGTCCACAATCCTCTTCAATGGCAACTATAGATGGTCAGTCATTCTTGACTGATATTGCCTCCATTCAGAACTATTGGGTAGAACACTTCTCTGAGGTCCTTAATAAGCCTTCTAATCTCAATATAAATGTTATAGAATCAATGAAAAGCCACCCAACTGTAGATGAAATGGCATACGAACTTACTAGAAATCATATTGTTCCTGCTGTACAGAAATTAATTAGCAATAAATCTCCTGGTCTGGGTGGTATTAATACTAAATTTCTCAAGCATGGAGGTGATAAAATTGTAGGAATTTTACACACTATAATATTCCATTGCTGAAGGAAGGTGGAAGTACTACAAGACTGGATTAATGCTATCCTGGCCTCCCTTTTCAAAGACCAAAATGATAATTTTTAGGGATATTTCTCTATTGTTTATTGTCAGTAAAGTTCTAGCACATGTCCCTTTGGAATGGCTTAATAGGTTCACAGTGCCAAGGAACATATCAGAGTCACAATGCAGTTTTCGTGTGATATGATCTTCACAGTCAGATAACTGTAGGAAAAATGTATTGAACAGAACCTTGCTCTCTACCATTGTTTTGTTGATCTCAGTAAGGCATTCAATACTGTTAACAGGACTGCCTTATGGTTGGTTTTGTCTGAATTTGGATGCCCTCAAAAGTTTGTAAATATATTGAAAGCTCTTCATACATGAAAGCCGGAATTAACTTTGGGGGCACACATTCTGAGCCTTTTTCAGTAGAAAGTGATGTAAAACAGGGAGACCTTGATGCACCTATTCTCTTTGCAATATAATTTGCTATCATGCTTTATCATACTTTCCAAAACAACAATGAAGGGGTATATGCAAGATATTGTACCACACGAAATGTCTTTAATTTAGCGAGGATGAAATTTAAGAGCACTAATCAGAGACTTATTGTATGCTGATGATTGTGATCTTGTCAGTCATATTGAGCATGGACTGCAACTGTTGATTTCTGCATTTGATTCAGCATGTGATATCTTTGGTTTGGCAATAAATTTAAAGAAAATGGTATTTTTGTGCCAAAATGAACATGGTTAAGTTATGCAACAACCTAGAACATTTGTGAAAGCTAATCTTCTTAAGGTTGTTGAATCCTTCATATACTTTGGTAGTGTACTCAATAAGGATGGAACATTGAATTCAGAAATATCCTTAAGGAATCAAAAGGCAGAAAAATCTTTTGGTAGTTTAGAGTCTTGGGTTTGGTCATAAAGACATATCAAGAATGTAACAAAAATAACTGTTTATAGATCCTTTGTGTTATCCTCTCTTCTGTACTCTTCTGAAATTTGATTCCATCAAAAATGCATACGCCATATTCTGAAAATAAAATAGAAATTCATTCACTTTAAACTCCAGCTGCATCTGGTATTTGTTCTATCCAGGCTAAAAATATAGGAAAATATCAAAACTTATGAGCAAAACAGGCTAATGTAAGTAAATATTAAAAGGAAAATAACAACAACTAGTAGGGGAATATGAAATTAATGGAACTTTATCTACTTGAACAGTTTGTGACAAAATCAGCCTATCAGAGGTTCAACTTCAATCTCATATAAGAGCACAAAGTAGGGCACTTCCTACTGATTACAAAACATACAAACCAGTTCACCATTATCAATGCCACATATACCACAAGATCTACAAATCTCAAGGAGGTCTAAAAATATATTTCAAAGTTCATCAAGATCAGACAACACAGGCAGTTCAAGTTGCAACAAAACAAATGTGTAATTTATGTGGACATCTTTTTAAAAGTATGCTTGGTCTAAAAAGCCACACAAGATCTCATGCCAGAACTGAGCATCATGTACACTGAAATGATCAAGCTTTGTATTGGGCAGACAACTAATATGTATGTATGTATGTATGTATGTATGTATGTATGTATGTATGTATGTATGTATGTATGTATGTATGTATGTATGTATGTCATCACATGGTACCATGGGCCCAGCACTATGTGTCAATAATTGTCACAAGTGTAGTGTTTGTACCAGAGTTTTCAAGCCGCTGGCTGGACTAAAAAGTCACATTTGTTCAGCGCATCGGTAGGGGTTCTCCTACATGGATATAAAGTAGTGGCCGTACTCGAAAACGAGTTGGCAGCCACCACATATGTATGTATGTATGTATGTATGTATGTATGTATGTATGTATGTATGTATGTATGTATGTATGTATGTATGTATGTATGTATGTATGTATGTATGTTCTGGTTTTATAATTTCACAAAGTTTTACCAATAGAGAGAGAGAGTCGGTTTCTAATATAGACACAAGACTCTCTCATTGGAATTTACACAACATCAACTAGGTAGATATGTATGTATTCATGCATGTGTAGATATGGATGTTATTGTATGTGTGGATGTGGATGTTTTGAGTTGTATGTGTGCATGTGTATATGCTTTGTATCTGTACATGTGTATATGCAGTTATTAGATGCAAAATTTTTGGAATGTTTTACATATTTTTACTGTTCCATTAATGGATTGTACTTGTAGTTTCCTAACTAGTTGTGTTCTTTCTGTTCATGTGAAGCCTAGCATCTCAAGATTTGTATTGAGGCAGTTACTAACATATCCCAGTGCCCCAATAATCACAGGCATAAATCTGAAGGTGTAATCAGGGTGGAGTATCTGCAGATTTCTCATCAGTTCTGCATTAATATTCTCCTTTTCACTAATCTTTGATATTATATTGGCATCTGCTGGGCAGCTAATTTCCATTACTGTGCATGTTTTCTTCTCCCTGTCCCATATGATAATATCTGGTCTGTTATGCCTGCATTTTATTGGGGTTTTTACTGGAACATTCCACCAGTACTCTTTCATATTATGTACATGGATGTCTTCCACATTGTTGTAGCTTTTAATGTGTTTATTATTGGGGCTATCTTTTTTACGAACTGCATTGTACAGTGTTTTGGCCACTACATCATGCCTCATAGGTAGATAGTACTGCGATGATATCTTTGGACAGCTGCTGATGACATGGGTGATATCCTCGATGTTAGTTCTGCAGAGTCTGCACTTGTTATCACATCTAGGTGTTTTGCCTGCATCCCTATCTCTTTTGTGAATCAGGTATTTCGTGCTAATCTCCTGTTGTTGTATGTATGTATGTTATCTCTTTCTCTTAATTTCGAGTATATTTTTTTTGACCGGCCACCTTCCTGGTTGCAAGGTTGTAAAAGAAAAGAAATTGTCATCCCTTGAATCGCAAGAATGTTTTGCAAATTTTGAAGGTGCCAGCTATCACAGCCATTTGTAGACTATGAATTAGGGAGCTGCGCTTTTTGTCCGCAAATGCAAGTTCAGTCATACTTTGGTCCAAGCGGGTTGGTATATAACCCGTAGCTCCAATAATGATGGGTATGAAGCTAAAGGTTTATCTTGGATACTGGATTTGTAAACTCCTCATCAATGGTCCATAGATGTCCTCCTTCTCCTGTATTTTTCTGACAACGTTTACATCAAGTGGGCAGCTGATCTCCACAACAGAACACGTTTTCAATGTGTGGTCCCAAACAACAATATCAGGCCGGTTGTGCTTTAATTTGGTGGCAGTTTTTATTTTCAGGTTCCACCAGTATTCCTTAGTGCCATCTGTATCAATATATTCTTCCTCGTTTGTTGTTAATTTTGTTTTCCGAAGTGCGTTCCAGATGGTTCTAGCTATCCCATCATGTCTCATGGGGAGGTAATAGCGAGATGACATTCTTTCGCAGCTGGCAACAATGTGGCTTACATCCTCGATCTTTGTTTTACATAGCCTACATTTATTGTCAGCTGCTGGCCCTCCCCTTTTGTGCAGCAGATATTTGGTAGGGAGTTCTTGTTCCTGTATTGCATAGAGATATCCCTCAAGGTGTGATGTCATAAACTTGTCGGAACTCCATGCCAGGCTTTTTGAGTGGTTTATCCCCTCTATGGTCTGTGTTTTACGTCTCAAGTATCCATGCACAACTTTTTCTGTAAATTGGTCAATTTTTTTATCTTGTTTGAACATTGAATAGGATCTTCCGATTTCTCTGGGTGAGAGATTTATATCAGGCTTTATTCCATATCTCTCCTCCAGATCAGTCGCTATTCTAATGATATTTTTTTACCATGCTCATAAACCTGGGCAAGATGGTTGCCAACCTTTTTCCTCTGTTGAAGGTGTTGCTTCAGTGTTACTATCCGGGTCTCATATGTTGTTAATATTGATTTTAGACCCCGGCCACCTTCCTTGCGTGAGAAGTATAGCCTATCCACATCACCATTGATGTTAAAGTTCCCAGTAACACTGAGAAGTTTGCGAGTTCTAACATCCATCTCACTTAGTTCTTGCAATGACCAGTTCAGCAGGCCAAATGTTGGCATTAGAATTGGCACAGCATAAGTATTGTGGGCAATGTATTTGTTGTACGCTGACAATTCTGATGACCATATTTTCTTTACTCTTTTGAGGTATTCAGTTCTGGTTCTCTCCTTATTTATGGGTCCATCATATCTGACATTCTCATCCTATCCAAGATATCTGTAGTTGTCACCTGACTGTAGAGGTTGTATTGTCAGGCCGTTCATCTCTAGATTTCTATGTAAGTATGTATGTATGTATGTATGTATGTATGTATGTATGTATGTATGTATGTATGTATGTATGTATGTATGTATGTATGTATGTATGTTCTTCTGGTTTTATAATTTCACAAAGTTTTACCAATAGAGAGAGAGTCGGTTTCTAACATAGACACAAGACTCTCTCATTGGAATTTACACAACATCAACTAGGTAGATATGTATGTATGCATGCATGTGTAGATATGGATGTTATTGTATGTGTGGATGTGGATGTTTTGAGTTGTATGTGTGCATGTGTATATGCAGTTATTAGATGCAACATTTTTGGAATGTTTTACATATTTTTACTGTTCCATTAATGGATTGTACTTGTAGTTTCCTAACTAGTTGTGTTCTTTCTGTTCCTGTGAAGCCTAGCATCTCAAGATTTGTATTGAGGCAGTTACTAACATACCCCAGTGCCCCAATAATCATAGCATAAATCTGAAGGTGTAATCAGGATGGAGTGTATGTATGTATGTATGTATGTATGTATGTATGTATGTATGTATGTATGTATGTATGTATGTTATCTCTTTCTCTTAATTTCGAGTATATTTTTTTTGACCGGCCACCTTCCTGGTGGCAAAGTTGTAAAAGAAAAGAAATTGTCATCCCTTGAATCGCAAGAATGTTTTGCAAATTTTGAAGGTGCCAGCTATCGCAGCCATTTGTAGACTATGAATTAGGGAGCTGCGCTTTTTGTCCACAAATGCAAGTTCAGTCATACTTTGGTCCAAGCGGGTTGGTATATAACCCGTAGCTCCAATAATGATGTGTATGAAGCTAAAGGTGTATCTTGGATACTGGATTTGTAAACTCCTCATCAATGGTCCATAGATGTCCTCCTTCTCCTGTATTTTTCTGACAACGTTTACATCAAGTGGGCAGCTGATCTCCACAACAGAACACGTTTTCAATGTGTGGTCCCAAACAATAATATCAGGCCGGTTGTGCTTTAATTTGGTGGTAGTTTTTATTTTCAGGTTCCACCAGTATTCCTTAGTGCCATCTGTCTCAATATATTCTTCCTCGTTTGTTGTTAATTTTGTTTTCCGAAGTGCATTCCAGATGGTTTTAGCTATCCCATCGTGTCTCATGGGGAGGTAGTAGCGAGATGACATTCTTTCGCAGCTGGCAACAATGTGGCTTACATCCTCGATCTTTGTTTTACATAGCCTACATTTATTGTCAGCTGCTGGCCCTCCCCTTTTGTGTATGTATGTATGTATGTATGTATGTCAGGTCACTCTCGAGTACTACTGGTAACACGTAACCCAGTACAACTTGTCTCATGGTCGGGTCATCAGCGACTAAACCGGCAACCCCACTAAGCTTGCTTGGTGAGGAGGGTAATATTTGAACACCATGCAGGATGAAATATAAGACCCAGCAAAGGGCAGAAGAACTCAGCAGAGCCAACGGCCATTCAAAATGGACCTTTTTTTTTAACTTGGGAGTGAAAGGCCCCCAGTTGTTGTCACAACACCTTTCTAAGGGAGTGTAACTCTGAAAAAAAACCTGTGGCTTCGGAAGCATCTGATAATGTTGACCAGTTCTCCTTTTCAGGTAGTATTTTTGATGCTCAGAGAGTGGGATTGGTCGAGTGCAAGGCCTTTTCCCACTTAAAAAACCTTCAAAGCACAGGCATTGCTTGTTCAGGATCTGTTACAGGTTCGTGTGGCTGGCCATAGCCTAAAAGTGCACTATTTTCTGTAATCTGACAAGCGATTGCAATACTCTTAGCAGAGTTTGCAGCTATCATGTATGTATGTATGTGTGTATATGTGTGTGTATGTGTGTGTGTGTGTGTACTCCTACTTCATTCCATATGGTAATTCTCTCCTTACATATCTTTTAATTTACTCCACTCAAATGTAACATCAGACGGACTAATTAACTAACACACATCGTTTATTATATAATCATCTTAAAGAAGTATATTTACAATTCATCAACGTTTGGATATTTAAAAAAAAGGAAAAAATTAAAAAGCAAAAGTATGGGAAGCAGCAAACTTCCCCAGTCTAGGTGGTATTTCTCATCTGTGCCAGCGGAGAACAGCCAGTGACATCCACTGCATCAGCCACTCTACTTCATGAAGATCCTTCCTTGGGTGGGATGCACTACTCTCAATTTTGTCATGGACAATTTGGTGAATGAGGATACCAGCAGTCTTGACAGCAATTGGCATGAAAAGGAACTGGTCAATTAAGTCCCGGTATTTAGCTATCATTATCTCTTCTATGTTATAGGCGGCAGTGCCTCAATTTGTGGCCGAAGCAACAATGTTGGAGGCAGAGAATGTCACAGTATATGGTGTCTCTGGTTAGAGATTTACTTTTTTCTAACAGGAAGAGGGATATCTCGGTTGAGGCCGACAGGCTCCAGTTGTTATGAAAAACTAACGATGTCAAGGTTTCTTCTGATGACATCATTCAAGGCAATGTGTCGAGGAAACAGACCTGCACTGTGGCGACAAGAGAGTAGTTATAGTCCAAACTCATCGACCTTCACTCCACAATAGCATTTGTGTGACTTACACATGCAGAGACTGAGGTAAAGAGTCACTCTCATATGTGTGTACTCATCATCAAGAATGAGGAGGGCACCGAATTGAGCCATACGCCACTGTTTCGTTGTGAGGTAGAACAGGTTGGGCCAAAGTAGACTCAATTTGAATGAAGGTTGACCTGCACATGATGTCATTCCAGTTGCATTGGTAACCTACATACTAAGGCCATCATTAATTCAAATGGCCAGAGCTAACTCAAGTTCCAGGTCAATGTCTGGTTCTGACATCTTGCAGAGAACCTTGTTGATGAAGATAAAGCTGGAGATAATGTAAGATATGTAGGCCAGCTGTGCCAGGTCATATGTTGCATGGAAGTCTAAACCACCAAGAAGAGTTTCACTTGTTGCGAGCTGGCATCATTAAAACTAACATTGCAGACGAGTTCAGCACAGAGACAGATGATAATGTCAAGTTCGTTGAGATGATTCGTGTGAAGGTGACAAGGAATACAGCACAGCATAAAGAGTAATTTGAGGATGATGAAACAATTCCCTAGAAGGAAGTAAGCAGGATGTGCATTGATGGGGTGCAATCTCTCTGTCATCTTTGCCCGGTCAACTTGTTTGATCTCCAGGCACTCATGTATGGCTTTTGAGAGAATTAGGGAGCCAAGAGTGTAGACATCATCTCTCAGTTAGACATACCTCAGTCAAGACTGGCTGAATGCTGTGTATAGTGGCTTCTAACTGAGTTTCATCATAGCTCATATTTATCACCTCAGATTTGGACGAGTTAATCTCAAGTATATGTGTGTGTGAGAGAGAGAGAATGTGTGTGTACAATTTAAATGATAATTTATGTATAACACAGACAATAATCGTATGTAACTGGATGGCTTTAAACGAACCAAGAATGGAGTCTCTATGCACTTCTAGAAATGGCAGTCAAATATCTATTGAACCACACTCAACTGTCTTAAAAGGGCACATAATATGGACCTAGAAACCTTTATAAAGGTGGGAGGGTCATGACTGGAATACTTATTATCGTAGGTTTTTCTCAGTCATGGTTGATCTTTTCCCTTTTCCTATTTATTATTTAAATTTTCTAAATATTTTCCTTATTTTGTTGACCTTTAATAATTGTTTCTACTTTTAGGACAATGTCAGTAATTTAAAGGCAATGGGAAAATCGATTAAATTGACCTCAGTGTGTTACTGGTACTATATTTTATCAGCCACATAAGGATGAGAGGCAAAGTTAGTCTCGCTGGGATTTAAATTCAGAACGTAAAGGGTCGTAACTATATGCTGCAAAGCATGTTGTTCAATCTTCTCCCGATACTGCCAATAATAACATAATATCCGGAACAAAATTTCAATAGTTATTATTTTGCTGTAAGGAATTAAACGGTGTCAGTTGTGATATTGAAGTCTAATAACAATAATGCAGTCAACATTGCAAATAACTCGAACTTTTCGGACTAGTGCTTTCTTACTGGGTAAGAAAAGTCGCAAGCCTTTCGATAAACGTTTTGAGGTTACTGGAAAACATGCAACTCAAAATAAAAAGAACCATAAACAAGTGCAACAGCTTCTTGCTAAACACAGTGAGTACTAGGTGTCCTTCGTTGATGAATAACTGCTGTTTAGAGTGATTTTTTAAACATTATTTTTCATCACCTTTTGTGATATTAACATTATATCAACATTGAATCATTGTTTAGTAGTTAGGGTGTTGATCTCACGATCATAAAATTGTGGGTTCGATTCCCAGAGTGACACGTCGTGTCCTTGAACATGGCGCTTCATTTCACTTTGCTCTAGTTCGCCCAAATGAAAATGATGGCAAAATCCTATAAGCCTTCTATATTGAATGGAATTTAAAGCAAAATATGATGAAAATGACTGTCATATCTAACTTGTGATAATGGGCCAAATGATATTTAAAATGTATTCCTTCCGTAAATGAGTTTTATATTTGCAGTTAACTAAATATTTTTCACTTTTGTTTACATTAAAAAAAAATTTACTTCTTCGGTTACAATTGTTTAATAAAACAACTGGTACATCGGGTTGGCTGATTTTACTTTAACTTTAATACAGAAGGCTTGTATGATTTTTGTCAAAATGAGTACCAGCGGTAACTGGGCCTTTCGGCGGATTTTATTCTCAGTTACTTGTCTTCACTGGTGATGCTCGTGAGGGCGCTTGGCTGTTCCAGCGCATCAGCCTCACCATTACCCGAGGTAACGCTGGAAGCATGCTAGCTTGCCTCAAAAATTATTAGAGAGGTTTCCCAGTGCTCCTCGCGATATATTGTTATCTTTTGCTCTGGCAGCGTTTCGTTTGTCCATCCCTTTCGCCAACCTTTTGTAGTATGAGGTCCTAGATGTGTGTATTACCTCCCTGTGTTTTTTCTTTTCCCCTTTCTTTCATTTTTCTCTTTTTATTTGTAATAAATATTACGTTGACGGTTATGCCTTAATAAAATTCACATACCGTTAAAAAAAAGTTACTTAACACTTGGATAAACTCTTGGCATCCTCCGATCCATGCAAGCATAAAACGACAATTAGCTGTGTAGTTAAAGAGACTGCTTCGCAATCATGTGGTTCCGAGTTCAGTCCCACTGCGTAGCACATTGGGAAAGAGTTTTCTACTACGGCCGTGTGAGTTAAATGTGGCAGACAGAAACTGCGACAATCCATCGTATATATCTGTCCCGTAATTTATCGGTTAAAAATATATACATATAAAATAACATATAATAAACTAGCATCGATATATCTCTTCAAGGCGATGCCCCAGTATGACCACTGTCTAGTGACTGAAATCAGTTAAAGAATAAACGAATTAAGAATATTCAGTTTTTTTTCTATGATGACTGCGGTCATGCAAGTGCATTGCCCTCAAGAGTTTTAATTATATTAATCCCCGCCACTTTACCTGGTACAATCGACACCTTGCCATTAGTTGGGAACACAATTGTAACCATTAATGTAGTTAACACAGTAGAAGTTGAGGAAACTAGTGATATCAGCAAATAGTAATACAAACAATGGAATAATTCTCTTATTTTCTCTACCATCCCCTAATTCTTTGGTGGTGCCTAGAATTATGGTCTCTAAAGTCCTAACATTCTTCTAGTCTTCCATTCTATTATTCTTTTCCCCAAATAGATTTTACTAAGTGTTCTGATTAATACAAAAATATAAAGATCACCATTATACCATAATTAGTTATTAGAGTGTGAGTTTGTATGACATTAACACAGTTGGTAGGGCATCAGATTAAATGCTTCGGTATTTGTTCTGGTTCTATTCTTGAAGAGTAGGATGGGATGCTATGCAGTATCTGATGCTGTTCTCTACATTCAGATTTCAGATCCTGCCACCTTCTGCCAGGCGTTGCAACTGGCAGATAGTATCAGCAATGGAAGACCAATGTTTTCTTGGTCTGATCTGATGATCAGCTCCTTTCTTTTCTTCTTTTATGATATGATGCACCTGAGAAGTTAGTACATCAAATTTCTTTTTCTTTTAGTTGTACCCAGAGTTGGTATAGATTCCAAGAAAACTGGAAACTTTCACATTATTCCTGAAATGATACCAAATATTGTTGTACCTGATCTTACAGATTGTGAGGTAAGAAAATATTTCATCTCCTTTGTTTAGGTTTATTATCCAGGGTAGAGATGGTTCAATTGACATTTCAAGGACATAAAAACCTCTCTAGTGTTGGTGTCATGATAAAATGCACTCAGTACTCTCTGTGAAGTAGTTAGTGTTAGAAAGGGAATCCAATCATAGAAACTACACCAAAGAGTAGAGAGAGCTCTCCAGTTACATCATGGACACGACAATCTCTCTAGAGTTAGTGACATATTAAAATGTCTCCAGTACACTGTAAAGTGTTTTGCATGACAAAATGGAATATATATAAATGTGGTCCTTCAACTTGTCAAGGAAGACAGTAACACCAACTAAGTACTGTCATAGTCTGTAACAACCTGTCCAACTCATGCCAACATTGAAAAATAGGCATAAAATTATGATGATGATATGTTATATTTCAATAAAGATGTGAGAAAAGCAAAAAGAAATATTAAAATGAATGTAACTGGCCTAAAAAGGTGTTATAATCTACTTATCTATTTATACTTATGTAACAAATATAAACGTTAGTGAATTGGCAGAGCTGTTAGAACAACAGACTATATGTTTCAGTATTTGTTTCAATCCTCTGAGTTCAAATCCCATAATGGTTAATTTTGCCCTTCGTCCTTTCAAGATCAATAAATAATCCATCAATCCTGGGATGGTGGATTGATGGAATTGTTAAAGAGTCAGGCGGTATGCTTTGCAGTATTTGTTCTGACTCTGTGCATTCTGAGCTCAAATTCTGCTTCCTATCACCAGAAAAGCATGATACATTTACAAGGAGTTGTGCTTAGCATTTAGTATCATTAATGGAAATTTAGTTTTTTTGATCCAATCTAAAGATTGGCTTCTTTCTTGTTTTCTTTTTTTTTTCCAATAAATGATTATTTCTATTCCACAGTTGAAGCCATATGTATCTTATAAAGTCCCTGATGTTGTACAGTCACCATTCACTGCCAAAGACTTGTTTGATGCCTGTTATGCCCCTGCAATCATTGAAGAACACAAAGCCAACAAAAGCTGATAAACCCCAATTGTTATTCAGGAAATTTTTCTTTAGGTTCTATTTATTTTCAAATATTGCATTTTCTATTAAAGTAAAATAAAAGTTAAACATCATCTGAATGCTTTTGTTTCTATTTTCTTTAAACTTTCCCTTACTATATTTCTCATAAAAGACACTACCTATGATTTTTCTCATTTTCTGGCTGGTGTTTGGAGCATAGTTTAAGTTTCTTCCATAAAATGATTGTTTCTACTTTTGGCACAAGGCCAGCAATTATTCCAGTGCATTACTGGTACTTTATTTTATCGACCCCGTAAGGATGAAAGGCAAAGTTAACCTCGGCAGGATTTCAACTCAGATCATAAAGGGACGTAACTATGCTAAAATGATAATGGAAGGCTTTTAGTTAAATATAAACACTTTCAATTAGAGTTTTATATTGCACACACTACACTCTGTAAAGTGGCTGTTGATTGAATGGAGGCAATATGAGGCAGAGAGAACTCTTTAGTCTGGTAGAGCATGACAACCTGTCTAATGTTTGGTGTCTTGATAAAATGCACTCAGTACATGCTGTAAATTGGTAGTGTTGGTGCAACAGTAAAAACCCGGTACACACTGTAGACTAGTTGGTATTAGGTAGGGTATTTAACCATAGAAACCATACCACACATGGAATGTATGAGCAAGATAAGGTCTCTCTGATCCGTCTAGTCTCAAACCATAACATCCCATCCACATGGAAAGTGGATGTATAATGATGAAAACCTTTAGTATCAAAAGGGTTGAAAGTGCCAGAGAGCTTCTAAGATGTCAAAAGGTTTAGGTGTTCCTATTTTGTATGCTGTACTTGTTCCTCTATTTCCAACAACAAACTCATAACTAAATCCAAAGCTTAATTCCATGTCAACGACTGTTGATTTTACCTCCATGAAATGTAAACCTTGTAATTTCCTATATGTTAACATATGAAGAGCATTCTTCATTGGGTGTGTAATTTTAGTGTGCATGAATGACAAAGCATGGATGAGCTGAGAGAAAAATGGGGTATAAAAGGAATCAGGTGTGTATAAGAGAGAAGACTTCACTGGTATGGACATGTAATGCATATAGATGATCATTGTGAATTGGCAGTATCGGTAGAGGGTCTGACGCCATGCTTTATAGCAAAGAGTTACGGCCCTTTATGGTCTGAGTTCAAATCCCGCCGAGGTTAACTTTGCCTTTCATCCTTACGGGGTCGATAAAATAAAGCACCAGTAATACACTGGGATAATTGCAGGCCTTGTGCCAAAAGTAGAAACAATTATTGGTAGAGAGTCGGTGAATTGGGAATATTGGTAGAGGGTTGGACGCCATCCTTTCTAGCATAGTTACGTCCTTTTACGGTCTGAGTTCAAATCCCGTTGAGGTTAACTTTGCCTTTTGTCCTTATGAGGTCGATAAAATAAAGTACCAGTAATGTACTGGGTAATTGCTGGCCTTGTTCCAAAAGTAGAAACAATTATTGGTAGAGAGTTGGTCACCATGCTTTGCAGCGAAGAGTTACGGTCTGAGTTCAAATCCCGCCGAGGTTAACTTTGCTTTTCGTCCTTACGGGGTCGATAAAATAAAGCACTAGTAACGTACCGGGGTCGATTTAATCGACTTTCCCCTTCCTCCAAATTACTGACCTTGTGCCTATAATAGAAATCATTATTAGGAGAAAAGCTAGCCAAAAGTAGAAACAATTATTAGGAGATGCCAGTGGGAGAAAGCTGCAGTGAAGAAGACCTAGGCAGAGATGGGAAAACTGATCTCGGAATGTTGAACCTCAGAAGAATATGAGAGATCACAATGTGTGGAGGCAAGCTTTACTGGAGAGGACTCATGCAACCCTTGCAAGCTGATATAAAATGATGATGGCTGAAACTGCACTTTGTTTTAGTGGCTGCTTTCATAAGTACCTTGATGGTGTTCAGAATAACACCTATATAATATTTAAACCAAGGTAGCAAATTGAAAATTCATTAGTGTTTTTTCTTGCTCACCATGCAATGAGCTTAAATCCTGCCAAGATCAGTTTTGCCTTTTATCCTTTCGAGGTTGATAAATAAGGTACCATTCCAACACTAGGGTCAATTCTTCAACCCTCTATAAGAAATTGGCTGCATTCTGACCTGGAGAAAAATTGGCTTTTCCAGGTTTAAAATATCCAAGACACACCATGTCATGATGGAGCCCGTACAACTCCATCAGGAGTTAAGGGCCCTTTACTTACTAATATCTCGACTAGGGATCTCCAAATGTTTTAGACCATCAACTCTACATAGAATACTTGACTCCTCATTAACCTCGGGAATGTACAAAAATAAATCAAACAGAATATAGAATAGACAATAAAGACTAAATATATATTAATTAAAAACCTGTATAAACAAATTGTATTTATGTATTTTTACTTCTTTTACAAATGCCAGATTTTAATTCTAAATTCACCCTAACCTCCTGGCTAGGTGTTTTGACACCTTTGTGATCTAAAAGCATGGCTATCATCATCATTTTATATATGGGAACCATATTACACTCACACATACCCATAGATAGACATTTTAATTTACCAGGCTATTCCTTCAAACATTTTTCTGTATGAAATCATATTATATCACAGTTCAACCTTCACCTAAATGAAAAGAAAAAAATCTCATCTCTACATTAGACCATGGCTCCCTAAAGTGGATTGATGGGACTTACCCAAGCTACGCCTGATATGAAGTTTGTTACATAGATCAGCTTAGAAGTTCACTCTTCAATTATGTATAGCATCTGGAATGTGTTTTTAGCATAGTGTCTGATTAGCTCAAGCGTTGTGAGTGAAAGTGGGGAGACGGAAACTGTGTGGAAGCCTGTCAGATGTACCTTCTAATTCAAAGATCCAGCCTTGTCGCATATTGTCACGCTGATTTATTTTGGGAATTACATTAATAGTACATGTGTCTATGGAATACTCAATCACTTCCATGTTAATTCATGAGTTGTATTTCCCATTGATTAAACAGTTTCATGCTTATAGTTGAAACTGATGAAGGACTCCTATAATTAAATATTAGAAATTAATCCTTAATTTCTTTGAATTATCTCCCCTGTTTTTTGTCTTCTTCTCTAAAAGAAATTTCAATTAATTAAGACTTGTGTGTACTCTATTCACCACACCACTCTTTAACTCAATTATTCCATTCCATTGACTGATATGAATTACTAACCTGATAAATCACAAGTTGGACATTCAATTGATCAGGCAACTGAATGCTCATCATAGAAACCAATGGAGGATCCATCATATAGGCATTATAGTATTAACAGCAATAGTAAATATAACAACAAAGAATAGAAAAACATGTGAAAGAGCTTTTTTTCTGAGGTTTATTACAAACCAAATTTCATATCTGTAAACTCATATATATATATATATATATATATATATATATATATATATATATTAATAAATCTGTACTCCAATGTTACTAGGTAGTCGCATTGGATGGAGTCAACCGACGTCGGAGATTGCTCAACGTATAATAAAATATGCTTTAAAATTCGGAGAAAATATGAAGAAGAAGTTTATGAAACGGAAATGCGGGTAAAAAGAATATATTAGGTAACAATTGTTTCTATAGTGCGTGGGTTACCTATACCTCGCTATTTGTATAATATAAAAAAATATTATCATAAATCGTAGGTACACTGTAAGAGAACACACCATGTCGTCAGACCTTTATGGTGGAATGATAGGAGAATATTTTATACTCTAGATATGTGAGAAAGTAAGAAGTAGGAAGGGAAGAGGAAGAGGGAAGCGAGTAAGGAGGAGGTAGTCTTAGGATTCAAGACTGTCAGAGTAGTAGAGATTGTATAGAAGAAAATGTGTTGGCAGCAGTTAGCTAAATGAGGCGTGTTAGGGTTGGCAGGGGAAGTAAATTCTTCTAGTGGTGTTGTTTGGACAAAATTTAGTTAAAGGGGTCAATGTAGTACAGAATTATAGACAAGTTATTGGGGCTATTATAGTAGCCGGATATTTCTAAAGGGGTCTAGAAAACAGTGTTTAGTGCTATTATTATAAAAAGCTATATCGTGTGTATAAACATATAAAAATATGAAATAAAAATAAAAATTTGCAAATGGTGGTGTAAAAAGATAACATTACATGCATTTAAAAAAAGAAAATGTCGTTTTTAAACGATGGTTACAGTAAAGTGAACGTTCAATTTTGCTGTTCAAAAGTTTGTTTTCCGACGTTAAAATGCAGTATATCTCCATATTGCATAATTTACAAAATCGGTGATTTTGCTTATATGCTGGCGCAACTGCAATAATTTGCCAATCAAGGGAGAATGCTTGATTGTTCTTCCGAAGTTGCCAGGCTTTATCGGCGAGGGTTGTTACGGAGCGCATTTTCTCATGCTTGATCGAAGATCGATGTTGGTATAGGCGAGCTTTGAAAGATGTTGCGGTACATTCGACGTAATACCATTTGTTGGTTCCGGAATTTATTGTACATCGGTAGACAATATTGCGTGCTAGGCATTGGTTATTTAATGGGCACGAACCTGATTTAGTGCAGTTACAGTTATTTTTATGTTTTGCAGTAGTATCCTGGATAGTTTGGTGGGGTTGTAGCTGCGTGTTAGTGCGTTGTATGTCGCTATGCTGGTGCGCTGTGTCATTAGGGATGTACTTATTTAGTATTGTTGAGTTGAGTTTTTTAATTAGTTGTTCTATGTTAGGTGCAGTGGAGTATGAGAGTCTAATGGTGCGCGAGTTTAAGATTTTATAGTATTTATGTGAAGTTGTAAAGTGTTTATTGATCAGTGTATAGAATTGTGAGATAATCTTAGTGCTAATAGAAATATTGTACACGGGGTTATACCATATGTACTCTCTACGTCTAACTCTATTTGTTGGTTTGCACCTATTATTATGCCTATTAATGTGTCTGTGTGGTGCAATACTAGTTCGACTTAGATGTGATTTATTCATAGTACCTATGTGGTTATCTTCTAGATATTCTATTTTCTCGCAGTAACCAGCTTTTCTAAGTGCGTCGTTATAATACTCAGCATGCTCGTTGAAGGTCTGCAAATTAGACGATAGTCGGGAGATCCTTATGGATATATTTTTAGGGATAGATTTAATAATGGAACGGGGATGGTTCGATCTTACATTAACGTACTTGAGATTTTCATTAAGTTTGTGAAATGGCTTTATATTACCGTTATTAAGGTTGAAGGTGACATCCAAGAAATTGACCACTTTAAGATTGTGTTCGAAGGTAATACTAAGTCTTAGTTCTAAGAAAAGTTTCCTAATGTTTTTACGTCGCCTTTCTAGGTTTTGTTTGTTCATATTTTTGACTAATAGGAGTGCATCATCACGGTAGATTCCACCGTGGAGGTCAATAAATTCGCTCTGGAGTCTGTGAGCTATATAGATTCCAACCAAATCCGTAACTTCCGCCGAATCATTAGAACCCATGGTAATGTCAAATTCCGAGGGTCTATCTCTACGGACCCAATAACTATTTTCAAAATGGACTACTGTGCGTCTAGCTTCAAGTATAATATTAATATCCTCGTTTGTGAGGTCCGAGTTAGCCTTAGCGAATGAGAGGGCTTTATGCAGAGTTTCAGGTGAAATAGAGGAATAGTATTCATCTATATCGAATTGAATAAAAAAAGATTTGTTTTTGTCACTGATGTTATTGAACCAACTTATTGCCTGTTGAGTATTACCCCACAATTTAATATCTACCTTAGCCTTAACTTGGGGGATAATACGATCTAATATGTACTTACTGATTCTACCTATATCAGATTTTGAAGGACATATTAATCTAATTTTAGGGTTAGTATCGAAGTTAGCCTTATGGTCCTTCAAATTAAAAGTCGGTGTAGCTGGAGATAGGGGTTCCGTTCTGTCGTCGATTTTCAGTTTCTTAACAATATCACATGCTGCGTTATTAATGTTGGTTAGTGTAGTTGCGTTTGTTTTTTTGTACTTCGTATGTAATTCCTTACGTATAAAATTATTATATGTTTCTACATCTAGGGTATATAGATTCGATGTTTTGTCTGCCTTTATAATAATTCCTTTGGTATTTCTTAGGTTGTCGAGTAGAGTTTTAATCTCCCGTTGCAGTTCGTTTTTCCTTCCGTTTGCAAATTTGATTCCGGTTATCATTTTCATTAAGTCTTGCTCGAAAGAATCCAGAAGAGGGTTAGAGGGTGGGTTTTTGTAGGATTTGAAACCAAACTTATCGTTGTTGGTGTTGGAAGTTTGTGTAATCCTATTCCTATCGAAGTGAAAGGCCTTCCATCTAATCCGCCGAATAAATTCGTTGGTCCTTTGTATCATACCAAGAATGTATTCTTTTTTACCTTGAATGGGTATGTTTTTTAAGGACATACCACAAACAACACCACTAGAAGAATTTACTTCCCCCGCCAACCCTAACACGCCTCATTTAGCTAACTGCTGCCAAAACATTTTCTTCTATACAATCTCTACTACTCTGACAGTCTTGAATCCTAAGACTACCTCCCCCTTACTCGCTTCCCTCTTCCTCTTCCCTTCCTACCTCCTACTTTCTCACATATCTAGTGTATAAAATATTCTCCTATCATTCCACCATAAAGGTCTGACGACATGGTGTGTTCTCTTACAGTGTACCTACGATTTATGATAATATTTTTATATTATACAAATAGCGAGGTATAGGTAACCCACGCACTATAGAAACAATTGTTACCTAATATATTCTTTTTACCCGCATTTCCGTTTCATAAACTTCTTCTTTTTATATATATATAGAGAGAGATATATAATATATATACTTAAATAAATGGAAACTATATTTATAAAACCATATTTATTTTATTATATATATTTCAAGGGCAATCAAGACAACATTGGTATGCTTTCATCAGGTAAAATACAAAGTTTGTTTTATAAACAGAGACATACCCATGAAAATCGTACCTTATCGGTTGGAAATTCACTGGATAGTGGAAATATATTTAATATCATTGAATATTTACTCCAGTATACTGTTGAGTGCTCTAAATCAGTTATAAACATGTTTGTCGGACTTCCAACAAATTAAATACCACTTCTACTTATATAATATATATATATATAATATATATATATTATACGGGATAACAAATTATTGTTATAGGTAGTCCACTTAGATGTAGTCCAGTTAGCGATCTCTAGACCTACCAGTTCAGAGAAACAATTGTCAGCAATGTGAATAAAGCCCTTATTGTGTAGCAAACCATGTCACTCGTCTTTCTTGATTTATATATCTATATCTATATCTATATATATATATATATATATATATATATATATATATATATATATATATATATATATATATATATATATATATATATATATATATATATATATGTAAGTATGTATGTATACGTACATACATATATGTATACAGACGTACAGTAGCATGTATATATATATATATATATATATACATACATGCAGGTACACATACATATATGCACGCATCAGTTTAGCAGGCGCTTATTATAGCGCTGCTTTGTTCGTTTGTCAACAAACTGAACAGCCTGAATTTATGCCATACGGTGTTAAGGCAACCACGTCACCTTTTTGTTCAACACTGACACAGGAACGATGTACTAGTTTCAAGCTTGTTAGCTATCATCAGCACCGTTTACCCATCTGCCAGATAGTTGAACGTTCGAAAGTATATACTTTCCTTATGAAAATTAACGGCTGAGCAGCCTAATTTGCATATTGAGTGAGTTAAATCGGTCAGGCATACCGAAAACAATAAGTTGAAAAAAATGAAAACGAAAAACGAAATTTCATTTCTCACTCTTAGTATGG
>OZ024740.1:142923002-142940502 GCA_964016885.1 Eledone cirrhosa | reverse complement strand
AATAGGGCACCGGTCCCATCCGGGAAATGGCCATGCTCAGTGTGTAGGAAAGGAGTAGGTAGAAACTCCATTTTATGTCCCAAATGCAAAGTATGGGTGCATAAAAGACGTAGTGGGATCACAGGTAAGCTAACTAAGAACATAGATTTTATATGTGGCCGGTGCTCTGGTGCAACAAGTAGCAGCAAGTTCCCACAGAATACTAGCTCATTCCATTGCACAGATGGTTCTATAGAAATAGTGGACAGCTTCCGTTACCTGGGTGACAAAATCAGCAGTGGGGGAGGGTGCTCTGAAAGTACAGTAGCTAGAGTCAGAACTGGATGGAAAAAGTTCAGAGAGCTTATACCACTATTAGCCGCTAAAGGGTTCTCTCTAAAAATGAAAGGCAGGCTGTATGATGCCTGCATACGAACAGCAATGTTACATGGCAGTGAGACATGGGCATTGTGTGCAGAGGATATACGCAGACTGGAAAGGAACGAAGCTTGCATGCTCCGCTGGATTTGTAATAGTAATATACATCAACGGCAAAGCATAAACGAACTAAGGGAAAAATTAGAAATACGAGGGATCAGATGTTGTTTACTCGAGAGAAGACTACGTTGGTATGGTCACGTGATGCGCATGAAAGACGACAGCTGTATGAAAAGTGCAGGGCAATAAAAATAGACGGTAGCCACAGAGTAGGCAGACCCAGAAAAACCTGGGACGACTTGATAAATTCCGACCTCACACACTTACACCTCTCCAAAACAATGTCACTGGACCGAGATCTTTGGCGCTACACAGTAACAGAGAAGACCCGCCTTATCTAAATACAAAGTGAAACCTACTACAGTCAGTAGGCACCTGTAACAAAATACACCCCCGTCCCACTACCCCCACCCCATCCACACCACCCCTTTCAATGTAAAGTTATGTTGGTACCACAACATCCAGTCCGAAACAAATGAGGTTGTGTAGGTGTCACAACAAAAAAACACACAGTCCACGCTGTAATGTGGCCGTGTAGGTAACACGGTAAAAACCTCCCAGTCCACACTGTAAACGTGGTTGGTGTTAGGAAGGGCATCCAGATGTAGAAAATCCGCCAGACAGTTCTATGCGAGCAAGACAACCACTCTTGCCTCAAGTGGGAAAACTCCCGTCCAAACCCATGCAAGCGTGGAAGATAGACGTTAAACGATGATGATGATGATGATGATGATATATAATATATATGTATAGATATATAATATATATATATGTATATATATAATATATATATATATATGTATAATATATATATATATATTTATAAATATGTAATATATATATATATATATTTATATATAAATATGTATATATATATATATATATATATATATTTATATTGTTATACTTTGGGAGGGTCATGTTGCCAATAAGAAACACACGCACCAGATGCTTTCACTTCAATTTATTATAATAAATTTAGGAATTTATAAATTTCCGGTTGGTTACAGAATGTGTGACGAAAGAACTTTGACAATATATAAACAATCATCTGGTTGTGGAACCAACCAACCAACCGGAAATTTATAAATTCCTAAATTTATTATAATAAATTGAAGTGAAAGCAACTGGTGCGTGTATTTCTTATGACCCTCCCAAAGTATAACAATATCGGTTTCAACACACGTTTTCAGATAAAGAATCTTGCTAAACAAATTTAGAAACGAAATATATATTTATATATAAATATGTATATATATATATAAATATATATATATATATTTATATATATATATGTATGTATATATAAATAAATATATATATGTATGTATATATATATATATATAAATATATATATATTTATATATATGTGTATATATATATATATATATATATATATACATATATATATTGATATATATGTGTGTATATATATATATATATATATATATTTATATATATATATATATATATCATCATCATAATCATCATCATCGTTTAACGTCCATCTTCCACGCTTGCATGGGTTTGGACGGGAGTTTTCCCACTTGAGGCAAGATTGGTTGTCCTGCTCGTATAGGACTGTCTGGCGGGTTTTCTACTTCTGATCAGATCCGAGAATAGCCCTTAGAAGGACTCTTATCGTATACGGTCTGATCAGATCTGAAGATAGCCCTTAAAAGGACTGTTGTCGCATATAGCCCTTAAAAGAACTGTTGAGGATGGACAGACGAAAGCACAAGTTGAAAGGACGAAGCAAGGCGAGATGTAAATTGGATCAGCTATTTATTTTCACATAAAGCGACGATACGAGGTACAAGGCGTGTGAGAGACAAAGCGTGGCAGAGGCGAGGAACAACGATACGCGAGTTGACTCTGCCAAATGTCGACTGGCGAAGTGTTTGGAACCACTCTATTTATACAGAAACAAACGTTTGATGTTTACCCGATGTGTAGGCGTTTATTTTGGTTGGTTTTAAGGGTTCTTTTGTTTCACGTTGAGGTAGCTAGCTAACAAGTAGATGGTGCTGTATATTTCACAGATGTTATTTCCGGTGGCTGTACATTATCCCCCTGCCAGATCTTTTGTACAACAAAAGAGCGAAATATCGTATAGTAATGGGCCAGTGGTGTATTTGTCATGACAATAGCCCCAGGAGTGTCCAGCACGTTGTGAAATTTTGTGATCATCGAGTACAGGACAGAGTCGATGTAGAGATGATATGGCAAGATGTGTGTGTCAGGAAGAGAAAAATGAAATCTATATATATAAAACTGTGGTTGTCTGTCTATCGATTTTTGGCACACATCTCCTCTTAGAATCTCTCACGGAATTGCACCGAAATTGCTATACTTGTACATTGAGCCCTAGCGAAGACATCGGAAAAAAAATAATTTTAAATTGACCCACCCTATCTGACGAAATCGAATATAATGTATCGATTTTTGAGCGTAAGTTATCAGTTATTTCCCTTTGTTCTGTTTACATTGAGCGTCTTACGTAAAAAATTACGCTGGCTTTCTCAGTTGTCGAGCCAGCAAAATATTGACCTGCAAAATTCATCAGTTCGAACACTAAGCTTCCGTTTTGCTTCATTTCCATTTAAAAGCATTTTAAAACAATATTTTTACTTGAAAACAAGTCTATTTAAAGACTACGTAAAACAAGCAAATATTTCGTCGTTAGGCGTGCAGACAGACAGTCGTGCAGACAGACAGTCGTGCAGACAGACAGTCGTGCAGAGAGGTGATATACGCGTGCAGACAGATAGTCGTGCAGAGAGGTGATATAGGCGTGCAGACAGACAGTCGTGCAGAGAGGTGATATAGGCGTGCAGACAGACAGTCGTGCAGAGAGCTGATATAGGCGTGCAGACAGACATAACCGATAATTTGGTTACGCTAATATTTTTCTCTGCGTTGCAGTGTTTACATTTTCGATCTTTGTTAATAAATAACCAGTGCAGTTTTTATCCCCAGCATCCTCTTTTGTTATAACATTCGGGTTATCGTTATGTTTTCTTAACTTCATAAGGCATATTGTTGGTTGAGGGAATATTAATCAAAAACACCACATGCAAGTCTGCACAGTAGACACTACAGTTTTTAAGCCAAAAAAGAAACTTAACATTGTAACTTTAACACAGCTACTGAGCGACCCCGAGCAGCGCCGGGCTTTACTGCTAGTAAACTATAAAATGACTTTGACCAGATTTATGCAGGCGTGATGAATGAGCCTGTTGCAATTTGGGTTGAGCTGCCTGTGAATTGCGTGACAAAAAGTCTAACTGGGCAGTGAAGATAACCGTAATGTGTGAATTGAATGGCCGTAAGCATGCTGCCTAAAAGTAACAGTTTGTTCCACAGCATATGACTTGAGCGAATGCATGTGGTAAAAGAATAGCGAGGCATTCTTGAGCTATTAAGTGAATGTGTACGTGAAAAAAGAAGGCCAGTGTTTTGAGGCTGCGATTTGTGAAATGCCTGATCAAAGAGAAAACATTTTGTAGTGTAAGAGTTAGAGGGACACAAATATCTATTGCTCAGTGTATGAACCAAAAGGTGAAACAAACGTGGTTTTGTAGTGTGCATGAAAAACAGGATATGTACACGCCTTGTATGTCTATAAAAATTATGGCAATTACACAATCAATGTTACAGAACAAGAAAAATATAAATTTTTGCAAAACAAGAGAGTGAAGAAAAAACATGTTACACACAATGTTTGTTCTTAAATAGAGTTTGTAATAAATAATGTTCATTATAAATAATGTTCTTCGTGACATGAGCACATGGTCACTAAATTGCAATTGTTCAAGCAGAAAGTTCATTGTATCTGAAACTGGAAATAATAAACACAAGAAAAATGGAAATGTTTTGCACGAAGACTGATTAAGAAACTCACTTGAGGTTAACGGTAATTCACATATTGTGCCAACTTTGCGGGCCAATGGACGCGTCGTCCGCTTCTCGTGACTGGAGATGAAACAGGTGGCTCGCTGGGACAGCAATCTGTTGGAGTTTCTGGTGTAGAGACTGTAACAGTATCCATGATGGATTTTTTTAATCTGTCCACGCTGACAGAATTCTGTTTACCATCTAGATCGAGAATAAAATATTTCGGATATTTTTTTAGAACATGATAAGGGCCAGACTATGGAGGTCGAAGATGAGCTGAGATGGTGTCGTTTAGAACGAAAACGTGTGTCCAATCTTTAATGTCTGAAGGTACGTGTGTGGCCGTGTTCTGTTGACGGGTGCTTGCAGGAGCAAGGTGAGACATATATTGTCGAAGACGGTGTACGTATGATCCTGGGTCTGGAACATCCTGAGGAGAGATGGGAGCAACCATCTGACCAGGTAGAACCAGGGTGGTGCCGTACACTAATTCTGCAGGTGTGTGTCCGAATTTCCCCTTAACGGTGGATCGAATGCTCAGAAGGATGAGTGGTAGGTATTCAAACCAGTGGGTCTTGTCTGGATATGCTTTTATTGCAGCTTTCAATTGGCGTTGGAATCTTTCCACGAGACCATTAGCTTGCGGGTGATAAGCTGTCATGCGGATGTGTTTACATCCTAACAGGCGAGTCAGTTCTCTGAAGAGGTGGGAATCAAACTGGCGTCCTCTATCCGTTGTTATCTTCGCTCGGGCGCCATAACGTGATACCCAGTGTAAAACCAAAGTTTTAGCGACTGTTTCCGCTGAGGTATCATTTATGGGAAAAGCCTCAGGCCAACGAGAAAATCGATCTATGCAGGTGAGCAAGTGTGTGTAGTTCTGTGATAGTGGTAGAGATCCTTCGAGCATATGCCGAAAATGCTTAACCGAAAGATAGGCTGCCAAGAGTTCGCGGCCAAAGGTACTGTATTTCGTTTCTGCCGGTTGCAACCGCTTAGAAAAGAAGGATTAGGGTGCCACACGCCGTCGACATGTTGTTGAAGAACGCCTCCAACCCCCGTGTCTGATGCGTCCACTAGCAGCGAAAGAGGAGCGCCAGACCTGGGGAAAACGAGCATGGAAGCGTTTGCCAACATTTCCTTCAGGCAGTTAAAAGATGTTAATTCTTCCTCGTTTAGAGTGATCTCTTCGTTTTTGCGAGTCCGGTTACGAAGAAGGTCCGTGAGGAGTCTGGCTGCGTCGGAACAATGAGGGATGAACCGCCTATAAAAATTCACCAGACCGAGGAATTCACGCAGTTTCCGAAGTGATGTAGGTGCGGGAAAACTGCGGATAGCTTCTACTTTCTCGGGAAGTGGACGAATGCCGTCTTTATCGATGATGTGCCCGAGAAAGGACAGTGAAGGAACGCCGAGAAGGCACTTGCTGGGGTTGATGATGATACCGTACTCAGCCAAACGTCGGAAAAGGAGAGCTAAGTGCTTCTCGTGTTCATGCTAAGAAGTACTTGCTACCAGCACGTCGTCAATATACGCGTATACAAAGGGTAGATCGCGTAACGCGGTGTCAATAAACCGCTGAAAAGTTGTGCAGCGTTGCGCAGACCGAACGGCATTCGCAGGAATTCGAATAAACCAAACAGTGTTGTGATTGCAGTCTTCGGAATGTCTGCAGGCTCCATAGGTATCTGGTTATATGCACGCACCAAATCTACCTTGGAAAAGATGCGTGCGTAATTATCGGGCACTGTAGAATTGTTAAGTGCACGATAATCCCCACATGGTCGCCAATCATTCTCGTTTTTTTTGGAACAAGGTGTAGAGGTGCAGACCAGTTGCTGGAGGAAGGGCGAATGATTCCGAGGTCCAGCATGTGTTGGAACTCCTGCTTGGCGATTCTCAATCGGTCTGGAGGCAGTCTCCTTGGTCGGGCAGCTGTGGGTGGTCCCTTTGTCTCGATGTAGTGCGTGGCACTATGCTTAATAGGACCATCCTTAAATGCCGGGCGAGTGATGTCTGGGTATTTCCGGAGAATGCCGTTGTACCGCGAAGGCTCTGACTGGCAAATTACAGGGCTCACTGTGGATTGCGTGGTAAATATACCTCTCACAGTGAGGTTTGTGGTGGTGTCAATAAGCCTCCAGTTCTTCATATCCACCAGAAGGTTGAAGTGGTGGAGAAAATCGGCTCCTAGGATCGGGGTCGGCAGGTCTGTCACGACGAACACACATTGATAACGCCGCCTCAGGCCTAAATTGAGGGTCAGAGACTTCTCCCCGAAAGTCGGAATTGACGATTGGTTCACTGCCTGCAGAAAGGACGGGGTTGGGTGTCTTTTGTCCGAGATTAGTGAAACAGGAATAACACTAACCTGGGCTCCTATATCCACGAGGTAACGGATGCCTGTCGCCTGGTCGTTAATAAAAAATAGACGACTTTTCTTTTCAGTACCAGGGGTGAACGTCGTCGCCAGGGGTGAACGTCGTCGCCAGGGGTGAACGTCGTCGCCAGGGGTGAACGTCGTCGCCAGCACGGGGCTTTGCACTTAGATGCCTGTGCGCCGAAATTTGTGTGATATCAGCAGAGGTTGCCAGGCACACGAATTTGACTGGGACTACTGGATCTTCGACTGTGAAAAGGCCTGGATCGACTGTTGCTGCGTCGCCGGTGTGTTTGAAAGGTCAAGTTCTCTACTTGATTCGAGAGGGCTTTAATTTGACCAGCCCGCTCTCTGATCATAGCCCGCAGCTCAGAAATCTCGACCTCTGTCGTTTGTGACATGTCCATGTTGTTATTTTCTTAGGTGCTGTCTGGTTGCGCGTTCGACTCACGTCGGGTTACCAATTGTAGCGACGTAGTTAGTCAGTCTGGTCACTACTTCTGATCAGATCCGAGAATAGCCCTTAGAAGGACTGTTATCGCATACGGTCTGATCAGATCTGAAGATAGCCCTTAAAAGGACTGTTGTCGCATATAGCCCTTAAAAGAACTGTTGAGGATGGATAGACGAAAGCACAAGTTGAAAGGACGAAGCAAGGCGAGATGTAAATTGGATCAGCTATTTATTTTCACATAAAGCGACGATACGAGGTACAAGGCGTGTGAGAGACAAAGCGTGGCAGAGGCGAGGAACAACGATACGCGAGTTGACTCTGCCAAATGTCGACTGGCGAAGTGTTTGGAACCACTCTATTTATACAGGAATAATCGTTTGATGTTTAGCCGATGTGTAGGCGTTTATTCTGGTAGGTTTTAAGGGTTCTTTTGTTTCACGTTGAGGTAGCTAGCTAACAAGTAGATGGCGCTGTATATTTCACAGATGTTATCTCCGGTGGCTGTACATATATATATATCTATCATCATCATCATCATCATCTTCGTTTAACGTCCATTTTCCACGCTAGCATGGATTATATATATATATATATATATATATATATATATATATATATATATATATATATATAGCGCCTTAAAATTAACTTGTCTAAGACTAAAGTTCTATTATGTAGGAAGGAAAATAGGGCACTGGTCCCCTCTGGGAAATGACCATGCTCAGTGTGTAGGAAAGGAGTAGGCAGAAACTCCAGTTTATGTACCAAATGCAAAGTATGGGTACATAAAAGATGTAATGGGATCACAAGTAAACTAACATAAGTAGTAGCAAGTGCCCACAGGATACTAGCTCCTTCCTTTGCCCAGATGGTTCTATAGAAATAGTGGACACCTTCCGTTACCTGGGTGACAAAATCAGCAGGGGTGGTGGGTGATCTGAAAGTACAGTAGCTAGAGTCAGAATGGGATGGAAAGAGTTCAGAGAGCTTATACCACTATTGGCCGATAAAGGTTTCTCCCTAAAAATGAAAGGCAGACTGTATGAAGCCTGCATACGAACAGCAATGTTACATGGCAGTGAGACATGGGCATTGTGTGCAGAGGATCGGCACAGACTGGAGAGGAACGAATCTTGCATGCTCCGTTGGATGTGTAATAGTAATATACGTGAACGGCAAAGCATAAACGAACTAAGGGAGAAATTAGGAATAAGAGGGATCAGATGTTGTTTACTCGAGAGAAGACTACGTTGGTATGATCACGTGATGCGCATGAAAGACGACAGCTGTATAAAAAAGTGCAGGGTGATCAAAATAGATGGAAGCTCAAAATAGTAGGCCGACCCAAAAAGGAAGATCAAAATAGTAGGCAGACCCAGAAAAACCTGGGACGATTTGATAAATTTCGACCTTACATACTTAGACCTCTCCAAGACAATGTCACTGGACCGAGATCTTTGGCGCTACGCAGTAATACAGAAGACCCGCCTTGCCTAAGTAGAAAGCGAAACCTACAGTCAGAAGGCACCTCCTAACAAAAATAAACCATCCCCCCACGACCCCCCCCTTTCTCTGTAAAGTTATGTTGGTGCCACAACATCCATCCTAAATAAATGAGGTTGTGTAGGTGTCACGACAAAAAAAAACAGTCCACACTGTAATGTGGCCCTGTAGGTAATGCGGTAAAAACCTCCCAGTCCACACTGTAAACGTGGTTGGTGTTAGGAAGGGCATCTAGCCGTAGAAAACCCGCCAGACAATCCTATACGAGCAAGACAACTAATCTTGCCTCACGTGGGACAATTCCCGTCTAAACCCATGCTAGCGTGGAAGATATACGTTAAACAATGATGATGATGATGATTTATATATATATATATATATATATATATATATATATATATATATATATATATATATATATATATATATATATATTATAATAATAATAATAATAAAGTATGAATTCCTACATGTACAAAATACATATAGGGGAACAAGTATTATCCAACCGTATGCCAATGTGGTTCTATGGCGAGTTAATAAATTAACAAGCCAGAACATATAAAATCAAGGTCTAACAAATAGAGAAAAAGTTTTTAAATAAATTTTAAAAAATTCGCAGTACTTACTATTGTGCCTTTACCGCGGTTTCATGCTCCAGAATAAACGGAAAATCCAAGCGGATTCCCATTGAGAAGGGAGCAATCTTCAGAAGGCTCTTCTCCCTCGGAGAATATAAAATTCCCGAGTTCAAATCACAAACTGACGCCATACAAAACCATTCCCAAAATGAGAGCAAATGATGAATGAAAGAAATAATTCTGTCTTGTGCCGTGTGCAAAGACAAAAGGCAGGGTGGACAGGTCAATGTCCTGCCATTAGAAATAGCAGCAATCCAAACGGCCAAAATTTTATCGCTACCTTAGGGGGAGATCGATAATAATAAAGTATGAATTCCTACGTGTAAAAAATACATATAGGGGAACAAGTATTATCCAAACGTATGCCAATGTGGTTCTATGGCGGGTTAATAAATTAACAAGCCAGAACATATAAAATCAAGGTCTAGCAAATAGAGAAAAAGTTCTTAAATAAATTTTAAAAAATTCGCAGTACTTACTATTATGCCTTTACCGCGGTTTCATGCTCCAGAATAAACGGAAAATCCAAGCGGATTCCCATTGAGAAGGGAGCAATCTTCAGAAGGCTCTTCTCCCTCGGAGAATATAAAATTCCCGAGTTCAAATCACAAACTGACGCCATACAAAACCATTCCCAAAATGAGAGCAAATGATGAATGAAAGAAATAATTCTGCCTGGTGCCGTGTGCAAAGACATGAAACCGCGGTAAAGGCACAATAGTAAGTACTGCGAATTTTTTAAAATTTATTTTAAAACTTTTATTTGCTAGACCTTGATTTCATATATATATATATATATATATATATATATATATATATATATATATATATATATATATATATATATATATCATAATCATCATCATCATCATTTTACGTCCGCTTTTCCCTGCTATATATATATATATATATATATATATATATACCAACACCCCACTCTCCAGAGCGTGAAATTAATAAACATTCGTTGTACTGCCTCTCTGTTTTGTCCCTGTTCAAATTTTTCCATTATATATATATATATATATATATATATATATATATATGTGTGTGTATGTATATTTAAAGGTTAAACAAGGTTCAATGAATAAATCAAAGAATGAGTTTTACAATAGATTGGAAGCACTCAACAAGAATGGTTTTCCGGAGTTATTAATATTAATTCAAAATATTAACAAAAATAGACATTCGTGTGATAAAGTATATTTTATTATACATATTTTATTATACATATTTTATTATACATATTTTATTATACATATTTTATTATACATATCTTCAACAGTGCGTCCTCATCAGATAAAATAAGATGGTGCATGACATACCCCGACATAGTAGATGGTTAAGATTCAGTCATGGTAGTGAATATGATATGACAAGACTCAATATTTATATACCTTAAGATTGAGATATGAAAAAACTTACATATAATACAGAGGGTGCGTGTGAGAAAGCTTAAAAATACATAATAGTAATTTACATAACTGTTAGAGATTCAAATAATTTAAATTATTGAAGAAAGAAGAAAGAAAGAAGAAATACAGAGAGAAACAGATGAGGAAAAATATAGTTACTAGAAGTATAGAAAGCAAAAGACAATTGATCAAGGATAGAGAGACAAAGGGGAATAATTTTTATAGTATAAAGCATAGATAAATACATGAATATACATTTGGGCATAGCTTTGTGAAAGACTAAACTCGAATCTTTGAATTATCTAGAAGTATCCATCTATCTAAATATTAAATATATCTGGGTGTAATTATATGAGGGTTTAATTTCGAGTCCTCAATTAATAAAAAATATACTAACAATTATTTATACACCATATATATCCAAACTTATCTGGCTGACTGTTAAATTTCAAATTCCTTATGTTAGTTCAGAATAATGGATTAAACTAAAGGTATAATATTACAGGCTATAAAAGTTTATAAATGTCTATATTAATATTAAAGTATACTAACATATTAATTTATAAAATCATATTTAAAGTATTTTCAAACATGAGAAAGAAACTTAGTATTTTCATCCACACGAAGGTAAATCATATTAAATTATATTATCTTATATTATTTTCCCATACTAAAATAATTCTCACTATATAATTTAGAAAATAATTACAGTTATAACTTTAAAAATTTTAAATTAACAATTAGAATGCCCTAAAGCATCTAAAAACCTTATAATTAAACTTAAAAAAGTTATTATTAAATTTGATATATGCATTTGTCCAAATATATACAAAGAGTATATTGTCTAAAGTTCAAGACGATATTAGTTAGTTATACATAAGACAATATAATATAATAGAATAAATAAGTTACTGTTAATATTGTTACAATTAAGGTTTTAGATCAATTATTGTATCTTAGGATCATGTAATACATATATACTATAAAAATTTCATGAATCATAAGGAAACGAACCAGATTCAAAATAAATAAGTAAATTATTTGCGATCATAAAAGTGCCAAATATTTAAGCTATATAGTTTAAAATACAAGAAAATGTTTAAGGATCTATATAGTAGCATAGTATCATATTTAAAGTGTCTGCAAACATGAGAAAGCGAAAACTTAAGATTTTCATCGACCCGAAGGTAACCCGAATTTAATTAAATTAAAAATAATAATCGTTTAATAATTTAGAAAATATTTAACAATTATAATACTAGAATGTCCTTAAGTATCTAGAGTACTTATAAATGTACCTAGAAGCATGTTATTAAACCAGATATTGACACTTGTCCAAACACATACAGAGTATTCTGTTCGGAACTCAAGACGATATTAGTGATCCATATACATATAATAAATAAATAATAAAAACATTGTTAGTAAAGTTATAATTGAAGTTTAACATCAAGTTAAGTGGAAAAAGTTTTTCGACTAGGATCGTGTACGACGCATATACCATACATATATATAAACAAATATGAATATATAAATCAAACATCTTGAATCTTAAAACTAACATACTCCAAAAGAATAAATACATAAATAGACAAAAGCATGAATTGTTTACGGTTCATTACAACTGTTAACCATATAAGCTATATATTAAAAAAAAACACAAGAATCCCAAACAAATTAAATGTATCTACACAATCAAAAAATATGCATATTCAAGAGATCGTGTTAACAATCTATATGTTAATTTATTTATATAGAACCCTTAATCTAACAATTATCATAACATAAATGAGTAAAAAAAAATTAATATAACATTTTACGCACTCAGTTGATACGAGACGTCAAACATTAGAACGTATTTATTTAGTGTTTTTTCCTGACTTTTTGCGATGCTTGGAATGTAGAGGAAGCTTTATGAAGACAATTTGAGAATAATTCACTTTTTTTGTTAATTAAATTATCATAATTAGTAATTATTAATAGGGTCTCCATGGTACAGAGATTGCAGTTAGGTGATATTGACGAATTCGAGTATATTCTACTATTACACAGCTTCGACCAAGAAATCGAGTATTTTAAATTTTTTTCTTTTAACGACCATATAAGTTGTGATAAAGAAGTCGAAGATTTCCTATTAGGATTCGAAAAAGAGCATTTATGATTCGCAAATCTTAATTTAAATGTCGATGAAGTTGCACCAATGTAGTTGTATGTGATGTTATTTGCTTTTACGGTGCATTTATAGACCAGATTGCTATCCAGACAATTATTTTGCAGAGGGCAATTTGATCTATTTCTACAATTACATTTCGATTTATTGTTATTACTATAAATTGGACAATTGACATTAACATTGTTAGTACTTTGAAGTATTCGATTGATTGTGCTTAGATTAATGTTATTGTTATTCCTAGTATTAATATTGCTAGTGTTATTAAATTCATTATCGTTAATTGTTTGTTGATTATGATTTAGAATTCTACTATTTACTTTTGCGATGTTCTGGGCCATATTCATAGTTGTAGAATAAGAAAGCTTAATTGTGTGTCTGTTAAATATGGACCGGTATTTTTGTTGAATGGGGGAAGCATTTACCTAAAGCTTTAAAGAATAGATTTGCGAGTAGTGTTTTTATCGCTACAGAATGGAGGGGGGGGGGCATATAGTTGTGATTTTTTTCGGCGATTTATTCACAGTATTGGTGTTTGTATTATAATTTTTAGAATCTCGTTTGTATATGTTAGTCTTATTTTTATCAGGATTATAATTCAAATTATTATTATCTATATATTCAACATTATTTTTATAACCTGCCTTTCTTAGCGCGTCATTATAATATCTTGCTTTTTCATCAAATATGGATTTATTAGCGGAAATTCTAGTTATGTGTTTCTGTACACTATTGACTATTGCATTTTTCACGGATTTAGGGTGATTAGAGTAATAGCTAACGTAATTTAAGTTTTCATTGGGCTTATGGAAAGGGTAATAAAAACCTGAGTTTAAGTTAAGGGTAACGTCAAGGAAATTAACTATTATGGTACTACTTTCAACTTCTAATTTAAGGTCATAATTTTTAAAGAATTCAATTATAGTTTTCTTAACCCTATTTAATTCTGTGTTGCTATGTTTGACAACCGTAAATAAAATATCGTCCCTATATAAACCACCGGTAATTTCCGGCAGTTTTCTATTTACCATATTTAAGATAAAAATCCCCAGAAGATCGGTGACCTGCGCTGAGTCCGATGATCCCATGGTAATGTCAAAGTTTCTATTCCTATCTGAACGGGTCCAATACTCATTGTTGAAATTAATTAGAGTTCTTCTAGCAGTTAATATGATATTGATTTCATCCGTAGTTAGATCTGTATGTTTGTAAGCATAAGACAAAGCCTTATTTAATAGGTTAGGTGTAATAGAAGAATAATAGCTTGCTATGTCCATTTGGATGAATTTGTGATTTTTCTTATTATCTATATTTTTAAACCAGTCAATAACTTCATTAGTGTCCTTCCATAAGCTCAATTTAGACCTCAATTTCAGAGTAGGTAGAATTCGATTTAGATGGAGCTATCAGTCTAACTGGCAGGTCTTCCTTAAAGTTTCTCTTGTGATCCTTAAAATTTATCCTCGGCTGTCTAGGTATAAAAGGCTCGGTTCTTCCTTCAATTCCAAGTTTGGCTATTAATTTAAATGCATCATTATTGATGTCTATAAGATCTTCGGCCGGGGCTTTTCTATAATTTTCCGCAGTTCTTTTAAAATTAAATCATTATATTCAGCTTTATCTATCCCATATAAATTGTTGGTTTTGTCAGACTTCACCAATATTTTATTAACTTTTTTTATATCAAAGATTTTTTCCTTTAGAGTTCTAAGGTATTGGTGACATTTATATGGGTTTTTCTTGAATTTAATCTTCTTTAGTGTATTCAGCATTTCTGTTTCAAAATCCTCCAGGAGTTTGTTGTATGGAGGAATTTTTCTAGATTTAAAGATAGTTTCGAAATGATTGTTGTTGCTTTTCCTTTTAGCTTCTTTATTATTGAAATGAAAAGCACTGTTTCTCTCTGCCTTTTTTCTATAATTTAAATTATTTGAATCTCTAACAGTTATGTAAATTGCTATTATGTATTTTTAAGCTTTCTCACAAACACCCTCTGTATTGTATGTAATTTTTTTCATGTCTCAATTTTAAGGTATATAAATATTGAGTCTTGTCATATCATATTCACTACCATGACTGAATCTTAACCATCTACT
The DNA here is from genome assembly GCA_964016885.1 of Eledone cirrhosa. Lineage (NCBI taxonomy): Eukaryota > Metazoa > Mollusca > Cephalopoda > Octopoda > Eledonidae > Eledone > Eledone cirrhosa. The sequence continues at coordinate 142,925,469 of OZ024740.1, read as the reverse complement.
ATGTCAGGGTATGTCATGCATCATCTTATTTTATCTGATGAGGACGTACTGTTGAAGATAGCTCAGTACCTCTGAAATATATATAATAAAATATACTTGATCACACGAATGTCTATTTTTGTTAATATTTTGAATTAATAATTATGTATATATATATATATATATATATATATACATATATATGTATATATATATATATATATATATATATATATATATATATATATATATATATATATATATATATATATATATATATATATATATACAATATAAAATAAATGGAAAACTATATTTATAAAACCATATTTATTTCATTATATATATTTCGGGGATATCATATTAACAATATGCTATGCCTTCATCAGACAAAATACAATATAAACAGTTTTATAGATAAATAGATTCGACATACCGTTATAACACCGACTTCATTTGAAGAGGTTTAAGCTGGCAGTGAAAAAATTTTACACAGAGAAAAAGAAAGAGAGAAAACAGAAAGAAAGACAGAAAACGAAGAAAAGGAAGAAAAAGAAGAGAAAGAGGAAATGCATGGAACAAAATAGAGAGATGGAAAGATAGATAAAGCGAAGAACTTCATGTAAAGAAACAGAAAGAGATATATATATAGAGAGAGAGAGGAAATAGAGATAGATACATATATATATAGAAAATTAGGTAGTGGGAGGTCATTTTGAGTAAATGTATCAATGATACGTTTATTTATTTATTTATTTATTTAGCTCAAGTATTAATGTAAGGGAGATATATAGAGAGAGAAAAAATATAGAGAGAGGAAAAAAATAGCGAGAGAAAAAAAATTTTAAAATAGCCAGATATATTCGAGGCGTAAAAACCCTATGTTTTAATGTATTAGTATTTATAAAACTTACACTATATTGTAAATATCAGTATTCCTGAATGAGACAAGTATCCATAATGTGTGAAAATTAATTATCTTATAAACATCCATGCGAATCCAACTGATTCACTCTGCAAACTCTAAGTTCACGGAAAACATTCTCAATGTGGTATAAAAATTTGAGCATACAAATATGTGTATTATTATTCCTGTCATTACTCTACAAGATTATCTATCAAGCAGAAATAGAGAGCAGATTTCAATGTACTAATAAAAATATATATCATAAACAAAACTAAAAATAAAAAGATAACAATAATAATAATAAGTAAAAATATAGAATAGAAAACTAAAAAAATATTACGAAAGAATATTACATAATAAAAATATTATATATTAAACATACTACGTATTAAAAAATATTACGTATTAAAAATTTACATATTAAAGATATTAAAAATAAAATTAAAAATAAAAAATATTATAGAATACTACAGTAATAAAAATAAAAATAAAAATAAAAATAAAAATAAAAATAAAAATAAACCACAAAGATCAACCCTTCAAAGTTAATTGACAATATATTGCCAAGTTCATTACAAGACAAAGCCAAAAATTATCTATCAAATCACATCTAGCAAAGATCATTTCAAAAAGATTATGATGTCCAATTAGGTCTACATATGTTCTTATATTTAATATAGAAGTTTATCTAGTGTAAGGTTTATTCAAAAAATTTGGAGCATCAGCTTTTAGGGTAGCTTAATTTTTCATGAGGAATGTTTAGATAAAAATAAAATAAAAATAAACAATAAAAAGAGTAAAAAGAAGGAATCAAAGATTTAGGAATCAAAAATTTATCGGCTAGTTTCCCATATAAATATAAATCAAACTAAATATACTACATTTTAAATTTAAATTTATATTTAAACGTTGAGTTTAATCTATGTTTGCAACAACTGAATAAATTTGTCCGTAGGTTAAGGGAATTTTTAGATTTTAGTATAAAGAATATCTCCTCTGCGCAGAGGTCACATGTCTCAGAGGATGAATTAAAAGGAATCCCTCTTGAGACTATATTCCAAGCCGTCGAATATCTAACGTTATCTAGCTTAAGTTGCCAGAGTACGCCTGATAGTGCCGTTGAAGATTTTTTACTTGGATCTGTGAAAGAATTCTTGTGGTTATTATAGCGAAGTTTAAATTCCGTCGATGTGGAACCGACGTAGTTAAAAGAATTAGAGTCAGTATTAACATTACAATTGTATACTATATTTTTAACTAAGCAGTTATTTAACGGACATTTAGATCTATCTCTACAGTTACATTTGTTAACTTGTATATTATTTATGCTATTATCAGTAGGTTTTAAGTTCCTATTATTTATTCTATTAATATTTTGTGCTAAATTTTTGGTGGATGAGTAGGTTAATTTAATTGTATGCCTATTGAAAATTGAGTGATACCTATGTGTTCTAGGGAAGCGATTATCAAGAGCTTTGAAAAATAATTCAGCGATGTGGGTTTTAATGTTTAGTGAGAAAGGGGGGGGCAAACCAAATTATGTTCCTAGTTCTATTTCTTTTTTGTCCTTTGGAATTATTG